>OV651818.1:47893498-48207543 GCA_927349885.1 Psylliodes chrysocephalus | reverse complement strand
AAAAGAAGAAAAGAAGAAGGAAAGAAGGAAAATGAAGAAAAAGAAAGAAAAGAAGAAAAGAAGAAAAGAAGAAAAGAAGAAAAGAAGAAAAGAAGAAAAGAAGAAAGAAGAAAAGAAGAAAAGAGAAGAAAAGAAGAAAAGAAGAAAGAAGAAAAGGAAGAAAAGAAGAAAAGAAGAAAAGAAGAAAAGAAGAAAAGAAGAAAAGAAGAAAGAAGAAGAAAGAAGAAAAGAAGAAAAGAAGAAAAGAGAAAAGACGAAAAGAAGAAAGAAGAAAAGAAGAAAAGAAGAAAAGAAGAAAAGAGAAAAGAAGAAAAGAAGAAAAGAAGAAAAGAAGAAAAGAAGAAAAGAAGAAAAGAAGAAAAGAAGAAAAGATAGAAAAGAAGAAAAGAAGAAAAGAAGAAAAGAAGAAAAGAAGAAAAGAAGAAAAGAAGAAAAGAAGAAAAGAAGAAAAAGAAGAAAGAGAAAGAGAAAAGAAGAAAAGAAGAAAAGAAGAAAAGAAGAAAAGAAGAAAAGAAGAAAAGAAGAAAAAAGAAAGAAATATATTGAAATAAAAAATTCGTTGGCAAATCAATGATTTTACTTGGTTTAGATACCAAAAGTCAAACTCAAAGTTTTTTTAAATAAAATTATTTATTTAGGATGCCTACCCACCCCTAAACACAAAACACACTTCTTATACGATTATGTCTTCCAAATTTTCACGAAAGATTCATTTAAATGTTTATTTAAATAAAAAAAAAAACATTCTCGAAAATATTCTCCTAATTTTACTTTTTCGTTACAAAAACAAATGATTTTAATAATAAAGTATTTTATTTGTATATCAATTGCAATCTAAATGAAAGATATTTTAAACGAAAAAGGAATATTATGTCATTAAACGGGTTTGTACCGGTAACTATCCATCTATCCATTCACACACCATCAATTTTGGTATTGTTATATCAAGGTAGAGCAATTATTGAATATTATAGGTTTATTTCACGGATAAATATAAATATCGCTATTGTACTAATACAAATAAATTGCTTCATTTTTGCACAATCATTTAATACATTCCTTAATTTGCCTGTTTGTTATTGTTTTGGTTTTATTATGTAATGTTTACTACAATGTTATAAATGGCTACCGATTTTTTTACTGAAACCGGTAAATGTTTTTTACCTGTTTAAAATATTAATAGAATTTTTGGAGACAAAATATATTTTAGTTTTAGGTAGTCGTCAATATACAGGGGGTGTGCCAGATATACACACACCGTCAGTTTTTTTCGAATAAATTTAGATAATTTTGAGTTTATTAAATCCGTTAACTGGATATCCATTTATGAAATAGATATCATTGATGGAACAATTAATTTCTTAAATAAAAGTATTTTAAAATCAGTTAATAAACATGCACCCACTAAAATTTCCTTCTTAAAAAAATGATAAAAAGAGACAACCCTAGATAACCGATACCGTAAAATTAATGCAGAAACTTAGGGACAACGCTCATAATAGGTACAAAAAAATCAAAGTCTGACCTCACTGGGAGTGTTACAAACAATTACGTAACTTAACATCTGCTCTGCTATTAAACGAGAAAAAAAGCATAGATTTAAAACTTAAAAACTGTACCGCTAAAGAAAAGTGAAAGCAATGAAAAAAATGAACATTAACAACATAAATAATTGGGTTATTCCAGATGTCCTCAAAAAGGAAATGAATATAATAATTTTTTAATTAATGAAGCGAGAGACCACCGTATACCGGACAATGACGATCAATTTTAAAGCAAATATCTGCAGAAAATTTAACTTTACCAACACCAATGATCGATGAGGTTCTAAATATTATTAAAATTATGAAAACTAAAGCCTAGGGCCTTGACAATTTGAATATACAAATCGTCATACTTTGTTGCCCAACAATTATACCTTATTTAGTCCATATTTTTATTAAATGCATAGATCATTGCTACTTTCCTCATATTTTGAAAAAGGCTTATGTGGTACCCCTACCAAAAATCTCGAAGCCATTAGAGTATAGTCACTTAAGGAGTATAAAGTATACTTCCTACGTTCTCTAAAGTACTAATGAAAATATTAGAACGTCAAATAAGAAGTCATCTTCATACTGCTAGAATATTACCATTAAACCAATCAGGCTTTAGAAGCGGTTATAGCTGTTCTGCAGCATCAACTGCAGTTACAGATGATATTGTTTCTTCTCTTGATAACAGTAAACTTTGCGTTTTAATTTTGCTTGATACTCCCGTGCGTTTAACACTTTGAATCATTCAAATATTGCTTGCAATTTTACATTATGTAGGTTTTAATACTACTACCATGTAATTTTCTTTTCAATGGCCAATACATATTTTTCATATTTTAAGCCAAGTTCTTTCCCTCTTTTATATAAAATGTTCTTTCCATTCTAATCGAATATCAGATTCATTTTCAGATATTTTACTTAAGATAGATAGTATCTCCTTAGTATCATCTTATTATTTATGGTTATTTGTAATTGTTCCCTTTCTTTAAATGTTTTATCTTGTTCTCTACATCTTTATGAATTATGTTACATTGTTACATCCCTGTTGAAATTAATCTTTAGTTTTTCATTGTGATCTGTCACTGCTGGGTTAGCTGTATCGTCAGTAACTTAGACAAGGAAAGAAAGAGGTCTCGTAACAAGTATATCAAGGCCTCGTAGTATTCTGTGTCGATTATCGACTGGCCACCATTATTTTGATGCGAAGCATTTTGGCAAAACCACAGCTTTTTCTCGTGTTTCTTTGCGAAAACGACATGTGATAATTAGTTTGTTGCAAGTGTAAAAGTCATAGCGACAAGAAATAACCAGATATTAAGTTTCACAGGTAAATAGTAGACATCAGTCATTTATACTTTGTATATTTTTTTCTACACCCACATGGATATTAGCTTGCGCACAAAACGAACAATTATGCTATTGTATCCAACTGAACGAATACATTTAATGTCCATTCTAGGTAGTAAAAACACTGCAAAAAAAGGAAATCCACCAATCACAGTTCATATTTCGGTCACTTAACTAGTATTTTTTTTTTAAATTCTGTTAAACTCGGTGAATGAATAATTTTTGTGTAGAATCGATGAATTATAGCATTTCTATGTTTATCTCGTCCACATTTTGAAAATAATTTTAATTAAAATATATCAAACTAATTTAACTACGAGTATTAGAAATCTGACCGTCGAGGTGTGGAGACGGTGTCATGGACAAAATTATATTACAACGAATCTTACACTGGTAAGATAAACTCAAAATTATACCCAGCAAACACTTTAGATTCTAAAAGGGCCACAGAACTATGGGTCAAATTCCTAGAATACTTCACTTCGCAAAACGAGGTTTTCGGGAAAAAAATAACAGAGTAGTAGTGGCTCTGGACATGGAAAAGGCTTTCGACAAGGTATCCCTATTTAAAAAACAGACGTTTCCATGTAATAAAAATTCTCTGGTCGGACCATTGAGAACATAGGCAGGAGTTCCTCAAGGTTCAGTGCTATCACCACATTTGTGTACTGTCATACTAATGTCTTTCCGATACATGATGATATACAAACAGCGCTGTATGCTGATGATACGTGTCTCTATAAGAAGTTATTTAGCGCAGAGATAGCAAATAGGAGAATCCATATCAATAGAATCGGACATGATTGTTTCACTAAAACCAAAAATAATATATTTAGGTTTCGTTCTAAATAGGAGGCTCAACTATTACGCGCATGTGGCCAATTTGGATATTACGCTAATGTACCATCTAGTTAATAGGAACAAGTTGTTCAAGGACAACATGCTTTTGTTATAAAAGCCATATAAACCAACACTGAGCTATGGATATCAAGCTTTTTGTTCGGCTTCCAACGTAAGCAAAATACGTGTTTGAGGCTAGCCTTGAGCAGAGACAGATTCTCTCGAATAGCGGACCTTCATGCTGAAGCCTATGTTCTGATGTTACAAGATTATATAATCAAGAACTCTGATAGTTTTTATAAAAAGAAGCTGACGTGACCGCTCCTTAGGAAGGTGACGCAGTTGTGTGCACGAGACAATCCCATCATAAAACATGGCCTGTTTTTTCGATTGGTTTTTTTAGGAAGTCGGGATAAATTTGAAAATATTTATAATAGATAAGGCGCGAGTCAATTGCCGTACGTTGTTTCCACTCTTAAATTTGACAGATAATAATGTCATAAAATCATGAAGGAGCTGTCAGTTAATAAAGGTGTAGGCTGCTGACAGGTTCTCCTCTTCTGGAGGGCAGGCCAGTGGAATGCACCATTACTTGAGGGGCTACCATTAGCCATGGTACATGAAGCCTCTTTCTGTAGAGAAGACATTATGCTAAACTGTAGACTGTGAAGACTGTACTAAATGGAAAATATAACGTTTGTTTTCTACATGTATATGATTAATGTAAAATTGTTTGAATAAACGTGTTTTGGACTTGAATTTTGTCTTCCACGCGAAAGACCTGAGTTCGATTATCGGCTGGGGACGAATAAAATTAATTTTTTTTTATAAATTAGTAGTCATAAATAATTTTCAATTAATTTTTAAATTTGTAGATTTTCGTAAGTGGGTCGTAAAAAAAATATACTATACAGCTCAAGTAGATTGTCTATACCGCACTCAGATAATTGAGCACTAATTTTTTTCGTTTCTTCTTTATTAAGAACATATGACACACATGTGTATAATAACTGTCATCCATAAGATAAATCAATATTCAATTTTACTTTCAGTTCATCGGACTTTAAAAAGTAGTCCTCATACACTTGTTTACTTTTTCGATCATGCCTCATAAATATTACTGAACAATTTTGAAAGGCCTCGTACCTAACTGGACAAACAGTAATACCCTCGCTCGTGTGTATTTTCATCCACCATCACTGCTGAAAATTCGAAATTCTGAATCCCATCAGGATTAATTCGGAACTCCCACGCTTCCATTTTCCTGGTCCAGCGTTTTCATTGGCGGTTATTGTGACTTTTTCAAAAGGGAATAAGTGGTTTTTACTTGAAGATGTTAGTAAAGTGAAATACGGGTATTTTCTGGCGTGGAATCTTTCTAAAATTGAACGTGATTCTTTAAATATCTATTAATTTTATAAGGGTCTTGTTGGATAAATTACTGATGTAAATACTATATATGATGAACTTTAAAAGAACTGTCAAACGGTAATAAATAATGTAGCGCCTATACAAGTTTGCCAGTATAAAAGTAATGTACCATGGTTTGATAATAACATTCATTACAAGTATTAGAAATTAAAAATTTAAAAAAACTGACTTCAAAAACGTGCCGATGCCAACACCACATCTTAACCAAATTTATATGGGACCACCCTTGAGGTACCCCCTTACTAACAAAAAAAGAATCATATAAATCGGACAAGGTGGTAAAGCATTATCGCTAAACATACATAAAAAATGAAGAGTTTGAGGATTTTCTCATGATTTCCAATTATTAGATTTTGACCAAATTTATATGGGACCACCCCTGAGGTACCCCCTTACTAACAAAAAAGATTCATATAAATCGGACAAGGTGGTAAAGCATTATCGCTAAACATACATAAAAAATAAAGAGTTTGAGGATTTTCTCATGAACCCAATTATTAGATTTTGACCAAATTTATATGGGACCACCCCTAAAGTACCCCCTTTCTAACAAAAATCATTGAAATCGGACACCGTGTTAAAGAATTATCGCTGAACATACATAAAAAAAAATATCGCGACGAATTGATAACCTCCTCCTTTTTTGAAGTCGGTTAATAAAATAAAAGATAGGGATAAAATGTATAAAGAATTTTTTACCACTTCTGGTGCTGATAAAAATGAAAAATTGGGAGCATTTAAAAAATTGAGGAATGAAGTTGTAAATTTACTAAAAATAGAAAAAGAACAATATTATATTAATAAAATTGATAGATATAAAAAAAATTCTCGACTAATGGGAAGACTCTTAAAAAGTTAATTAATACTAACAATCAAAATTTTCCAAATTTTATTAAATTTAATTTGAACAATGAACGCCAAATCGAACATAATGTTACTGAAATTGCAAGTAAATTTAGTATATTTTTTATAGGTAGCATTACTCAAATAATAAATAGCATCTCTACTGAAATAACAGGAAATTTCTGTAACTATAATATATATCCTCAATTGTCAAATTTTCGGTTGTTGTCATTGAGTGAATTGAGAGTAATTGTAAAGTCGTTGGACAATAAATGTACTATTTATGAAATCCTTAATTCCAAAATGTTGGAAGAAGTATTTGAAACGTGTGGTGATGTTATCTTAAATCTAATTAATACTTCTCTTTAGACTGCAACAGTACCAGATTCACTAAAAATAAGTACAATTGTTCCAATTCCTAAAGTAAGTAATACAATAAATTCTTCAGAATTCCAAAGTATAAATACTTTGCCACCTATAGAAAAACTGCTTGAATCAGTTGTGTATGAACAAACTCTTCAACATATTGAACACATTTATATTTTATTTATTAACCAATCTGGATTTCGCAAAAAAACACTCTTGTGAAGCAGCTCTGCAACTCTCCTTATGTAAAATTAAAACGGAGGTAGACAATAATAACTATGTAGTAGCAGTTTTTCTAGACTTAAAGAGAGCATTTGAAACAATAGATCGCAATACTGTCTTAAAGAAACTTACTGGATATGGCATTAATGGTTGTGTTTTGAATTGGTTTACCAATTACTTATTTAAAAGAAAACAAACAGTAAAAGTTAATAATAATATATCTGCTGAAAAGGATATTAACATTGTTGTACCCCAAGGTAGCGTTCTGGGGCCACTTTTATTTATCTTGTATATAAATGATTTAAACCACTTTGTTGATTGTGATTTTACAAATATATTTGAAGATGATTCTTTAATGGCTTGTTATGATAATAATTTGGAAAATGCGGTACAAAAAAAATAAATCGGGCTCTAAACTCTGCCAATAATTATTTAATGTATAATAAACTTAAACTTGATATTGTAACATCTACTAAATACCTTGGCTTTCAACTTGATAAATTTTTATTGTTTATTGAACATTTTAATTATATTTCAAAAAAATATATCGAAGAAACTTTACTTCTTTGCAAGAATATCAAACTTATCAGCTGAATCTAAAATTACAGGTTCTCTCAATTATTCAACCAAATTTTAATTATTTTTCATCGGTTATCTTCCTCTTCAATTTAAACCAAACGACACAGTTACAAAAACTTCAAAATCGTGGTATGAGGATTATATTGATATATTGATATATCTACCATGTATAGATCACTGCAATGGATTTCGGTTTATCAAAGATCATACTATTTGACTATGGTGTTTGTATATAAAATATTAAATGGTTTGGCCCCAACTTATTTTCGAGAATATATTAATATTAACAATTATATTCATAACTACTCTACCAAAAATAACAGTAACTATTTTTTAAATGCTTTGACCATTACAATAAATTGCCGTTTGGTATTAAAGCTAGTTCGTCAGTTTTTAAAAAAAAAATGATAAAACATGTTCATGATTGCATGATTGATAAAATTAGTGTAAAGTAGATTAAATGTGCAAATCTCTTTAAAAAAAAATTATTTGATTGTATTATTATGTATATTTTAGACTTTTGTATTTGGAACTTTTATATTTATTTTTTTTATATTTTGGACTTAATTGTTTTTCGGTTTTGTTCAGTCATAAATTGTTATTTTTTTTTTTCTGATATTTGTATTTTGAATTTGAGTTGTTGTTTTGTAACAAAAAAAAATTGTTTGTATATTAGGGTTACCTATTTCAATAAATATATTTCCATTTTTTTTTTTTTCGTTATCTTCACCTATCAAATATTAGGAAGTGTATTGCTCAAATAAGAAGCAAGTTTTTGGGTTGATATAAGCTTAATATAAAGAAGAGTTTTGTTTTATATAATCTGCCATTGTTGTATCCTATTATACTTTACATCGCGCATTTATTTCCTTCTGTTTATAGTTATCTATTTGTTTCCTCGTTGTCTGTGAATGTCTTCTGTATAGCTTAGATAATAAACAAGAAAGAACAGACAGGGCAACTGCAACACAAATAAGAATATTTATAATATATGCAGAAGACGTTTTTAAAACAGTTATACTACTTAAAACAATAATTTTGCACGTATAACATTGAAAAATGAAGCTGTCATAATGCTGTCATAACAATTGACATCCAACTAGCAGCATAATTTGAAAACTGAAAATTTATAAATAATTTATAAAAGTTTAAAAACAGTTTTCTGGAGTCTCTGTAGATGTATAACTAGGCAATATCTACATTCAACAGAACCTGATGATAAAAGCATGGTATTTTCTATGGTCATCCAGTTAAAATTTATTCTTTTCTATAAATTATATTATCTGTAGGTGAATATACCAGGCGTAAGGCTAGAATTAATATTTTTCAAATCATCTCTGCTACATTCTAAAACAACCGACTTTCCATGCAGTTACGCTACTGTTTTACCATTCTCCCTACCCTTGTTCTTTTTTCCACCATTCTCGGACGGTTTAAGGGGCGCTAAAATCTACTGTTTTTACGTTTCGTCTTCCCTTCGCTTTCCACGACAACTCATAATACTAAACTATTTTACCGTAGCTCTAGCTGTTGCGCCGAAAAGATTTAGACCAAGAGATCACCGTCTCTTTTTGTTCGCATTGTCCAGCCGACGTTGCGCCTTTTCTTTCTCGAGACGAGCGGCAAGTGGAGAGAGCGGAGGCCTTTTGCTTTATTGATAAGGCGCTCACGATGTGAAAGTTTATTTCGATTGTATAATAAACATTTTTTTGATGTTATTTCCAAGACAATATGAAAAGATTTTATTAATATTTGCTTTTTTGTGGAAAAGTAGAGTATTTTTAATGGCGGAGTAGTTTCTTTCCATAAAATTGTAATGGAGGTACGATACACTACTCTCCAAAATTAACGCATCATCTTACATATATCTTAAGAGTATCTCATAGTACGAAATAAAGAATCGTTTAAGTTTTCGAGAAACAAATGACTATACAAGATGGTCTGGACAATGAAGAACAAGAGTCACAACACCATGTCTCAAGAAGAATAAGAAAGTTACAAATTCAAGTGACATATCTTCATAATATTCAAATTAATATTACCACTATACAATGGCGTCTTGAAGAACAAGATTTGCATGTAAGAATACCATCCAGAGTACCAGATTTAAATACAAATCATCGTAGAAGTAGATTGCAATTTGCCAGAAAGTACCTTGATTGGAATGCTGATAACTGAGAACATGAACTGTTCACAGATAAATCTAGACCTTTTATATATAGCCAAATATACGTGTAAGAGTTATCGATGGTCAACTGTTCACACAGTGCAACACACGATTGACAACTTCATTTAATGAAGGATCTGCAATGGTTTGCAGAGAAATTTATCTTACAGCGCGAACGGAACTTGTTTCTTCTTTCATAGTACACGTACCATGAAGTAACCACTCTGCTCCTGATATAAATCTTACAGAGAGTTTGTGGGATATTATTGATCGTTAACACAGAAGCCGACGATATAGAGGATATGGTAAGATAAGTTTGGGATGCAATTGAGCAGATAATTACTACGCTTGATTTTAAGTAGTCGCTGTGAAAAAGTAATTAGATACAGATGTGAAAATACTAATTATAATTAAATAATTTTGAAATAATTTGATGAAGATTATGCAGGTAGTGCTCTTTTAGCTTTTTCTTGCTTTAAATGTTAATAAAAATTGGCTAGGTAGTGTTTCCTTTACTAACGTTATACTTGCTTAAAATGTCAATAAAAACTTAATACATTTAAACTTTTGTATCTTCTTTAATAATAGAGATATAAAGATGATTCTTGAACAGGAATATTGAGAAAAGATAATTAGCACACCCTAAATCTGAAATATAATTAGAGTATTTCATTTAAGTAATACATATTTTCATTTGTATCCAAAAATATTTAAAGTATGTCTGTTTCAAATCCATATAATTTTTATTTAAAACTTGTGTGGGTGTCTATTACACTGTTTTACACTAGCCCAAATGGCTTCTGTTGAACCTTCTGTTGAGTGGAGTAGACCCTAATGTTAGCAGTAAACATCTTTATTTCTTCTTTGACTGTTGGCATCTTCAGATCTCTATGAAGATAGTATATTGTCGAGGGTTTGTTTCTAAAAACAAATTGGTGGAATGGATTAGGTATTATTTCAAATATTGGTTTTAGGCGTTTTAGTTGTTTTAGTAGTGGCTTTGCAAATAACTTAGATATTATTGGTAAAAATGATAATATATGTCTATATTAGGACACTTCATTCGGAGGTTTTCCTGGCCTAAAAATTAGGATAACTTCAGTATTTTTCCACACATCTAGTATATATTTAAGGCGACATGTTGAATTTATAAGGTATGTCAATTTAACGATAGCTTTCGTTTGCCATATCCTAGGATATGTGGGTTGATGTTTGTCTGAATTTCTTACGCAACTTCATTTCGAGTAACTAGCCTAATTTAAAGTTGTTCCATATTATGGATTATCTCGTTAGGAGTGTCTTTTGTAGGTGGTTAGCCAAAATATCACCTTTCTGTTGATTGTCTCTTGCCCATTTGTTATCTACTATTTTAATAGGAGGACCATGTTTACACGAATTTTTTATCTTTTTAGTTGCATTCCAGAACGAATATTCAGTTTCTTTATTATCTGTTAGCCATACTAGGATACTTCTTGGTGATTTGGGACTTCTCTTCTCAGCCCTATTTAATATATTTATTATCTTCTGGTGATCTTGACATCTGCCGTTTCTTTCTTTGTTTTCTTTTTCTGGTACCAGTTTTCTTATCTCAACAGGATAGTTTTTCCAGCTGTTGATTTTTCTATGCAACTTGCTTGATTTTATCTATAGACCTTTCCAGTTATTTATCTAGCTGATTTTTAATTTTTAGTGTTATGGTCAGTTGAATAGTATTTGTTGAGTACTCTTCGAAACCTTTCCAATTAGAATTTTGATTTACTAAAGTCGGTTTTGCTTATTTTTAAATAACACTATCATTTAGAGTAAGGATTACAGCTGAATGGTCTGAATCCATATGAAGGTTTTCTTCTACTTGTGTATAGTTTGGTGAAATTTTTGTCAGAACAAAGAAATCCAGAAGGTCTGGAATCTTATTTGAGTTAATGGGCCTATAGGTGAGTTTCTTAGAAAGATTGGTATGTACAACTAAGTTCTGATGTAGCTCGGTGCAATTCTTTTCCTTTGATTGTGGTTAAACTTGAACCCCAGACAGATGGTGGTTTTGGAGTTGTAATGTCCACCGATTATAAATTTGTTACCTAGTTTTTTGAGTACATTGAGATAATTTTCTGTTTTCTGGTAGTGTCTTGGTGGGTAATAGATTGCAGCTATTGTAATTTTGTCCCCTTAGTTTTAATGGAGTTAATGGTTACAGGATTTTTTTGTTAGTGGAAAATGTTATTTTTAATAATTAACTCACCTCCTTCGCTTACTACATTTAATGACTGGATAGTATGATATAAGTTGTATCCTCTGAATTTAGTATAAGACTTTGTTGGAAGGTGGGTCTCAGAAATCAGACATATATCTATTTTTGGAACGACCAAGAAAACTTGGACATTAATTTGTTTTTGGAGAATACCATTGGCATTGCAAGTGGTTGTTCTAATATCTCTTTTTTTTTCTATTGGTAGTTTTGTTATATATTTGGGGTTTATTTTATTATTCTAGCTTCTGGAGCCTGTCAGAAAGTGAATCTATTCTGGTTAAAAAGGATAATATTTCTAAAAGCACTCTGCAATCTCTTTTAACTCATATCATAAGACTTCACTATTTAATAAGCAATATACATTGGATAATAATTAATATTAAATAATTTAAAAGAGTTTTATATGAATATCTAATTATTTTAAGTTTTTAAATATTGTCAGTCCAGCACTTTTTCGGCTTTTTTGCGGTTTTGATATTTATTTGCCTCTGTAAACGTACATTGTATTATATTTTGAGTATCATATTATACTGGGTCTTCAACAATACCGAAAACCCACGTGACCAAATCGTCATGACAGCGATTGGTGAAAATAAAAGTGAAAATCCCTAGATGTGAGCCAGTGCCGTAGGTGTTTTATTACAAAATAGATCTTCTTCTGTTTTTATGGTCTGCAACTATGAGAACAAAATTTAGTTAGGTAACTGAGAATTACAACACGAAATCATAATATTAATAATTAGAGGTGCTTTACATTATTATATTTTAATGTTAGAATTTGATATTTTAATTAGATTTAGTCAAATGCAATAATCTAACTTTTAAAATTATGATATAATTAACATAACCTTAAAAACTGAGCTATTTATATCTAGCTTGTATTCATCGAAAAGAAGGATAAACTGAAATATGATTCGTACTAGTTATTGCTACTATTACAAAAAATAACCTTTACCAGAACGTTATGGACAAAAAATGTTATGCATTAAAATATGAAGTATTAAAAATTATTTACTTTAGATTGACTCTAAGCTATTTAGCTACAGCTGAAACTTTAAATACGATTGGCAGTATTTGACAATTATTGCAGTTTAAGTAAACAAATTTAAAACTTACTAGAATTGTACCTGGGCACTGGGAAATAATAAATATTTTTTGAAGTTTGTCCTATTATTTATTTGTTACAGGGTTTAAACCATTTACAAGATATATTATGTTACTTATATGTATACAAAAAATTATTAATGTAGCAAGAACACATTTGTTTTACCTGACATATCTCACTTTAAATTATAAAGGCATACCTATTAACAACTATTTTATTTAAAAGCATATTCAGTAGTAATCGGTAGTGCACAAACGATACTAATTCACAGTACCTATCTGTTCAAAATCTTTACCACCAGCTTTAATACAAGCATTAATTGTTCTTCTTTGAACACATTATGCAGTTTCTCCTCTGTTGTATTTTGTATTTCATTTAATATAGGTGCTCCAGTTCATAAACGTCACACAAACGATTTTGAATTGAACGATCTGTAATATTCCATAGGTAGGTTTAACAAAATTAAGGTAAAATGATTGTTGCAGTACTGAAACTTTATAGGGGATGCATATTAGAAATGTTTTCAATACTTTATGGCTAGTTCGTAGTGACAAACCAAAAAAAAAAGTTTTGAATTTCACTCGTCAGAGTCAGTCTTTGAAACACCGTTCATACCTGTTTGAGATGCTGTTTTTTTACTAATTTATTGGGAATTTGCACCATGTTAATTTGCACATCTTGAACAGCTTTTGTTATTACTGTGGGCCTTTTTTTTATAATTTTGAACAAGTATTTGTTTACGACGACAAAAAAGAATCACATTCCATTTATTCAACTGGAAAACGTTCCTCAAATTTTCGAATACAATTACGAATGTAAAATAATTTTGTTTCTGTGTAACATTACCTGAAATAAAATAAATTATAATAATATAATCATTAACTTTTACGAGTTACAGTAAATAAATTTGTACTTATCAACAAAAAAGAATTAAGCCACCAATTTTCTCTAAAAATAACTAATTGCTTTATTACTATTAAATGAAAAACGGAATAAAGGTGTTTATAAAATGTAAACAAACATAACATAAATATTGTCAGTCCCCAAATGAACGCCAGTGGAATTTCTGACAGGACTGACAGTTCAGTTTAGTTCCTTTTACGTCAAATCAGGCCCTTTCGATGGGTTTTTGATGGTTATCAGATCACGTGGGTTTCGGGTATTGTTGAAGACCTGGTACTATTACACACATTTAACTGTTATGTTGTGTCGTGTTTAAATTTGATAATAAATAAATAAATAATAATAATAATTCACAAGTAGTACTTTCTGCTAGGCTTTGAATCGGTTGCTTCTGTGAGTTTACTACCTAAGAGTATGTTACTTCATTTCTGGCAGTAGAAAAGTGTTTAAGGGTTTCCTCTGCCTCGTCATTATTTTAGGTTAGTAGTGTTATCTATTCTTATTTGAAATGTTTTATCTACCTCACATTCCCTACAGTTAGCAGGATATTCCATGCGTCAGTTTATTGTAATGTGAGCCATTTCATTATTCAGTCATGCTCTAATACTCCAAGTCCCTCTCTGTATTATTTGGCCTTTGAAGCTCAACTTGTCCGATTATTATACATAATTAAACCCCTTAAGACCAAAACTATGTGACGACTATGGTGGAGACAATTTCGCGCGAACATTCCAGAATCAACGAGATACTATTTCTAGTCTAAATATAACGTGATAACGTTTCTGGTACATTCTGGTTATTTTGGTGAAGGAACATTCTAGACCACCAATTTGTATATAAATATTGGTGGATTAGCCATCAGTTAGTTGTTATATGGACAGTGAAGATAAATAGTAATTAATAGATAGACAGTGGTGAATATAAATAGTGATCAGTCTAAAGACATTCGAAATATATAGAAATTAGAATAGTTGTGTTATAAAATAAATAAGTGTTTAAATAAATTATTAATAAATAAACTGTTGTTTAAAATAAACAAACATCACATTACAGACTTCGATTGTTGTTCTGGACATTTTCCCCAATTCTACGTATCATGTTTTCCTACGCACTTACGCATCTTGATAATCTTTTTTAAAAGTTTTGTGTGGGTCCAAATAGCTCACAATTTTTGCTTTGGGGAACTAGTTTAGACTTTCTTAAGAATTCTATTCTAACTCTTAGATTATTTATTTCGTAGATTTCGTAGATTTTTTTGATATCTTCAATATTTTCGAGGGACAGCATGAATAGCGGCAATGATTTTTTATTTAGTTTACGAGTGTTATCCTCGGTTAATTCTATTTCCTTCTTTATTATATTGACAGCCTCTTTACATTTTAATCCTTGACTTTGCAAGTCTTTAACAATATATATTTTAAGGTTTGGATGTAGAAGGTAGATATCTAACTATTACTTTAATGTCTCTGTTCTGAATAATTTTATAGGAATGCCAATTTATGTCTTTGGCATTCAAGGTTGATATGACATTTTTGAAGTCTTCTTCTTGTTTGATATTAATTTAAAATTGGTTGTTGTTTAAAGCTGTAGGAAAGGAAATATTATTTTTTACGAGTCTATGGCACAATTTTTCATACTTATTGCTATTACCGGGAGAAGTTTTACTGTTTTTTTGACTACTTCTTTTTCCTGTTGTAGATTTTTGCTACCTCCAGGTTAGTCAGGAAAGGTTTCTGGAGAGGAGTTGGCTTCTATTGTTTCTACTTTCCACTGCTATCCATTCTACTTATTTGTTAATTTAACCGCATATTTCTCTTGCCAGTTCTTCTTCATCGGTCTCACAATTCGTTAAAGATTTAGATTTTTCTTTGTTTAATATATTAATTGGCTTTTGCATATTTTCCATATTGTCTTGCATTTGTTGCCATGCACTTTGTAGTTGCTGTTTTTCAGCTTTTCCGTATATTTAAGCATTGTATAAGGCCTGTTTACTCTGACTTCTGGCTTGATTTTCATGAATTAAGGCTTGATATTGTTGAGCCAGGGGATTTTCTCCTACTTCCATTATTTCCATATTATTTTTTTGTCCAAATCTATTGAAATTTAATAAAACTGATTTAAAGAATTTACAAAAATATTTATATTGAGCGTATATTATTTTTTTTATAATCTAAAATAAAACGTGCAATTTCGTACAATATGTCCCTAAATTTCAAATATATATCACATGAAATTATTATTTATCTCTTCACGATCATAAAAATTATAATAAATAATCTAGAATCTAGATTACCAATTACCCAAAAGTAAAATTATCTACCGACCGACCCATTGAAAATCCTGCATCTCGAGCAGTGACACAGTTTTTTCGAGCTTACAGTCAATCAAAAATTATATAATCCCTCGTCAAGCGGGTCACAATTTGACTTTCAAATGAGAAATTAGTACCGATAGGACACCTACACCATTACCAACACAATGGAAGAGAAAGCCTCTGTTACAAATAACTTGAAGTATGTAGTCGGGGTTGCCAACTGGGGAACGTTTTCGTTAGGGTTAAGGAAAAATTGGAAATGAAATAAAGGGTGGGGCTAACAGGATATTTGCGATTGATTAGATAGCCTATGCTTTTTATTTTTCAGGCAATAAATGTTGTAGTTTACAATATGGAAAAATACACTATTTCAGACAGAAGGAATATTACAACTATTGCGATAATTTAATGATCCAACAAAGGTTATCATCTAACTGAATAACTCCGGTTTTGACCAAAATTTAAGGGCATTAACCGGACTTCCTCCAAATTTCTTCAGGCAACGATGCAGTTATAGTAAAATAGAATAACTTTATTATTGAAGTATACGATTTACGTTAAAAAGAAAATAGGGTTACTAACTCAAAGAATGGAAAATCAATAAATTTTTAGTCCTTTGAAAGTGCGAATTGTTTTTCAAAATTACGAAATTTATAGAGATAATCAAGAAAAAATTTGTATCGAAATGAAAAATTTGTTTCATGATTGTATATTAATTTAAAATGTGCATTAAAGTAAAAATTTTAATTGCCAGTTTTGGATGATTGATTTAGATGGACTAATAATCATATGTTTGTTAAACTATTTTATGTATTGCTTATCTTATACTTTTTTACTTTTCTTTGTATTTTATTTATATTATTATTATTATTAAGACTCTTAGTTTTTTTTATTATAAACATTTTTATTTTCAACAATCATTAATTATTAGTTAAATGAATTTTTTCTTAGAATAGAGAATATGTACTTTTTTAACTATGTTTTTTATATTTACATAAATTTATAGCATATCAAACGAAAAAAAAAAAAACAGAATCGTTACAAAATAAACAATCATAAGATTAAAAGTTACAAATAATAATAAAATCATATATAACATATTATTATATAACATCTTACTCGAAACATTTGTTTAGATACATTAATTCCCAACGAAATTTTACACTTGTATATAAAAAAAAATTATAAAGAATATCTTTACAAGCAACTTTTATTTGAAGAAGTTTCTTCCCCTAGCGTAAATAACAAATATATTCCATAAAGTAGAAAAACTACCTTCTATAAA
Source organism: Psylliodes chrysocephalus (assembly GCA_927349885.1). Taxonomy (NCBI): domain Eukaryota; kingdom Metazoa; phylum Arthropoda; class Insecta; order Coleoptera; family Chrysomelidae; genus Psylliodes; species Psylliodes chrysocephalus. Next base: position 48,190,358 of record OV651818.1, on the reverse strand, counting down.
GTATCCCCAGATGTTCTGATTATGCTCAACATTTAATAAGTTTGCAACAGGAAGGATTAAAGCTTAAATATAAAATTTGGTTTTTCTCTTTATCCATTTTTGTTATCTGCAAAATTCTAAATTCGCACTTTTTCTCAAATATCTCGAATACGGTCCATTTTAGTACTTCTATTGGCTTGACAAAATTGGTAGATACAGACCTAATTAAAGAACACTCCCTTGTGAAATTCAAGGATAGATGGAATGACAGAAGAAACTGCAGAGTTGCCAGGAAGCTTTTAAGTTATCCTGACAACACTACAGCAAATAAATACTTGACTATTACAAGACAGAATCTGCGCTTGGTCACAGACATTCTGTCTGTTCATTGACAAGTACTGAAGCATCTCCATATCATGGGGTTGTCAGAATCCGCACTCTGCAGAAAAAAAGAAGATGAGACCATCGAGCATATCCTCTACGATTGCCCGACGTTCTCATATTTTAGAAGATTAGTGTTTGGCGAGTATCGGCTAACACTGGCCGATATAAGAGAAGCACCTCTTGAGGACGTTGTCAACTAACTTAAACCTAAGTAGAGTAAACTAGTTTCGGCCTCTAAGGGCCATCATCAGGCCTACAATTGTAAAGTTACATAGTAGATAGCATGATGGAGAGTAATTAAGTGAAAACTTTTTTTATAAATGGTTTATAAATTTAAATCGTATTGTTATATAAAAAAAAAGAGTATGTCTCAAATATCTCATAAGTTCTAATCCAGAAATTGTCTGATTATGTGGTACCTAATTGAAAATATCTTAAGTATAAAATCAAAGTTGAAACAGAAGCACAAGTTAAAAAAAGGGACTGTCTTAAAAATGTAGAAGAGGGGGATAAGGTATTAACTCGAGTTAAGAAAGGAGGGGATGGAAAGGGGGGATAGTAGTAAGTAGCACCAATTCCTGAGGAGAAACTAAAGTAATAAATTAAAAGACTACCAGCAATCAGTTCTATGAGCTATTAGGGTGAGAAGAGTGTGGAGAAAAGAGGGAATGTGGAGACAAAGAGTGAGAGTGGGGTATTAGATTGGTGTGAGAGAAGAGGAGGGAATAAACATACGAAAAAATGGATATCTAGTGACGGTACAGAGGCTTGTGTGCTTGCTTAAAAAGCCCAATTTTGTGACAAATATGATATGGTGAAATAACTCTAAAAGCGGAGGAAAAAAGGATAAAGAAAAGAGATAAAAGAGGAAGAAGAATGGAGAGAAAATGAAATAGGGAAGAAAAGGGAAAGAAGAGGAAAAAGGACAGAGAATGACGAGAAATAAGAGGAAAAGGAAAAAAGGGTAGTGAAAAGTAAGGAAATTAGGTATAAACAAAAGCAAAAAGGAGTGCTTTAGCCAGTAAATTGATGGGAAAGCATCTTCTCTTGGGATATCTCAAACGCCACATGTTGTTGATAAAAGGTATCCTACTGATCGGAGCAGAATAGCCGAAAGAAAACTGAAATTCTTATTAAATAATGAGCGAATGTTAAAAGAGGTAATATAGAATTTACTTGGCAAATATCAGCTGTAAGAAGGTATTTTTTTAAGACTTTTCAATTTGTCCAACAAACATGAGTTATTGTGGGATTCATTTTAATTCGGTAGATTAGGCGTCCTTGTTTTTCATATATTTCCATATTCTTACTTTCATTTTCTATAAAGTCTTTATCCAGTTTCCTAACAATCTAATTGTCTCCATTTCCTTCATCAATTTTCTTAACATATGCATTGTTGAATCATACTTCACCTTTTCCTGTCCTTTTTCCTCTAAAACTATATTGTCTCGATTTTGTTTCTTGTCTTATCGTTTCTTCATATTCTTCCGTCATACCAATTTAATCACAATTTTATTTACTTGTTTTAATTTCTCCATTTTACAAGTTAATTTCTACTATTCATTGAACATACACTTTAACATTTAAAAGAACACTTATCTTCAACCATACAAACCACAAAATAGCTCTAATTTTCTAAACCCCCTGATATACAATATACTCTATCTATAACAAAATTAAAAATGCAATTATAAATGCAATTTATAAAGGGTATTAGGTAACCAAATTTCAAGTAACAAATACCAAATTTGTTCCAAAATGCAAATCAAAAAATTTTGAGCCATATTCAATTTACTAAATTTTCATATCCCTTGTCCAAGACTCTCAGAAGGTATGATTCGTTTTTTTCAAATTTAATTAGGAGTTTTTAAAAGTAATATTTCAGAAAACCTAATTGTGACAAAAATACACCTTTATATTTTTATCTAAACCAAGGTAACGGTCAGATCAGTTCTATGTTCAGTCACAGTTTTAGTACAGTTGTCAGTTCAGTTAGGAAATGCTGGAGTGCGTTTAGAAACCTCGCACGGCGCGTCTAACCACATACATTCGAATAGGGTTAAGACGCGCCGTGCGAGGTTTCTAAACGCACTCCTGCTGTTGTTAGACGATCAGTTAAGTTGTCAGTTGTCATTTGTCATGCACAGTTCAGTGATGGACAAAGATGTCCTAATTGCAGTCGCGTTGTGCTTAGCATTAAAAAGATCACGAAAAAAGAGAAGTAGATGGAGTAAAAATTGGCTACTGAAAAGAAATACACTGTCGCATTTAAAATTATTAAAGGAACTTCATTTTGAACCTTCTGATTGGTCAAACTATTTAAGAATAAGTGAGGATGTATATCTAGAGTTGCTGCAGTTAGTAACACCAATTACAAAAAAGCAACACATCAACATGAGAGAAGCTATATCACCACATGAGAGGCTAAGTGCAACAATCAAATTTTTGGCTACTCGAAGTTCATATTAGTCTTAAATTTCCTACTCCTAGTTTAAGCGGTATAGTACTCGAAACCTGTAAAGCAATAATAACAGTATTTTAAGTATTTTGAAGGTTACTGTTATGAATTAAATAATTCTTTGGGATGTTTGCATAAGTAGAGTACGAGAGAAAATGAGAGTTAGCGAGAGAGGGGGAATGAGAGTTGACATAAGAGAGGGAATGAGAGTTAGCCTGAGAGTGAGAATGAGAATTAGCGTTTTGCTGGGCATTCTGAACATTTTGAGAGAAAGAAGTGTTTATTCTTGATGTGTCTATCGGGGTTATGATAAACAAGTAATGTTATTTTTAACAGACACGTTATTTGTGAACAGGTTGTAATTTCTGTGTGTTTATTAAATAACAGACCTGTTAAAAATAACACAGATTGTCAATCATAACCCCAATTATCACATACTTTGATTACTATACGAGGCAAGAGAGAGGTCCGACACGCCCAACATAGGGCGCGGCCATTTTGAACCCTGTGACACAATTTACAGCTAAAGAATCAGATCGCTCACTCTGCGTCGGCACTTTGGATCTCAATGTTTCAGTTTATACACTGTGCAACTTGGATAATATAATATATGACAACCGCCTATAATAAAACAGCAGTCTTCTGCTTATCCTGAATTTGTATCCCTGGAGTGGATGTTATTTTGAAACTTTCAACTGGTCCGAGTCAGCTAACTGATTCTTTAGCAATAAACTGTGACGTCAAAAATAATATTTACTGACACTGACAGCAGCAAGCAAAATATCAGGTGCGTTTTAATCATCCGCTTCTGCTTCCGGAATTGTCGGTTTAGTCTTTTTAACCTGTCAGATTAAAACAAGAAAACCGACAATTCCGAAGCAGAAGCGGATGATTAAAACGCACCTATTAAAAATATTGCGCCAAGATATAGGCAACACGTAATAAGGTTTTAAAATGGCGGAGTTTTCTATCTTCTTTTAAAAGGCACTCAGAAAGCTGCGCAGTGCGACCATTCTCCGTATAGTAAAAGAAAATCAAAGTATGTGGTCTATATGCAGAATTGAATGATGACGTTTCTGACAAATAGAGCAACCTTGAGAATTACACTCACTTATCATGTTCTTCGATCCTAAATAGTTAAAACATAATTTTTTGCTTTTAATAAAATAAGTTTTATTGCTATGGGATAATGTGTTAAATTTTGCGCATTTATAAATTTTATGATTTGTTAAATTACAATATAAACATTTTAAATAACCAGGAGTTTCCGAATTCTGATAAGTTTTTAAAGTATGAATTTGATGGAACGTTTTCTCGTGTTTCTTAATATTAGCGGCGTGTAAGTCAGGAATGTTACCTCGTTCTAGTCGTAAACATTTGTTCTCCAAGCAATTCAGAAAGCTTTTCAATGTAGGTGTTTTACTCGGATCAGTTTCTGACTCGTAGTAACGTTTTGTGTTAAAGTCCAACTTTTCTGACAAGATGAATACTAATATCGAGTTCCATGTATCCACTGGAACATTTAAGTTTATTAACGCCTCGATGTTTTGCTTAATAGTAGTTATAAACTCCCTTAAATATTGCCGTTTCATTATCATATCTGTCATGTAGGGTTTAAGAGGTATATTCAGATTTTCAGGTGAAAAAAATAAATTACTGATTGAATTAATGGGTTCGTTCTTCAAAGAGCTTTTTAAATAAATTAACTTTTGTATTTCTGTTAACTTGGAATTGTTAACAATAAGAGTTGTAAATATTTCAATGAAAGGTTTAAATTGTGTTAAATCTCCTGAAAATTGGGGAATATTGAGATCGGGTAATTTAACGCTAACTGAGTTGCTAGCCTCAAGAATTGGCTGCCTAGTAGAACTACTAGAAGTAAGGGAATCTAGTTTTTCTCTGAATCGTGCCAAAATTGTGAAATATTTGCATTCCATTGCATCTCTATCAGAAAGTTGATCTAAATCGATATTTTTAATTTTTGCTGAATATCATTAAAAGAGTTGAAAGTTTTGGTTAAAAGTTTCTCTCTTACTTTAAATTCTTGTATAATATGTATCACATATGTATCACATAAATGAAACCAAATTTCTTAGAGCTATTTTAACTTCTAGTAATTTACCAAAAAATTGTAAAATTGGGCTTACCGCCTTCTATAGACTTCCGGCAACCGACTTAAATATGTACTTAGATAATTTAGAAATATACCTAAATTCTATAGAATATCAAAATCTAGAAATATATGTAGGTGATATAAACATCGATATACTAAAAAAAGAAACTAACGAAACAAACAAATATTTAAATATAATGAATTTCAAAGGTTTTACATCATATATAAATAAACCAACGAGAGTACAAAATGAGTCAAAAACTGCCATTGATCATATTTTTATTAGAACTCATAAAAACCTAATAAAAAAACGTCGAACTTGATCCAATTATATTTCACAAATATGACAGATCACTATTCTCCTTTTATACTAACATCTTTTCCTACACAAAAAAATGAGGAACCCCAATCAATAAACAAAGTGACCATAATAAATTTTGATAATCTAAAACATTGTTTAAGCAGAGAAAATTGGAATGATGTAATTAATACGGCTGAACCACAAAAAGCATACGATTTATTTTTCAATAAGCTAAATCAACAAATTCAAAAATGCACCAAATCTACAATTAAAACAAAAAATATAATTAAACTGAAACCATGGATAACAACAGGTTTAATACTTTCAATAAAAAATAGAGACTCTCTAAAAAAAAACTAACAAAAAAATACACTCTTGAACTTGAAAACAAGTATAAAAATTACAGAAACAAGCTTCATTCCTTAATAAGAAAAACAAAAAATGACTATTATCAAAATAAAATTACACAAGCCGGAAACAATTATAAAAAAATATGGAAAATCATTAATGACATAACAGGTAGTACAAAAAAAACTAAGCAAATTGAAAACATATCTATAAAATCAGAAAATAATGATAATATAAACAATAACAAAGAAAAAGCCGAAGAGTTTAATATTTTTTTTTACAAATTTAGGTGAAAATATGGCAAATAAAATACATAAGGTAGTACCAGCAGTAAACTTTCTTAAAAATGATAAAAGTTGAAAACAACATATTCTTTAAACCTGTAACAAAAAATGAAGTAACTATTTTAATAAGCAAATTAAAAAATAGCTCTGCACCTGGTCCAGATAAATTAACAGCAACTACAATAACAAATATAAATGAATATATTATTCTTCCTGTAACGCATATCCTTAATATTTGCTTTCAATCAGGAAAAATTCCAAGTCAATGGAAGGAATCAATTGTCACACCTGTATACAAATCCGGAGACCCTAGTGAGCTTACAAATTATAGGCCAATTTCTGTTATCAACAACTTAGCTAAAATTTTTGAAAATGCATTAAAAAGTAGATTAATTAATTTTTTTCATAATCATAATGTTATTACAGATTGTCAATACGGTTTTATACAAAACTCAAGCACTGAAAATGCGGTAGTTGATTTTTTGGAAAAGACGGTTAACGCTGTAGATGAATCATTAAAATGTGCTACAGTATTTCTTGATTTGGCCAAAGCATTTGATACCGTTTCCCATAACATTTTACTTGACAAACTAAATAACTATGGCATACGGGGTTTAGCATTAAGGCTCCTGAGGGATTATTTATCTAATAGAACCCAGAGCGTAAAAATTGGCAACGCCGTAAGTTCTAAATCAGTAGTAAAGATGGGGGTCCCACAAGGAACAGTATTGGGCCCAATTCTGTTTCTGGTTAATATGAACAACATTACACAAATTAATAACTTATCTGGGAATATCATATGCTATGCGAATGATACGGTAATTATTTTCGCTGGAAAAGAATGGGAAGAGGTTAAACTCGCTGGAGAAACGGCCCTAAGAAAGATAAGTTTATGGTTAAATAACAATATACTAACTTTAAATGTATTGAAAACAAAATGCATTACTTTTAGTTCAACCATCATTAATCAACCTAACAGCTTTTGTATAAAATTGCATAGTAGTGACTGTCAAAAAAGCGATTGTAACTGCTTCTTGATAGAAAAAGTTTCTGAAATTAAATACCTAGGTGTAATACTTGATCAATACATACGTTGGTCTGAGCATATTGTCCATGTTAGTAATAGACTGAGAGCCCTAATGCACAAATTTTATGTTCTCCGGGACATTCTTTCAAAGAAAAATATAATGATACTTTATAACTCCCTAGTGGAATCTATATTAAGGTATTGCATAGTAGCATGGGGTGGAGCATTTAACACCACTATTAAAATTGTTGAGACAACACAAAATATTATTTTAAAAATTATCCTAAAAACAGAGAGACTATTTTCTACAAATAAATTGTACGATGAATCAAACATACTAAACGTCAAATTACTCTTTGCTTATCAATGTATAATGAGAATATATACCAATGCTGAAAATTTTACTCAAAAAAATACCCGCTTAACACGCTCAGTCGCTAATATGGAGATTTATGTACAATTTTTCAAAAAATCACTTAGTCAAAGGTCATTAACATTCCGATATACCTCAGGCAAATAATCAAAACAAAAAAGTTTAAAATTGAAATAAAAAAATATTTAATAACAAACAAAAAAAAATTTACGATCTAATGATAACATAGTATAAATAAAAAACATATTAAAAGCCAAAAGGACCATCGTAGTTTTGTCTACTTTTCCTAAGGTACTGTCTATTGTTTTTTTATTTATCGGTTTATTCTGTCGAATTTCTTCGTCCCTTGTTCTAATTTTTAAATATTGTATCTTTTGTTAAGTGATAAATAATTATATGTAAAATTTAATACCTGTCTCTAAAGAAAATATGTACATAAATAGAGTCATCCGATTGATTAGAAGCAAAACAGTCAGCGTGAGCGTGGCTTTACACGTTGACCTTTGTTTAACCAAACCTTTCATCTGGCTAAAGAAACTCTATAAACCTAAATAATCAAAATATTAACAGTCTATTTAGAATCTTCGGGAATATTAAATCCTAGAAGTTTAGTTACAAGATCTGACCTTATATCCACGGTTTTTACTTATTTCTCAATTAAAAGAGATAGTGATCTTCAATATGAGACGGAATTATTCACTTGAAGTGAGGGCATTTTCTGCTGCTGGTATAAACTTCATATCCGGCTCGAACTAGCACCAAATGAACGGGTGGCACTCGCCTTTCCTCGCACACGTGGGGTTTAGCAACTGTAGCACAGGTAGAGTTAGGTATTTCTTAATAAAAAACGAAGGACCAGGATTTCTTCCAAAAATGTATTTACAAACGTGTACAAATTAACAGATCTTAAAAGTTTAAATAAATTGCTTAAAAATGCAATGGAAAGCGGAAATTATTTCTTGTAGACGTAATTTTTTAATTACTTTTTTATGACATCTTTTTCCTTTTTTTTATATATACAGAAGATCTAACCTACTAAACCTTAAGGGGTATATAAGGGAATAAAATAAATACAGTTCATCAAATTTCTAGAGGCTTTCGACGGCTAGACAGAGAAAGCACTACTGACAGGCATCCCGACGGATTTACGCAATGAAAGTACACTCTGCGCATCAAGTATTTCACTATTTCATTCAGACGTAAATGTCAGATGTAAATTTCGCTAAAACATTTCTTTTATTTTCGTTTGTGTTTTTTGCTCATTACAGTTTAATAGAACCTAAGTATGGAGTTTAATAGCAAATTAAGAGGCCGCGTGATTAACAGTCAATCTCGCGAAATAATAGCCAATGTTATAGAGTTTATGAGAAGAGAAGGAAACTTTAATTCACCTTCAATACCATTTAAAAATGTAAATGATCGTGTTGCTGCAGCCACAGGAGTATCTAAAAACACTGTCGTCCGCATTTCTGGAGAGAAAAAAAGAATCGATAACCGTGAGATATCGGAATTTTCATCACCAAGAAAAACCATTAAAAAACCAAAAACAGTTAATGATATAGATGAAGCTGCACAAGAATCAAATTTTATTTTTTTATTATTAGATAGCTATTTTTGTTTCTGAGTTGTGTTCATTTACAGGCTCAATTTTTTTCCGTTTCTCCTTTTTGATTTTATATGGGGTTTCAAGTTGTTTTTGACTTATTTCGACGTAAATCACAACAACACACTTTTTTAATAAAGCAAACAAGTGTTAAGAGGTATATGTACGTGTAAACTACAATTACAAAAAATTGATATGAAACCCATGAAACCACCAACAAAAATGTAAAGCTAGCTTCCGTACTAGAACATGGTGTCATTCGTCGAGATAATTTATCGTTTTGTTTAACAGATCAAGAAATGTAAATATTCCCCTGTTATTTTTTATAAAATTATAAGAGAAATAATTTTTTTTCTAAATAGTATAGTTTATTATTTTGTAGAAAAACAAAATTTCGAAAATTTTAGTAATGTTTCAGAAACAACCATTATTAATAATAGGTACCATTTTCCTTAATAAGGTAGAAATAAAATATAAACTATTTCCACGATTTACAAAGGCCTACAAAAAAATTATAGGTATTTTCCGCTATCCTATAAAATTTATATTTTCTGACTCAATTTCAAAAGGTTGAAGGAATTCCAAAACACCTTTTATGGCATAATAATTATTTTCAATTCTACATACTATCTTTAGCTGCTTTTAAAAACGTTCTAAGAAAGTCCAATCAGACCAATTTAATCCCTAAACTATTCCACACTTTTAAAATTTAATTACCTAAAAATATTAAAAACTATTTAAAATAACTTGTTTAGCAGACTGTACAATACCTATCTTAGTCACACGTAGCGCGTTCTCTGTCTGAGCGTCGAACACCTCTAGAAATTTGATGAACTGTAACAACTAAAACTAAGTATTTGGGACCAAAGAGTTTGGGACCAAACAGTATTTCTACCACCAGGAACATCTTGTGTATCATTAAGAAACATAACAAATCGTAGTACCACAAAGATGGTTCATATATGTCACCACTTCCGGCAAAGTTTTAGTAGCCTCCTTAACCTTTTTCCGTTCTTTATTATACGCTGATCGTAAATTGTTTATTTTCGCTTTTACTATTTTTATAGTTGCATTGTTATCTTGCTCTTTGAATTTTTCAAGCAAAACATTATACGCAGCTTGTCTTTTATTTATGTTGTGTTACTGCGAATATTTTTTGTTTCACAGACATGGGTGTTGCTGATAAAGTTCTATAAACTCATTAATAAAGTCATGGTTTGCTATGGCGCAAGGTACACACTATTTCAAACGAACGAAGAACTGATCTGATCGTCTAAAATTACTTTTTTTAACTACCTTTATACTCTTCACAGACTACTGTGTGAAGAGTATAATAACTATGCCAATCGTACTTTTCCAAGTAAATAAATTATTTGTCACTGTTTTTTCTGCGTAATAAAGATTATTTAAATATTTTTAAATACAATAAATACTGCTGTAATATCATTAATTTGATATTTAAATATAAATAATTCGAAAGAGAAAAAAATCAACAACACATACCAACAGCATCAAAATATTTTGTTATATTCAAATAAGATCTAAATTAATTTCTTTCCCGCAATCGTACAGATGGTTTAGATATTAGTGAATGCAAAGATCGAGAAAGTACTTGAATTGTTTCGATTAGGAAACAGTAACAGAGCGAACATATCGGTCCAAATAGAAAGCAGCTGCAACAGCGAGACAAATAACAATTAAATGAAACTAATACTTTTACATTTCATTTGTAGAAAGAGATCACTAAGGAAATTTATGTAATCCATAATAATAGAAATCAAGAAGGAAAGTATATACTACGCATTCGAGATCGAAGGAGGTTCGCCACAACTATTACGATGCAATATTGTTTGATCATTTGAACGAACTTAATTTGAAGTGCAGAGAAAATTCATTATAACAGAATAAAATGACAAACATTATGTTTAACTATAGATAATGTAGATGATTGTATATTTATTTTTAAAAGACAACGATGCTCATAATTTACTTGATTTTTGGCTAATTTCCAGTACATATCCTTAAGAGGAGTATTTACTTAGCTTTAGAGCAGAGCATGCAAGGGTTTCGTAGTACTCCAATTTTAAAGTTTATTTTTGACTTATTCTGAAAGAAAAAAATATGTGCGTGTAGGTAAAGGTTAAACCTGTGCTCCTCTTAACACACTTTTTCAAAATTTGAATCGGTTTTTTCTAAAAAAAAAAAATTATGTTTAACTATAGATAATGTAGATGATTGTATATTTATTTTTAAACCACAGCGATGCTCATAATTTACTTGATTTTTGGCTAATTTCCAGTACATATCCTTAAGAGGAGTATTTACTTAGCTTTAGAGCAGAGCATGCAAGGGTTTCGTAGTACTCCAATTTTAAAGTTTATTTTTGACTTATTCTGAAAGAAAAAAATATGTGCGTGTAGGTAAAGGTTAAACCTATGCTCCTCTGAACACACTTTTTCAAAATTTGAATCGGTTTTTTCTAAAAAAAAAAAAATTATGTTTAACTATAGATAATGTAGATGATTGTATATTTATTTTTAAACCACAGCCATGCTCATAATTTACTTGATTTTTGGCTAATTTCCAGTACATATCCTTAAGAGGAGTATTTATTTAGCTTTAGAGCAGAGCATGCAAGGGTTTCGTAGTACTCCAATTTTAAAGTTTATTTTTGACTTATTCTGAAAGAAAAAAATATGTGCGTGTAGGTAAAGGTTAAACCTATGCTCCTCTGAACACACTTTTTCAAAATTTGAATCGGTTTTTTCTAAAAAAAAAAAAATTATGTTTAACTATAGATAATGTAGATGATTGTATATTTATTTTTAAACCACAGCGATGCTCATAATTTACTTGATTTTTGGCTAATTTCCAGTACATATCCTTAAGACGAGTATTTACTTAGCTTTAGAGCAGAGCATGCAAGGGTTTCGTAGTACTCCAATTTTAAAGTTTATTTTTGACTTATTCTGAAAGAAAAAAATATGTGCGTGTAGGTAAAGGTTAAACCTGTGCTCCTCTGAACACACTTTTTCAAAATTTGAATCGGTTTTTTCTAAAAAAAAAAAATTATGTTTAACTATAGATAATGTAGATGATTGTATATTTATTTTTAAACCACAGCGATGCTCATAATTTACTTGATTTTTGGCTAATTTCCAGTACATATCCTTAAGAGGAGTATTTACTTAGCTTTAGAGCAGAGCATGCAAGGGTTTCGTAGTACTCCAATTTTAAAGTTTATTTTTGACTTATTCTGAAAGAAAAAAATATGTGCGTGTAAGTAAAGGTTAAACCTGTGCTCCTCTAAAAACACTTTTTTAAAATTTGAAATGGGTTTTTTCTAAAAAAAAAAAAATACAAAACTCGACTATTTTTACCCATTCTCTCAATTTTTTTTAGATAAGAAATAAATTGAATTTTGAAAAAGTGGTCCCAGAGGAGCATAGATTTTACCTTTACGTTCACGTAGATATTTTTTTCTTCTAAAAATAGTCAAAACTAAACTTTGAAAGTGGGGTACTACGAAACCTTTACATTGCAAGATTTTTCAACTGGAAAGTGGTGCCTCTGTTAGATTTTTAAGAAATTAATATTTGTGAATGAAAACAATTTATAATATATTTTACTGATGTTTTACGAGGGATGAATAAATTTTACGTATTTGTACACCTTATTGTTTTACGTAAATCATTTATGTAATACTAAGATCGTCCATATATAATACGCAAGGGTTTCATAGTACATCAATTTTACGGATTATTTTTTATTTTACTACAAGACAAATTATGTAAGTACAGGTATAAGCTCAACCCCTACCCGTCTGGAGTCACTTTTTGAAAATTTGAATCGGTTTTCTTTGAAAAAAATCTAAAAAAAATGTCTTTCTACCGAAAAAGAAATACAAATAAAAATGCTAGAAAGGAACAATATATTTAATTTTTACCTACAGGAGCATTTATTTTTCTTACAATAAAAAAAATACGTTAAAAGCTTTTTCGTCTACAGCAGTATTTCCCAAAGTGGACGGGGGTCTACGTGGGGCTTCTTAAAAAAGACGTGTCCACAATCGTAAGCGGGGGTGCATAAAAATTAATTTGGTTTCGATAGTGAAGCAATATTCTATTAAACAATTGATTACTCATTTTTCCATGTGATGAAGAAATTCTTGTAAAAAAACTTCAATTGTTTATAATATAAAAAGTAAGAGTCAACATTTTAGTTACTAAAATGTTGACTTGAGTTCTCTTATCAATATAGGCAGATAATATTTTAAAAAGCTCAGCGACTGTTACTTGTAAAAACTTGCATATTCCATATTCAGTACAACGCGTTTAGATTTGTCGTTGCTGCGCCGGCCGCCGCGCCGTCCCGTCCACAGTCCCACAATGCTTGTTCAAATGTGCATATTATTACGACTTGCGGTGTATGTGCTTGCAATCTTGCATGAACGTGTTTGATTCTTCACCAATATAAATACGAATGTCAAGGATAATCGTTACTCATTTGTTTCTGGAATTTCATAAAAAAAAGTGAATTGATATTAGTATTGGCCAGTCACTGAATTTGTTTCCAGACTTTCGAAAAGAAAAGTCAAATGAATCGATATTAGTGATTACCAGTGTCGGAAAAGTAAGTACCTACCTGCCTATTTGTTATATGCATATAGTTTTAAGCCGAGAAAGATTGAACTTATCGTCCCTACTTTATTTTTATTACCTATCTAATTCATTTAATTATTGCGAAGTTTTAATATCAAAATATTGTTTAATTTAAAAGTTTCTATAAAATTTACAGAAATATATTAAAATATAATAATTGATATAATAATTTTATATCACATTAAAATAAGTTCAGCCGTTTTCATAAAATTCTATTAGCGATTTATTGCTTTTAATAATTAGAAACAGTTTGCAGCCGGAACTATGAAATAAACATTCATAATATTTATAATAATTGTTTAATCATATTATGTTAAAATACCCATATCCTGGTAAGTTCAAATCGCCTTAAGATTACTAAAACAAAGCTTTTTTTATTTTTTTACTTACACATTTACAGGTAGGTAATTGATACAAAACATGGGCTAATCTAAGAAGAAGTGTCGTCGGTACAGTGTTGAATATTTAAAATTTGGTTTTCTTCCATCAAAGGCAGACAAACGATTGCCCACATGCCTTTTATGCAACAAAGTTTTGAGCAATGACTCTATGAAACCATCAAAGCTGGAAGATCATCTAAGAAGGTGTTATCCTGATAAAATAGGTAAAGATTTGAAATGTTTCCAAACATTAAAGGAAAAATATGAAAAAGAGACTCACCGTGCACAGTATGTTCTCTTCAACGTCTGAAAGCAACGATGATGGCTTACGAGCATCTTACAATATCTCATTACTTATCGCAAAATCTGGGAAACCGCACACCATTGGAGAACAGTTAATTTTACCTGCTGTTGAAGAGGTTTTAAAAAATGTTCTGCACAAATCTTCATTTGACATACTCAAAAGAATTCCTTTGAGGAACAACACTGTACAAAGACGTATTGATGAAATGAGCTCTGATGTTGAAAGTTTCTTGTGTGATTATCTACGAACAAGTCATTTTTCTATTCAACTAGACGAGCTAACTTTACCTGGCAATGAAGCATTATTATTGGCACATGTTCGATTTGTTAAGGGCAAAGAAATTCATGAAGAGCTACTATTCGTGAAAACTTTAAAGATGGATACTAAAGGTGAATCAATATTTAATGTTTTGAGTGATTTTTTTAAAGAAAAATCGATTCCTTTTGCAAACGTTATTTCGGTGGCAACAGACGGAGCTCCTGCCATGGTCGGACGATATCATGGGTTTATAAGCCATCTTTAAATAATTATATCAGAGGTAATTGCGATTCACTGTATTATTCACCGACAACATCTAGTAGCGAAAAATTTGAGTGATAGATTGCACCAATCGCTTCAATTTGTGATAAATACAGTTAACAAAATAAGAGGCAATGCATTGAATATGCGTTTATTTGCACAATTGTGCGATAAAAATGATGATTGCTGCACATGACAGAAAAGCATTTTCAGTAACTCTTCTAGCACGAGAAAGTCTGTAATTAAAAACTGCTTTATTATCAATAAATGTTTGTTTTTTCGGATAGGGTTTCATAACATTTGTGTGAAGTTTAAAAGCATCATCGCCAAGAATAATGTGCGAAAGAATAATGTTTTTTGAATATGGAAGTAATGATGGTCCAGGAAAATTTTAATTGTTTTTAAAATTTCTTTACCAATTTGAGATTTGTCGAAAATTTCTGCGTCACTCTCTTTGCCATAGAATCCCAATATCCACATCGATAAATTGATAATTAGCATCAACAATAGCCAAAAGCACTATTAAAAATAATTTTTATAATTGAAAAAAGGGAGCCACTTTTATTTGAACACATAATTCGCACGTGCTTGCCATCAATGGCACCGATAACATTGGGAAAATGCCACAGGTTCCAAAATTCTTTTGCCTTTTCTTTAAAATTTACTTCTAAAGGACGATGTTAAACAGGCTTCAACTTTTCACACATACTTTTCAAGACGATTCGCACAAATTCGCTTATATAATTGTGGCTTATCCGGAATGCGAAAGATAAGGATCTGCATGATTCGCCAGTTGCAATGAATCTGAAACAAAATGTGTGTGCAGTTTAAATTTTATGTCGCAACAGTTATGAAAACTATTAACAAAAGCTTGCAAAAAAGATGGAAAAACATACGGGACAATTATTACAAACAAAAAAAAGAAGGCTACAGCGACAACTGGAAGTGCTGGATCTGGAAAGCGGAGAATACATCTCTGGGTCAGTTAGGTTTTTTGGAGGCGGTGGAATACGAAAGGCGGTAAATATTTTTTTTACAATATTTTATTTCTTTTATTTATTGCTGTTTTATTTTAAATTTTTAAATAACTCGAATAACTTTGAAAAAGAAGTTGGGCATCACTATATTTAGCTTACTACACTTGATTCTAGATTAGTGATAAAAATGTAGAAAATCACTAACCACTAACAAATAATACTTAAACCATGCTTTAGATAAGGTAGTTAGCAAATTCTAATTCACAAGTTGTAGTATTCCATAATTATTATAATTATAACCTAGAAAAAATGTTCCTTAATAAAATATTTAATTTATTGTTTTAATATAAAAGATACAAAGTCTTAATTACATTATGTAATAAATAACAGTAATAATAGCACCCTCAGTCTCAGTTGGCTTTTCTGCACCTGAAAAATATGAAATAAAAATTAATAACAATTGAACTGTTCATACCCTTAAAACGGGGATATTTATCACCTTTACACTGATTTGGATATTAAATGACTAAGTCAGATAACTAACAAAAATGAGAAAGTAGGTATGTCACAATTAGACAAAAAAAGCATCATTGAATTTGGTACAAAATTCGATCATTGGGCACAACTATTTTTTTTAAAATAATCTACTAAGGTTATTTAAATTAGTTATCTAAAGGTAAATTATTCAGAAACAATAATAAATGTACTTACCACCAATAGAATTTATTATTAAAATTTTCTCAGACGCATCGGTGCTTATAATATAATAATGTGTTATAGGTACTCGTATATGTACCATGCTTTGTTATGTGAACATGGCGAACGGCTACTGCTGTCTGGCCATTTATGATCGACGTCAGAAAACGTTGGCCAATAGCAGAATTCTGTTTTGTTCACATGACTTAGAATTTCTACAATATTATAGAATATTTTTGAACAAAATTGAATATTTTTCATAAGAAGGGATGTAAATTATTACTATTTTTTGCAGAGAAAATTACTATTTTTTGTAGAGATAATTATTAATATTTGTACAAATTTTTTCAGAAGTTAGTAGTAGTAATTACGATAATTGTAATAAATTTCTACTTCTACAAACAATAGTAAAATATACTAAACATTGTGGAATTCTTTCCTATTGTTGTAGCATTTTATTCGACAATTTAATTGCTACAATAATGAATAGTGTTTAACTATAAATTGTAGTAAAATTTTCTACAAATTGTTAAGTATTTTTCTACAAGTCTACTACTACAACATTGTAGTAAAATTTTCTAGTCAAATTTTTTTCCGTGTAGAAGTCTTAAAGACGTGCTATCTGGATAGTATTATTTTTAGTTATTTTTTGAAATTTTTGTGGAAAGCGAAAGAAGCGATAGCCATAAAAGCTTTTATTGGAATGATTTATCTTTTCCAAGGTAGAATTATTATAATATATATGCGCGTCGTTACTCGTCAGCTGTTGGAATAAAAAGTTCTGAGCACTCTAAAATATTAAGTACTCGACATTTTTTGAGTATGAGTCTCATCAGGATGAAAGTAGTTACGAGTACTTTGAGTACAATGTACTCGAGTACTGTCTAGCTTTGCTTAGCACCATTTTAATGAGCACAAAACTGCGCAACTTTTGTCCAATTTAATCAACTTTTTATCTGTTACCGTTTAAGAAATAACAACACTGTCCCTATGAAAGAGTAGGAGGGACTCTGTATATAAAATCCAGTTTCCAACTTATATTATTATCAAATAAGATCGCAATTTGCTTTCTCATTTTTTTCATCATCACTCAATCTTTCGATAAGTTCAGCTTCGGTTAGTTTCCTGAATGACATTTTGAAAATTTCAATACAAGTCGTATTTAAATTTCTAACACAAGTAATTTACCCTAAAAATCACAACCACTGAGTCACCAAGTTCGTTTAACTGACGTTCTTTTCAATAAAAATTTACAATAACAAATTTATTTTGGTTTATTATACACACATAATTAAGACACACCAAACATCTAAAAAAGAATTATTAAGCTTATAATAACTTAGGATAATGTGGATAAATATACATTACATTCACTAATGAACAATAAACCCTAATGTCGCGTACTCTATAGAAATGTGGTTTAGATGTCGATCACGATGATTCAATAATTTTGTTTAGTTCACTAATGGAATTATGAAAAGTTGATTATCGTTTAAACGACCATAGTGAGCTAAAGGGGTAAAATAGCAATTGTATATAATTATCAACAGGTATATTTACCTATGAGATAATTTTCTATTTTTTAAACGTTGGTTGGAGAAGTGGCCTCATCGTTTTTAATTTCAAGACAAATAATTGTTATGATTAAAATTTCTTGACACGTACACGTTTAAGGCACCGCTCGACTTTTAATATACAGTCTACTGGCATATAAATTATCCTGAACATAGTACGATGTTTTTACTACTTTACTCTGGTGATATTTATTTTGTGGAAACAGTAGGAGGACAGGTAAAGTTCAAGGATTTCTATAAAATCGAATACGTAATTAGAAATTCTTGCTTTAGTATGGGAAAATGATGTAAAACGTAGGTTTATTTGATGTACTTGTACCTAAAAGGAACGGATACGTTTCCAATTTGGCATATACTTTAATTAATTACGATTCTGTCGTCTAAAATTATAGACCAATTAGTTTATAATAGAAATAAAGATTTGAGATTATTAAATTTAAAAAATATATATATTTTAATATACGTATAAACCCATGGGCGGCCCCTCAATTTTTTTTAGCAAGGAAAAGGTACTTACAATTTTGTTAACATAACCTTTAAAGCATACATACTTAATTATATTTAACAGGTAAAAAATCTGACTCCTATGATTGTTAAGTATTTTTCCCAATAATTGGTTGATAAATGTTATTTTAAATATTTTGCTTTATTCAATTAGTATTTTTTTGCATTTTACAGGTACTATCTTTGGAAGTCATGTGCCTTTGGTTAGTTTTACTAAGTTCCTACTAAGTGTTCCTGGGGCGTTCATTTCGGTTCTAGGCCAAAAAGAGTGAGACGACGCCTAGCAAGAGCTTCTCATTCCAAGGTAACATGGTATGAAATTTCTTCGGCTTACATGCGGTAATCACATCGCATAAAAGTGTTTCAGTAAGCAGTGTCCCGTTACTACCCAAGTAACAAATTGATATTTTATAAAAGCTGAAAAAATGTTTACAGAACAAAATTTATAAAATAGAATATTAGCTAAGAACATTTCCGGAACATTCTTTCAACAGTAATAAACACAAAATGGGCGCAGTATTACAGAACTATTTGGTTCTTTTGTAAATTCTATAAGATTTGTTGAATGCAGTTACCGAACAGTTACTACACATTTACACAGACTTTAAACAAATGTTTTTTTAAACTTTTATAACTGTTTTATAAATTTTCAATTTTGAGGTAAGGTTGCATATCAAAATCAGTAACATTTTAGTTTTTTAAATGTATCTGGTGAAAACAAATTAATTCTATATTTGTCATAAAAGTAAATTCAAGGCGATATTAGTAAAATGGCAGTATCTACTTAAGAGATATCTATATCGCGGTTTAGACATAATGTATGACTTACAATAAAGTCGTTTTTGGATGCGCAGCAAGAATTACTGTTAATTATATAGCACATGCAATACTAAATTTTTAAGCGCCTCGAGTTTGATTCATATTTCTAATACTTTTTCAGTGTGAAACAAAAATTAAATTTATGCAATTTGATTTTTTTTTAGTAATAAGATTATACTAATATTACTAATGATTAAAATCTTTAATTAACATTGGTTTTGTCTTAAATACTAGTAAAACCGACAGTAGATTTAGCTTTAAAACTGTCTTAGGTTTTTGTTAAATATGGCGGCTATTCAGAGGTATTAGAAAGTTATTTTAAGACTAAATCATAATTATAAAATATTATTGTAGTAAAAACAGCTGTAATACAATAATTAAGTTGTACTACTCATTTCTACAAAACAAGTTCATCATGGTTTGTTGTATAATAGTTTCATATTGCTGCACTATATGACAAAATATAACATAACCTTACTAAATCGTTTCCCATTTAAGAATTTGAGAATTGAAATGATTAGATTTGTTTCTACAGCTTTATAGAGCAAACATAATTTTTAATATTACGAGAATAAGCAAGTTTAACATGGACATCGCCAAAAATATGGCTTTCTTTTAGTATTGGGGCATGATTATTCAGAACATACCTAATTATTATCTGGCTGAATAATATTTTTTTTTGAGTGTCTAGACAAACCAACAAAATGTTTTACTAATATTTTCTACTGTTCTCTGAAAAGCAGGTACCACTTATTTTTTATATTTCTTTACTATTTAAATCTGACATTTTCTGACCATACACTCACATACAATTGGTATGGGAAGTAGTTGAACAAACATAAAATACAAAATAATATGCCTTAGATACTACCAAATGTAGTTGCTTTATTTTTTTTATAAATATTTTTAAAGGGATAATACTATTCTTAACTAAAATAATTGCTATACAGTTTTCTGATTTGTAATAGTGTATTTCGACAATATATTACAGTTATTTTAGAGTTTTCATCAGTAGCAAATTGCTATTGACGCGAATTATCTCACACTAATATTTATATAACTATTTTTTAAAGCGTTATTATGAGGTTAAGAAACAGTTATGTGTGTATAACCAAAAAGTTCTAAAGGTAATCCAGAACAATAATATAGAATAACTATAAAGCAATTTTATTTTATAAGCTGAAATATTATATAGAACAGTTGTATAAATGTTTATGTAACAATTTCATAGTAATCGTGAAAACTATTTTATAATTTTGCTGTAAGAATATTGTAAAAACTAATTTATATAACAATTTAGTTTCAGAGAACAAAATAGTTATTTCTGCAACTGTAGTACAATAAATTAGCATTCCAGAAACAGCAATATAATATCAATAAAATGTAATAGTCTTGTAAACTAAAAATTATAAAGCTACTTTGTTAGTTGGGTAATCCCTCAACGTTAGTGCAATAAAATGATTTTTTGAATAACCCAGAAGTCTATCATGTATAGAAGATGTATCTGTAACATGGGTGGGTTACTACCACAGCACTTAGGCCTCATTGGGCCCATTGTGCATCCTCCTGAGATGATAGACACCTCCTAGCTCGTGAGCCAGCCTACAGCGTTATTGTAGTTGACAACGTCGCCAAGAGGTGCTTCTCTTATATCGGCCGGTGTTAGCCGATACTCGCCGAACACAAATCTTCTAATAAATGAGAGCGTCGAGCAATCGGAAAGAATATGCTTGATGGTCTCATATTCTTGTTTGCATCCTCTGCAGTGACCAGTCAAAATGCCTGTGACTAGGCGCAGATTATGTCTAGTCATAGTTAAGTATTTGTTTGCTGCAGTGTTGTCAGGATAACTTAATAAGAGCTCCCTGGCAACTCAGCAGCTTCTGCATGCCATCTTTCCTAGAATTTAACAATGTTCTTTGATTAGGTATGACACTACCGATTTTGTCAGGCCAATAGAAGGGCCAGATACAAAAAGTATTTGGTTGGCTGATTTTTTGGCTAGTGAATCAGCAAGACGGTTACCTTTCGATGTGACGTGACCTATGATCCATCTTAAAGTGACCACATTGTTGATGGATACTTCAGCAAAAACTTCGTGACATTCTAGTGCTAACCCTGAGTAAATTCGTGGTCTGTTCAGGGTGAGTAGTGTTTGTCTGCTATCTGTATAGATAAGCATGTTCCTTCCAGTTGTATTGTTTCTGGTTATTTCTTTTGCTGCTATGAGGATCTCCGTTAGCTTTGTTTGAACTACACTGGCACTAGTGCTCACAGCCCATTTAATGTTTAGGTTTAAGAACCGTCAGTGTAGATATGAATCGTACCTGCCACTTTCGGCTCTTCTATTTGTTCGTTTGAAGCAGTGGGATCATATCGAGCGCCTCCTGCCAAAAGCGACGTCTCTCCTCACCAGATCCTATATCAGGTTCTATTCCAACCGTACGGAGGCATGTCATTGTCATCAGAGCAACCTCCTTAATGTAAATATTAAAGGGAGTGAGACTAAGAATCACTTTCATGGCTCTGGTCGGTGTTTTTTTCATGGCTCCTGTTATGTTGAGACATGCTGTTCTCTGAGTTTGTTCTAGTTGACGGATAGCTGTCAATTTTTGAGTTTTCGGTACTCAGACAACTGCACCGTACGTTAGCATAGGTCTTATGATAGCCGTATAAGTTCATGCGATGACTGGCGTTTAGGCGCTCTGAAGGTTTAAATTCCATTTTTATTTTTTCCTTGTGAAAAGGACTATTTCTATCTTCTTAGGATTGATAGACAGTGAATGGTCCTTGCACCACTGTTCGATAATTTTTAGAGCTACTTGCATTCTTTCGCAGAGTATGTTCTCAAAATTCCCTGTTTGCAGATTGACCAGGTCATCTGCATATGCTTTTGTGTAGTAACTGTCATTATTGAGGCGGCTGATGGGGGTGGACATCCCCTCGCAACCAAACCTCTTATATTCACATTTTCAACACTTATGTTTACTGCTCGCTTTGAGAGCATGTTATGTATCCACCCACTAACCATTTGTAGAACATTCCTGTTGGTTAGTGAGTGTATTATCTTTGATTTTATCAAAAGCACCTTCTATGTCTATGAAAACACCCAAGGCGATCTTTGATTTTATCAAACGCACCTTCTATGTCTATGAAAACGCCCAAGGCGGACTCCTCATTGTCCAGGGATCTTTCTATCCGGCCAACAACTAAATGAAGGGCTCAATCAGTAGATCTGCCTGGGGTGTATGCATGTTGGTTTGGGTGTAGTGTTGTTGTAATCACCGCATCCCTTATGTACCTTTCGCATAGCCTTTCCAATCTCTTTATGGAAAACGATGTCAGACTAATTGGTCGGTATGTTTTTGGGACAGGTTTGGGTATAAATACCACTTTTACCTCTCTCCGTTTTTTGGGGATATACCTCAGAGCCAACGAGTATTTGAATATACCCACCAGGTGCGATGTGAGTTCTTCCAGACCCCACCGAAGTAGGGCTGGATAGATACTGTTAGGTCCTGACGATTTAAATGGAGAGAAGCTGGATAATGCCCATATAATTTTTTTATATCTACAATGTGTTTGGCAGTTTGCCAATCATAGACAGATGAATTCTATTCTTCCTTGGCCCAGTCCGCAACGTCTGTGATGACCGAGTCAGGGAAGTGTGTTGACAGCAGAAGTTTAATGCTATGCTTCGAAGCTGGCAGTTTTCGTGCCATAGTCTTTGATTAGCGTACCAATGCTTCAAGGTAGATCTTTTGAGAGCTTTTTGAAGCCTCGATGCATGCGGGAAATCTTTGATTTGTATTCTCTGAGGTGATATTTGAAAGTATTATAGTCCTCTTTGAGTTTTGTGATTCTTGCCTTATTGAAAGAGGTGATCCAACTCGTGACACCACCATGCGGTAGTCGTCTGATCGTGTTGGACTAGCTTCGGAGGACAGGATTTCTTATAGGCATTGTTTATTGTGCTTTGGATAGTGTTCGTGTACCTTCCCAAAGAAGTATTATTGTTTAGTGTTTTGGTCTCCATCTCTCTCAGAGCCTCTTGAAGACGGACAGAGCCCGTCTTTTTAGGTTTCTGAGATAGCGTGGAGGTCGGCAACATCAAGTCTATTTTGAATATTAACCAGCGCTGGTCTGATATTGAAATGTTATTAGACACTTGCTAGTTTAGAATTGATTTATAGATACCAGTAGTGGATAAAGTGATATTCATTAGTGTTTGACTGCAAGACTTTAAAAATATTGGTGTGGTACCTTTATTTAAAAATTTAAAATACAAAGATTTTTTTTTGTAAATATATAATCATAAAATAACATACCTGTTGTTATCCTTACTGCCCCAACTGAAGTGATGAGCGTTTGAGTCGCAACCTATTACCAGCTCAAACTTCTGTTCCAGGCAGTATTTAATCAGATCCTCCATCTATTTGCTGGGTGGTGGTGTGGTTGCGTCGGAGGGGCGGTAGAAGATATAATGAGAACTTTTATCCTTCTCCTTCTCCCAAAGCAAGGAGTTATTTATCTCTTTTCTTACCTAATTAATTCAAATATTAAATAATTTAAAGAGTGAATTAATTGAACTAATATATGAAACAGGAAAAACCTAGTTTCTATAAAATAAAATTTTACAGTCATAGATCCTGATTTACAAACAACAATAATTATACATTAAATTTAACCTACTAGAAAAAAAATTTTGATGTTAAATAAAGAGTTGTTACTGTTATTTTTTGTTGAACCTCAATTTTGTCATTGTAAATGTTTTTTATAGGATCCTAAACGCTTAGAACAGGTTTGATAAAGCACTTTTTAAAGATAAGGAAGATGTTCTACACTTTTTAGAAGATATTTCCAAATAAAATGGGACTCTTTTTACTGATGGTACTCTTAGCAAAATAAAAAGGGGAAAGCCGAAATTAAAGAATCGGGCAATATTATGTACATTCCCAAATCACCCGTTATCCTTGTATTACAACAACAACAACTGTATTTTATTTTGCTCTTAAAACTATATTTAGGTATAATTTAAAAAAAATTTCGACACAAAATTGTACTTCACCATTTAACAAATCTTTTTGAATACTTGACGTGCTTTTAAAGGAATGGTTTTCCCGGCCAAGGTAGATCTTGGCCAGGAAAACCATTCCTTTTGCGAAAAGGTGAAATATCTGGAGAATATTCAAGATAAGAAGCTCACCTGATACCCCAAATTAGAAAAACCATCAACAAAGTCAGAATATCCCTCTGGACCATCAGAAATATTTGCAGCAGAGCATGGGGAATCAGTCTTCAACTGATCTACTGCATTTACCACCCAACTATGGTAAAATTCCATGGTTACGTACGGCGCTGCCATTTGGTGGGACAAGAGACTTCAATGTACGACTAGAGCAAAGCCAACTGGAGTCTGATGGTTTGCGTGCTGCGCCATCATGGGACCAGACCGACGGGGGCGCCTTGGATACTATGGACATTAATAATCAGCGCATCCCAGACATGTAGTCCGACTCGCTAATTCCCGGACAGCACAGGAAAGTTTTAAGGCGTCCTCATTCCAGAGGATGATGTATGAAGCAGGAGGTATATAAGCCTCTCTTAGACGGTTCCAAAACTAAAAAAGAACTAGAAACGGAAATTTGCGGCCAGAATACAAACCTGGACTCTCTGGCCACGATCTTCCAAGCAGAATTGATCGCTATAGAATTGGGAGCTAATAAGGTTTGAAACCATATAAACAAATAAAGTGTCTCGGTGCCATGAAGAAATTTACTTTGATCTGGGTGTCGGGACACAGCGGCGAGGAGGGCAATTAAAAAGCAGATACACTCACTAAAAGAACCGAATCTGAGATCACAGAACCTGTTGAATGTAGAGGTTTTGGTATTTCCCTGTTTATTTAACTTTAACTTATCCCCAAGACTATAGTGGACTGCTAGTTTTTTACTCGATGTTGTAGCAATAAAAATCCGGCCTCAATTAACACCATTTAATTGAAATTATTCGAACTTTTTTATCACAAAAGGAAACATACATATATACATAATAATACTACACTACTCAGAAAATGTATCACACTTATGCCACTACTCCTGCGTCTTTTTTTAAAATAATTTGGTAAATGTAATATGGTGGCATAAGCTCGATGAATGGATGACGGTTTCTTTAAAAGGACCAGAACCTTTCCTGGACATTGAAAAAAGCACTGCTAATGAAATTATTTCAAAGTGAACCCCTTGGCTAACTCATTTGAAGGCGTTTTAACCCAACCTTTCAATAAACGTCTATGCTTAGATCCGGGAATGGAGTGGAAAAGATCTACGCATTATTACTGATGACAAGGCATTGTCTTCTAAGTAACCACCTAAGTAACCACCTAAAAAGGATAGGTCTACAACAGGCATAAAAATGTCGATTCTGCGGCACAGAAGATGAATCCGCACAGCACATTATATAGGTACTTGCTTTGCTTTGGAAATTACTAGGTTCAAAATCTTCAAATTCACCTGACTCGAGCCTAACGATTTTAAATAGGCTTCACCCAATTTACCCATTGCCCATGAGCCACGGTAGATCCATGTATGTGGTAGTGGATGGCGATTTATCAAGGACAGGAAATTATTACCTGGTACGCATGTATGACTAGAATAATGTTCTGAATGAGTTCTGAATAAATATGTACTGGAACGTTAATAAAATAAATGTGGCTGAGTGTTTTAATTAAATACAGGTCATTCAAATATATTTATTAAAAAAAGATTTTGAGGTTATGCTTTATGCTCAACTCAAAATTGCTCAAATAAAAACTACTCTACTTGTTATATTATTTGCTGTTACAACGCTGTATAAGATTTTAATTAAAATTAATGATAATAGCACTCACAAAAGATAATAGCACTCACAAAAGATAATAGCACTCATAAAACCAAAGGAGAAAAAAAGAAAAATGGTTTTAAATAAGCACGCATGTGCGACAGTAATTTTTATTTAGAAACTATTAGAACTCATAACAAGCATCTTACAAACAAGTTTTAATTCTTGCGGAAACACCAAATAAGTTCAATTTGTTTGGAACTTTGCTTTGATGGAACAGTTATGTTGTACGGACAATATGTTTATTAGGAACTAGCTTCGGAAACAAACTTATGGATGTAATAGAAAATTAAGGTGATAGAGCCCTGGTAGAGTAGTAATTTCATGGCATATTTACATTTTATTTTTTTTTTATCTTGTACATATAAAACAGTCCTTTCAGTTATATATTTTTTTTAATTCAAAGTCTAATTAAACAATTTACGCAACCTAAAACTTAATTATAATATTGAATTTGTGTTAATACCTATATACATCATAATTTTCTATAAACAAATTTAAGAAGCTAATTAATTAATTAAAATATTAAATAGAAAAATAATTAATTTTTTATTACTCAAAAAACAACTTTTTAGTGTAAGTTTACCAGTGTATAATTTTAAGTAGCTTCACGTAGACCTTGACTTGATAATTTATCAAAAAAATACCTGTTGCATGTGCGATAATATTAAATAATATTTGTTTTTAGAACATATCGAGGTCAATGTATATGGTAAAATATTTCGAATATAATTTACCAATTTTATTAAAGCCATAACAGGATAATAATACGAAATTAAAAATGACAACAAAAAATAAAAAATATTTTAGTTATTAGATTTTAAAAACTTTTTTGGTCTATTTATTGACTAGGTACTTTACTTTCGGTATATTTAGTAATAATTAAACCAATGTTTAATAGTTGCTGTTGCATAATTTACAGTGTGGAATAGCCAAATGGAATAAATTCGGTAATAAATAAGTTCGTGTTCGGAAAAACGCTCGGACAATTCGATTGTTATTTTTATAAAAACTGTTTATACAGGGTGTGTCATGTAACAGTGGCCAATACCAACTTCCTTATTTTAAATACAATACCCTGTATATTTCTCAATTTTTAGATTCTTTAGAAAATTCTAGACATATTTTATGTACTATGTCCTATATCTAACTGTTTCGGAAATATTAAATGTATTCCAATTTATTGCAAAAACTAACTTTAATAAAATAAATTATTTGATTACAGAAATTTGTTACAACCTTAGATAGACCGAATTTATAACATTGCACATAGCGCATGTTCTCTATTCCAGCCTTAAGTAACCCACCAATTAAAAAGCATTGTTCCTATGACGCCACTCGAATTGTTCCGACATTTCTATCATCATGTACCGCCGTTTTTTGAATTATTTGTTGGTGTTATTAGCAATTATAAAGTGTTTTAGTTATTTAATTTCAAGTTGAAAATGCCACGATGTATCGTGAAAAATTGAATATACAAATAATATAAGTGCCAATGTTATGAATAATAAGAAATATATTCGCCATGATCCTTATGCTGAATACTTCCGATCAGTGGCGGCTTGTGGTAATTGAAAATGGGTGTTCACTTTTTCCAATATTTTATTATATGTAAGTTCGGATCAAAACTTTATACAAGAGTCAATATCGCTGTTTTTTTTTTATTATTTGAGTTTGTGTAGTTATTATTATCAACATCATACTGTTTTCAAACACTACAACTATTAATAAATGAATATTTTAGTTAGTCTGATATTTTTTTGTTTTTAATACGTTTAAAACCATCTGTAAACATTATTAGTTTGTAAACTGATTTTTCTTTATAATTTGAGATTATTTTTAAATATATATCAGGTTATGTAGAAAGCTTGACATTGATTTTTGTGTAAAAATTTTTATATGAAACTTTACCTACCATTTTTTAGTTTTTATTGTAAGTTTAATTATTTTCACAATTTGTCACAGATGTCAAATAAAAAATATATTTTTTAAATACCTTTTATTGGCAAATAAAATAAGAACTGAAATGTTTTAAATGTTTATTTTATAAGATCAGTCCCATCACAGTACATAATATTACACAGACACAAACTAGAATAAAGATATATAATGCCTGGTATTTTAAATGATACTCTTCGCAGTTTAACAGACCCCCTTAACCCCCATTTTTAAGCAGATTGTTTTCACAATCAATAGTCCTCATCTCCTTATAGACCTTGATTTTTACTAAAAATTTCATGTTTATATCGCTTTTCATTTTTCAGTTAGGATTTTTTTTATATTTTAACCCCCCTTAACTCCCCAATATATTCATATTTGTTTCAGTATCAATAGGATTTATCTTCTTATAAAGCTTCATTTTTACTAAAAAGTTCATATTGATAGGTAAATCGGCTTCATCGGTATTTTCAAATTATTGTTTAATTTTAGATAGTATTTTAATGTTTTGATATGTACTTATAGGATTCATTAGCCATATCATGTAGATATGTGGGATGTGACTTGTTAAGTGCCATTTTGAAGTAGTCTTTGGATGGTCTTAGACACTTGTTACAGTTCGCATTTTATCGTTGCAATATTTAAATTTAAAATTTAAATAATTTAATAATAAGCTTACCTGTCGATAAAAGAAAACACGTGATTGTTCAAATTATGTATATTAATTTTCTATAACCTGTACCTGAATGTAAACAAACAGTTTGACATCAATTGTCGACCTTGACCTTCCTTCTTCTCTTTTATGAATCTAATTGCAATTGTTCAAATTCCAAATTACTTCTTCTTCGCTAAAATCTAAATTCACTTTCATTTATTCAAATTTAAGTTCAAGGCCAAGGTTATTTGGTCCTAAAATATAGTAATTTGTCGGCAATCCTAGATTGTCTTTCTAGCTGAAGAACTTCCTTCCTCTTCTGTTCTTTTTCAATTAGCTTTCTTTGGTCCATGTGGTACCTGAAAATTCAGGAATTTTATTCGGATTATTTGGCTAATAATATAAAGAGAAAGTTTACCTTTAAAGTATATTTGTCACTATAGACAGCACCTTGTTGTGGAAATATTACTTTTCTTCCAAAGGCCTCCTAACATCTACGGTCTTCTTGTTTGTATCCATTCTGTAGAGCTTCTTGTGCCACTCCTGTAGTATTTAGTAACTATTATTTAATTTGGACACACTATCGTCAGTGCTTGGCTTAGCGGTTCCAGTAAAGGAAGTAACCCTTACTATAGTTCACTGCTTCCTGCTTAGCTTGTTGGCCCATCCCTTAGTAGCCGATTGATAACTCTGACGAGAACAACCCCTGGATGGTAGATCATCAGGAAACCACAGAACAAGTAAGAACGTTCCATTGCCTACTTTATTGCATGAGCTCCATTTTAGCCACGCTTAGCTTCCTTGTATATATATTATTGCTAAAAACAATACCGTGCATCACCTTTCTGTACATGTATTTAATAACATCATTGTCATAGTATTATCATGTATATAAATCATAGCCTTTAGTATTATTACCTTATTACATTAAAAGCTGTTTCGCATTCTAACTATCGAATAGTTTTAGTTTAGAAAATCTAAGTGGGTATTGCATTTTATCTACCCTTACTTTTGTTGGCTGTTTTGGCATAGCTTATTTAGTTTCTCATAAAGCCTAAAATAAAATATACAGGGTGGTTCACGCTCAACGGGACGGAGCTTTATGGGAAAACGACCAAAGATATAAAAAATTCGTTTGGGAGGAATACGTAGGTTACAGACGGCTACAATTTAAAATTTGTTAGATGTATACAGGATGTCCCACATAAGAGAAAATATACAAAGTTATATTATTTTTAATGGAACACCCTGTTTTTTATTTTAGAATTAAAAACTACATCAAAAATAATGTCAGTTAACTTAAGGTTCCCTATTACTATTATTATTAGTTTTCGATTTATTTGAATTTTTAAGGAAAAAAAGTCTCCCAGAAATTAATTGTTTACTCTTGTTTGAATAATTTTTAATGAACTAATTTTTTTTTCTTATGTGGGACATCCTGTATACATCTAACAAATTTTAAATTGTACCCGTCTGTAACCTACGTATTCCTCCCAAACGAATTTTTTATATCTTTGGTCGTTTTCCCATAAAGCTCCGTCCCGTTGAGCGTGAGCCACCCTGTATATTAGATAAATAACGTAAGTTTATTGCATATAGTATAATAAGATTTAGGTATATTTTCAGTATTCTTAAATTTATACTCTTATGCACTACGTACTTACCTAGTGAATGATTGGTACCAAAAGGGCAACGAAGTCATTTTAATATTATAATACATTTGCTGGATTTGTTCCACTTTGCTAATTAGACGACTGACCAGTTGCTTGAGTACTCTCCGATTATTGTAAATAAAATTAATTGAGCTAGTCACCCTTATCTCAAGTGACACACTGAAACAAAATATAAAAAAATTATAGTTGTAAAATTTTATGATAGGTAAAAAAATCAACATAACCTTAAAAGTTTTAATTTACCTTGCCTTATAGTTTTTCGGGACCAATACTTTCAATTTATTGAAGACACAGTTCTTAAATAAACATTTTTTTAAATAAGCACAATTAAAATAATCTTTTGTTTTTATTTAAGAGGAATGGAATGACACTAATGACAGTGACAGTTTGCTAGATTTGGTACAGTGTTGCCAGAATATGTTTTTATGTACCAGATTTGTTTAAAAAATGTACCAGATTCTTTAAATGTACCAGTTTTTTTCGAATTCTATTTGCATCTAAATTCATTGAAGAGGGAAAAAGGGGGTCTTTATTGATAACGAACCCAAACAAGGAACACTTTATATATAGTTTACACGTGAACTCTGATACACGCAGAAAGTACTACATCTAGTACAATTGTGAATTGTACTAGACTGGCAACACTGGTTTGGCAACCTTGTTTGTGAGCGGCGCGCCAATTAATGTGTTCTTTGACAGTTTGAAGGATCTGTTGGCGTGTTGTCTTCTCTTTTTAGCTATATACATTCTTCATTTCGTCTCACTCGTGTTAGGCTCACTTATCATAATGCGCCACATACACAGTATACTTAGATATACTGTGATACAGAGACGCGATTAGCCAGAGGACAATGATGTACGAAAAAATATAGATTAACACGTATAAAAATAAAAATATTAAAATTAAATTTATATTTTTATGTTATTTATATAATATTAAAATAATGTGTTTCTATGAAATTTAACTAGGTGTTCACTGCACACATGAACCAATAGAGAAACCGCCTGTGGTTGCTAACAAAAATTTGTTTTTAAAAAGTGGTTTTAAAAGAATATTTACTAAAGGTGGTTTTTAGCCCATTTTGGTAGATAAATAAGAAGTAAAGAAGCATAGTTGCTAGCGAAATTTTATTTTTATGAGGTATTTTTATAAGAATATTAGATACAATACAGGATGACCTACTTAAAATTTCAAAGTTTATCTTATTTGCGATCAAATCGGATTGTGACATTTGAATCTTAGGTATTAAAACAATTTAAAACGTACAATATGATCTAGTATAAGCAAAAAATAAATACTAAAGTTACGGGAGTTAGTCACATTGTTATTAAAATGTTACATTATAAGACCCTAAACATATCGAAAAAAAAATTTTGTTTTCCAAAAAATCTAAATTCTTGCAATATTTATTATGCCTATATTCGAATAGTCAATTTTAAAGGAAATCCAAAAAATAGATTATTTGAAAATAATCGATTATTTAAAATAACCGACAGTTCTGTTTAGTATTTTTACAATTTATAACACAGCAATTCCGGTTGCTCACTGTATTGTTTTTACCAATTTAAAAAATATATACAGTGAGCATCATAAGTCTTACCCCCCCTATCTAACTCGTTACTGGAGTCTTGTTAGGAAAATCGCCGAGACAGGTCGATTTTTGATTCCTACAGTGTACACTTTTGTATGAATATTTTACCCTTAATTTCATCCCTTACTGGAGGGGAGCAACCCTTTCGAAAAATTTAAATGGCATGGGGTGGTGAGTGATAGCTCATTTGAAAGAGGGTTTTATTCTCTATTCAACCGTGTAAAAAAATTTGAAATTTGCTTCATTAATTCTCGACTAATTGTTGTTTCAGAATAACGGAAATTAACGTAGCGCACTCATCCTTAGAATTAAAATTCGGCCCTGCATGACTTTGGTTTTGGTTCAGACGTGAAGTAAGACTTTTTGCCATTAGAAGGTCACTGTTAGTCTAGTTGCTTTCCTATTTTGTGATGTTTTGTTATTTTTAAACATTAATAAATCAACATGTAATGATGCAAATTTCAAAAATTTTTTGCACGGTTGAATAGAGAATAAAACCCCCTTTCAAATGAGCTATCACTCACCACCCTATGCCATTTAAATTTTTCGAAAGGGTTTTTACCCTTCAGTAAGGGATGAAATTAAGGATTAACTAACCATGCAAAAATGTACATTGTAGAAATTAAAAATCGACCTGTCTCGGCGATTTTCCTAACAAAACCCTAGTAACGAGTTAGTTAGGGGGGGTAAGACTTAAGATGCTCACTGTATATAAAATATATACTTGTATATATTACAAAATCTCGCCCTAGAGTGCTATAATTATCCACAGCTTGCGCTAGTATCGCTTTTGTTTCCTCTACCATAACTTTCGCACTTAGCGAATATCTATATATCTTTTCCAACGAATTTTGTCAATGAAATCCATTTTATAGTTAATAATATCGAACTAAAAGAAAAAGTATTATACCAAGAACTAAGTAAATGTAACTTACTGATCAAGGAAATATTTATATATTCAAATACTCAACCAGTAACATAAAACCAGAACTTTAAATAATTTGAAGGATACCATTTTTTGTAATGGTTGTTGCATTCCACCGACCTAAATTTGTTCCGCTTACCTTGATATTAGCGCAACACGATTATCCGTTTACACTTTTACTATAATAAATATTCTTTATTTAACTATTAGATCCGCTTTATATTTTTTATGAACACTAGAAAGAATATTATATGTAACAATTATATAATATTAATAACAGGACATTTACATCCTTTTTACTTATTTTGATAAAGTTTTTTATCATTTATCTTTATTTAATCATAATAAATTCTCTACATTTCACAATATATCTACCACATTTTTAGGGTTCCGTACCCGAAGGGTAACCAACGGGACCCTATTACTAAGCCTCCGCTGTCCGTCCGTCTGTCTGTCATCGGGTTGTATCTCACGATCCGTAATAGGTAGACAGTTAAACATTTTACAGAATGTTTATTTCTGTTGTCACCATACCAAAAAATAATAAAAATAATTTTTAATAAATCGAAATTTGTTCATATGTCATCTGCCTCGTACTTTTTATATTTCGGCAGCCTATAATTAGTATTAATAAAAGAAAAGCCAATGGAGACTATTAAATAGGAAAAGCAAGCGGAGAGGATAATGTAAACCCAGAGATGTCGAAATACATGAAAATGAGAAGAACTGAATGCTGTATAATATAATAAAAATAATCTACCATTTTAGATGTTTCTTATATTTTAAAAATTGCTTTCCCTCCCTGAAAAGGCGATTAAAAAAACAGGATTGAGTGAGTTAAAATGTGATATTTGTACATAGTTCTTGCATAAACTCACCCACCGCCCAATCAGAAATTAAAGGTCACCTTATATAACTAATTACAATTCTTTTTACATTAAAAACAAATATCTCATAACACAAGTGTTCTATTCCTGTTTGGTCCCTACAGCGCAACCATGGCCGATGTATTAGCCGTATAATATATTTATTTTCAATAAATTGTTATACCAGTATGGACGTATTGCATTCAATTCTGGGGTTGTGCCAGCAATAGTAATATGTTCTAATATTCCAGAGATTCTAAAATAAAGCACTGAGAAACATTGTCAATGTGCCTTGGTACATAAGAAACAGCGACCTCTTACGAAATCTTGAGACGGACACTGTTTACCAGACTATCATTAGATTCGCCAGAAGTATTGAACAATGCTCCACCAACATTTAAACATTGAGGCAACCCAGGTTCTTGTTAACATCAACCTAAAAAGAAAACTCAAGAGAATTAAACCTTTTGATTATGCTAGTGCAAAGCACAGTATTGTGGGGTTTAATATTACATAATAGCTTAGCGAAATTAAGTAATCAGACCTTAAGATACACTATATAATGAGTAGAATCCGGACTAGAACCTTAGTTTTTAAGAGTAAAACCTTAATTAGGTTATATTAGAACAAAATTACTAATTGATCAAATTTTAAACAGATATTACTCGTAATAATAACAAATGTTTTATGTTGCGTTTAGAAAATATACAGGGTGTAATTAAATAAGTGTAAAACATTTAAGGGGGTGATTGTAAAACATTTAAGGGGGTGATTCCTCATCAAAAAAAAGATAGGATCTTTTATATAAAGAAACTTCATTGGAGCATCCCTTGTTAAGATACAGCCCCTTAAATGGGGTACATAAAATTTGTTTAACAATTTTTTTCACAAGCACTAAACAAGTTACAATATTGAAATTAACCTGTCATTTTCTACTACCAAAAAGACATTTAGTTAGTAATTTATTTAGTTTACCCCATGGTTGTAAGGGGTGGAAAACGCAACCCCTATAATTTCGTTCCAACGTAACCTTTTGTCTTATTATTTGTTTACCATTTAAAAATTTATTTCCGATAGCCTGTTTCATTTTAAACAAAAAATGTCTCTTGAATTTTTTGCCCAAAATAAACCAATTTGCAGCAAAAAATTATTTTACGAACAACTACAGAGATACATCGTCATAAATGCGAACTGGATTTATTGTTATTTTGTAGTTACTACCTGCATTAAATTATTAAAAAGGGGAATAATCAAAACTAATTTATTAATAACAAAACATACATACATACAACAAATCATAGTAAATGTTCAATATGTCTACCTTCAGACATTACGCATGCGTCTAGGCGTCGGCGCATTGAGCCACGTATTCGCTCAAATAATCCTGGAGTCTCTCTAATTACCCTGCACGCATCGATGATGCGGTTTCTTAAGTCCTCTACATCGCGAACAAGAGTACGATAAACCAAATGCTGCAAATGGCCCCAAGTAGAGAAATCGAGAGGATTGAGATCCGGGGATCGAGCGGGCCAATTCTGCGGTCCTCCTCAACCTATCCACTGATTTGCATATGTTTCAGTTAAATGCTGACGTGCTACTTGACTAAAATGGGCGGGAGCCCCATCATGCATAAAAAACATATCCCTTCTGACGCCCAAAGGAACTTCCTCCAGCAGTAAGGGATGCAGTTCTCTTAAAAATTGAACGTATGCCTCACCATTTAATCGAGGAGGTAGAAAATGAGGCCCTATTACATAATCACCAATAACTCCGGCCCACACGTTAAGAGAAACGTGTTCTTGATGGCGAGTTTCGACAATAGCGTAAGGGTTTTCATCAGCCCATATGTGGTAATTATAAAAATTAATAATCTTGTACCGAGAAAAACTACATTCGTCTGTGAATTCGATCGTCTTCAAAAAGTCACGATTTCTTCTAATCATTTCCAGCATCCAATTGCAAAATTCAAGACGGTTCGGAAAGTCTCGCGGTAACAGTGCCTGTACTCGTTGCAAATGGTAAGGGTCTAAGAGATGTTCCTTTAAAATTCGAAATACTGTCATATAATCAACATTTAGCTGGAAAGCAATCCTTCTGGTACTGGTAGTAGGTTGTTCTTCAATAAAATTAAGTAGTGCTTCCTCAAGCTGTGG
This sequence comes from Psylliodes chrysocephalus, assembly GCA_927349885.1. NCBI lineage: Eukaryota > Metazoa > Arthropoda > Insecta > Coleoptera > Chrysomelidae > Psylliodes > Psylliodes chrysocephalus. The sequence goes on along the minus strand of OV651818.1, from coordinate 48,154,373 downwards.
TGTTCTTACTTCTCGATGGCGACCACAATCGTACGTTCTTTTGTTGAATGAACCATATTCTCGTAATCGTTGATGAAGTCGGGCAAATATTCTATGTGAAGGATGCTGCCGTTGAGGATACATTTCAGCATATCTTCTAGACCAGAAGCTTCTAACCCATTCGCCTGCGACAGACCATAAACATAATGCATATCAGCCATTTCCTCATTTGTGTATGCCATTTTAATAACAAGTGAATTATTAAAGTAACAAATTACGAACAGAACAACAATACACAATTAGTATTACTTCAATTTCAAAAATTTACAAACTGACAGCTTGATTTCAATGTAATTGTCAGTATCGCTAATAGCGGCCTACTAGATAAATTAGTTTCGTATTTTCGTTTTATGGCGATATCTATCTTGTTCGTGAAATAATTTTTTGCTGCGAACTGGTTTATTTTGGGCAAAAAATTCTAAAAACATTTTTTGTTTAGAATGAAACAGGCTATCGGAAATAAATTTTTAAATGGTAAAAAAATAATAAGACAAAAAGTTACGTTAGAACGAAATTTTAGGGGTTGCGTTTTCCACCCCTTACAACCATGGGGTAAACCAAATAAATTACTGGCTAAGTGTCTTTTTGGTAGTAGAAAATGTCAGGTTAATTTCAATATTCTAACTTGTTTAGTGCTTGTGAAAAAAATTGTTAAACAAATTTTATGTACCCCCTTTAAGGGGCTGTATCTTAACAAGGGATGCTCCAATTAAGTTTCTTTATATAAAAGATCCTATCTTTTTTTCGATGAGGAATCACTCCCTTAAATGTTTTACACTTATTTAGCTACACCCTGTATATTTATGTTAGGTTAACTATTTGGCTTATATTTTGTGACCTGCTTATCATTAACGATACCTCACCCCTTTGGTTATCTTTGTAGTCCCCTATCAATTTATGCATTTGACCAGAATATCCTAGAACTTATTTTAGTTGGTCATGAGGCAATCTTCTGTATATTTAAGGCGTATTGGGAAACATTCGTAGTGTGCTCTTGCGTGCCCTAAGCTTGGCCAGATGCAGATGTGGCATTTAATAATTTTTTTAATCCCTTTCTTAATTTATATATACCTCTGGGTGATTGCTGGATCAGTTATGATCTCAACTTGATCTCGTATTCTATCATCATGTTCGGTATATCTTCCTCTCTTCCGATCATTCGTTTAGTAGGCGTGACGTCGCTTTTGGCGAAAGGCACTTTATACGTTTTCACTCCTTCAAGCGAACTTAAACTCCATCTTACCGATATAAATTTTTCGTAAGCCATATAAAGTTATAACAGAACAAATAGAAGGCTCAGGATGTGAAATATATTTCAGATTCTTAAACCTAAACATAAAACGGGATGTAATCAATAGTACCAGTACAGCTCAAACCGAGCTCACGGTATTCTCATAGCAGTAAAAAAATTACTTGAAACTATCACTGAAAGGAACATTCTTATTTATATAGATAGCAGGCAAGCATCACTCATCCTGGACAGACAACAAATGTATTTGATAATAGTACTATAAAGTCACGAATCTTTGGCCGATGTATCTGTCAACAATATGGATCAATGGTCGTGCCATATCGCAAGGTAACTGTAATAACTAGCCATGAAGGCAGCTAACCAAATAATCTTTGGACCTGGCCCTTCCATTGGACTTAGAATATCGGTAGTGACAAACCTAATTAAAGAACATTACCTTGTGAAATTCAAGGAAAGACGGGATGAAACGAGAAGCTGAACAAAATTGTTTCAACATATTACATATGTCTTAGAACACAAACATCTAATTAATTCGTCACCTTCCTATTCACCATTAAGAAGAGAGGATGAGTTAGAATTCAAGCAACATTTAAAACTTAGTTTGTACATCCTACGTTTTTTGAATTATAAATTGTTAATGCATAATAATTAAACAAATTTTCTGTTTTTTTTGTTTAATGAAACTTTATAGCGAATAATAAATAATAATGTTAATTCTTATAGAAATGTTGCATTAGTCACAGGTATATCTACATGATTTAATGGTTGTAGATCATATGTTTACCTTTTCAAAATAATTTCCGGAAATATTTTTAGTTGACATGATAACTAGTCAAAATTAAGGCATCTTATATTGGTTGAAAAGTAGACGTGTGAAATTTTCTGTCAAACTGTGAGAATTCGTAGCTCCTAGTTGGTTAACAGTTCATTTTCGTGTTTTAAGATTAATAATTCGTTAGTTATTGTATACTGCAAGATCACCGAGAGATAATTCAGTTGTAAACTAATATTGGTGTGTCATTGACCTCCCTGCTTTGGAAGTTGTATTATAACTTTAACCTTTTGTGATGTCTTTGGTATTTGTTATGGGGCAATAATACTCGTTAAATATGCGAAATCAGTATAGTAGTTTAAAACTTAAAATAATTGCGACATAGTTCGAACCAGGAACCAGTTTAAAAAATATATACATACTTTTAATAAAATCATAAAAATAAGGTTCATATTGTTCTTCAATTTCGCTCAGAATATGGAAATAAAAATAAAAACACATATTTACAGAAATTGCTCTTTTTGAGTGTACGAATCCAATATGCACAGACAAAATAGAGTTGAGGCGTGATTTTACTCAACAAAAACCTCATCGGGTTTTCTGTGACGTATTCATCGTCACGATAGTCTTTTGTCCCGGAGCCTTCTCCAAAGCTAACTATTTTTCCTTTCATTGGCGTAGAAGTGATCAAAATAGAGGACATTGCACTTTTTCCTTACAGATTAAAAATTATAAAGAAACATGATGAAAATTAAAAATAAAAACATTACATATAGTCAGATGGTATTTATTGGGTTGATGAATAAATAGAGTAAACAATAATAAAATGAATAGTAATCGTTATGCGTAGGTATTGTCAATATCAAAAATGGCGTATTAGACATCAAATTAATAATGAGCTATTTCTATTATATCATTTCTATTATATAAGACTCATCATCATTATTGGTTTTCTTTAGTTTATAAATATTGTAATTTGAAAACAACACCAATATAAATGATTGCTGTCATTGACACTTGTCTCCATGGAAACCAAAGTAACTTCAGGGGTACAACAAGTTTCGCATGTACGATTTTTTTTAATTTATTTGTCTCATTGTCTGTTATTTAAACAATTTATCATTTAAAGTTCGCAGAAGAATCTCTTTCGAATTACAAGGTGTTACAGAAATAGATATAAACTGCAAAAAAAATTATAATTTCTATAACTTAATATTATGAAAAAATAATTATAAGTAAGAAAGTAATTAAATGTTGGCAATGTAAAATAAGCCGTGCACCTCTGAAGTTGGCTTAGTCAGAATCGGGCTGCCGAATAGTACCGGCGTTAGTGTTGTTGCCAAATATTGTTGACAATTTTCGTACGTATCGGATTACTTGAACGTCAAAAATGTTGCTAAAAGTCGTAAAAGTTATAATAATTTCCATTATCATTAATTTATTTATCAATATTATCTGTAAATCTGTAAATAGAAAAACTAAACCTCCGTAGCTGAATGCAAAGTACTTTTAATGTCAAGTTACGTTGCAAAATGCATCCCAGTATATAGAAAGAGGGACCGAAAACTTATAGGAAAGTTTTTTAATGAAAACGACTTTTTGCGAGACTTGTATAATAAAAAATTCTAAACAATTTTGGAAATCACTGAAAATATATAGAGTCTTGCCTGATCGTCTTAATAACCCTGTTGACATTAATAACTATCTTAATAGTAGTCAATTTTACTGAAATAAACGATTTATTTGTATCGCGAGCTATTGTAGAGATAAAGACTAATGCTACGGGGGGTGATGGAATAAGTATAAGACTAATTCGATATTGCTGTCCATAGATTGTACAATATATTACGCATATTATTAATTTTTGCCTAACTAATAATATTTTTCTGCTTTCATGGATGAGAGCGGTGGTGAAGATGTTGCCAAAAAATCAGATCCTCGAGAGTATAAAAATCTTTGACCTATTAGCATGTTGCCAACATTATCTAAAATCTTAGAGAAAGCTATAGAAGTGCAATTTAGGGATTATATTGACGCCTACTCTTTGTTACCTGTAACTCAATCAGGTTTTCGTAAAGGCTATTGCTGTACAACTGCTTTACTCCATGTGGTGGATGATATCATTAAATCTCTGGATAAGGGTCATTGCACAATTTTGGACCTGCTAAATTTTAGTAGGTCATATATTCTGAGTTATTTAGGTCTTTCCCAGAATGCAGTGTCTCTTTTAAATTCGTACCTTACAAATCAGCAACAGCTAATTACGATCAATGGTCAGTCTTCTCCTTACTTAGATCTCCAATGTGGTGTACCTCAGAGTTCTACTTTGGGTCCCTTACTCTTTGCTTTGTATACATCCAATATTTTAAAATGCCTTCAAAGCTGTAATATTCACTTGTATGCGGATGACACTCAACTTTACTACAGTTTTGACCCCAATAAAGTAGATGATGCATGTGCTTGTATAAATAGAGACCTTGAGTTATTTGTAAAATCAGCTTCTGACCACTGTTTGAAAAATTGTAGCAAATCTAATGTTATTGTCTTTGGTACCAGATATAAACGCGATTCTATGTTGGAGAATGTAAACATATTAGTTAAAAACGAGCGTCTTGAATTAATAAATCACGTTAAGTCTTGTTGTAGTTTTAGATGCTGATTTGCGTGCATACTCAACAATCAAATTGATATATGGAAATAGGCAGTTCTTGTCTTCTAATATCAAAAAGCTTTTATGTGAAAGTCTAATTCTCTCGATCTTTAATTATGCAGATGTCCTGTATGGCACATGCTTAATCAGCCAATATAAACAAAAAATTCAGAAGGTACAAACCCTTGCCTTCGCTTTATTTTCGGTATTCGAAGAAGGCTATCTATTTTTCAGAAATTTATATGGCTTATGGAAGATATATGTCGGTGGGGTTGTACTAACTCAACTAATCATATCAAAGCAAATGACTCCGAAAGTTTGTGGATTCTTCCTGGTATATTCGGAATACAGATTTATATGGAAATCTCACAATAGAGACCGTTGAAGAAGAAATCCAAAGACATGCCAAAAAACAAGAAGCTAGGCATCATACACGTGAACATCGACATGCTTTAGATCCTCAACAAAAAAGAAAGAAGTTTTAGGAGGACAAAACCTTCGGATTTTGTAAATTAATAGTTTGTGTAGGAGGGGTTTTTGGCTTCAGACTAAGTCTATTAGCCAAAGATTTCTTTTTGGGATTTTAAAAATAAGTAATTATATGTTGATATTTGATTTTTTAAGAAAAAAATTTATTTCGTCATACACACCTTTATTAAAAGTACTTAGTAAAGTACTGATATTAGTTGGGCAATTTACTTTTGGTGAAACTAGTTATTTCATGAATTTGTCGAAATTCTTCTTGTATTTGGAACAGTTAAAAAATATATGGTTGAAGTCACTGACTGTTAAGTTGTCACACTCACATGTAGGGGTCTCATTGATACCGATTCTAAAGAGGTGTGCTGGGAAACACCCGTGGTTCAGTTTCATTCGTGTTATTGTTGTGGAATATGACCTACTCATTTGATTCTTAAAGAAATTGATTATATTATCATACGCAAATACATCCTCTATTTATATTTCCTCGTATTCCTGCATGTCCTTTGGTCCAAATAAAATCTATTTTATTATTTTTTTTTACTTAAGTTGCACAATAAGGTTCTAATATTTATTATTAAGTGTTGGTCATATTTTTTTGTGGCATGACTTTCCAATAATTGTAGAACAGAATTAGAATCTGACATAATTACAGCTTTGTTTATTTTTACACCAAGACACCACTCAAGAGAAGATTCAATTGCTTTGGCATCAGCAGTAAAAATTGAGCAGTTTTCCGGAATTCGACTTTTCTGCATATAGTTGATAATTGGGACGTAAAAAGCATAACCTGTACCGGTTTCAGACTTCGAACCGTCTGTGAATATTTGAATTGTATTAGTAAAGCGACTAAGATTTAAATATGAAGGATATAATGCTGTGAACTTGGTTGCAGTGACCTCAAAGAGTTGGTCATAAAGTGAATATTTTGAAGCTTGTTTGTAGTATTTACTGAATACAATGATATTAGCGAATGCATCTGCTAGTAAAGGATATTTTTTGATATCCAGTAGGTATTAACTAAATCATCTGTACATAATTGAGAGATTGATCAAGGTACGTGTTAAATGTATTTTGTTACTAATATATTAGCTAAAAAAGTTCTTAAATTTAAGGACGGTTCTTGTGCTTCAGTAAGCATTGCAAAGCATGGTGATGAATTCATTGCGCCCATGCAAATTCTTATAGCTTTATATTGTATTCGGTCGATTATTTTTAAATTAGTATTGTATGCTAATCCATATAACACACGTCCATAGTCCATAATTGACCTAATATAGCTCTTATAGAATATAAGGGCCATTTTATAATCTGCACCATATTTAGTTTTCGTAAAATATCGCAGCATTTTAATGCCTTTTTCACACTTATTTTGTATATGAGAAATATGTTTTGCCCATAACAATTTTGTGTCAAGTACTATGCCTAGATATCTATACTGGTTTAAAATTGGGAACGTTGTATTTTTTATGGTAAGGGTTTGATGGAAACTACTAATTCTATGTCTTGTGAACCACATGACTGACGATTTTTCTGAAGAAATATTAAACCCTAACTCCTGCAGCCAATCCAATACATGACACACTGCATGCGGTAATTTACTTACACCTTGCTGGTATGAACTTTGGATAGTGTATATAAAAATATCATCTGCATATTGAATTATTTTAATTTTTTCATTAAACATACCTTGCAAATCTGTTAAATGTTAAAAAGCATTGGAAAGAGCACATATCCTTGTGGTAAACCATCATAAATAACTCTTGGACCATGTAACACATTTTTATGATCTCTTATATATATTTTTCTATTTTTGTAAATTTCAATTATATTTGCGGCTATATTCGCGTCTATACCTAACGAAAATATTTTTCTATAAAGCAAATCCAAGTTTACATAAACATACAACATATTTATTTTTTGTAAAAGCGTTTTGTTCATCATTTACCAAATGTGCAACTGCATCAATTGTTCCGCTGCCTCGTCTGAATCCATATTGTGTATTAGGTAAAAGGGAGTAGTATTCTAAATACCATTCTAGACGAGTTTTTATCATTTTTTCTAGTGTCTTTGTTAAACAAGGTAAAAGAAAAATAGACCGATAAGAAGTAACAAGGGTGGGATTTTTTAATAAAACACAGATCACCATTTCTTTCTTCTGTTCTACAAATTCACATTTTAACCACCAGTTATTTAGAATATTTAAAAAAGTGGGCATATAATTTATCATACTATATGTAAAATTGTCGAGTCCCGGGGCCGTGCTTTTTGAAGTTTTTATTGTCATATGCACTTCATTATAAGAAAAAGTTAGGTTAATTGTGTTGTTATTTTTAAATCTGAAATTATTTACATAATTATTTTTTTAAGTACTGAAACTGGTGCAAAATAATTTAACAAAGCTTCGATCATATCGTTATTTATTGTTTTTTAATTCTACTAAACTGTTTTTTATAGCCTTCATATCTTTTCAAATGTCAGATACAGGGGTGCTTTTATTTAGTTTATCTAAAAAAAATTTCCATTTATTGCGTTTTCTTTTTGTTATACATTAATTTAGTTTTCGCATCTATACTTTTATATTTCAGATAGTTGTCAAAGTTGGAAAGAGTTTTATACTCAATATAAGCATTTTTTCTCGAGTTGAATATTTTAGAACAATCTTCGTCCTACCATAAAGGTTGCATTTTAGTTGGTGAAAACGATTTTTTTTAGGCATGGATACATTAATAGTGAAAGTATCTAAAAGGCAGAGCATTGTGAAATGATGTAAGTTTTAGCGCAACTGAACCAAGAAAAGAGTTTAGATCCTGAGTGACGCTATTGCGTGATTTCTTAGTTTTAAGCTAATATTTAGTTCATTTAGGTTAAGATAAAACTTAGATTTACTTATAAATTGAATAAATTCTGGATGAAAAGAATTTTAAGTCAATATTTTAACATTACACTTTGAGTTAGGAATATAACGGTAAAATTTATTTGTTTATTTAACCTCACAAAAATTAGTTATACTCCCATTTTTAGACCTAATGAAAGGCCTCAGTCCCCTCCGCATTAAAATCTTATACAATTCTGCAATAAATTACTGTTCTTCTTCTTTACAAAAAATACAAATATTCTACAGCACTGCCTGGTTGGCTTGGGCGTGACTTCTGTAAACAATTGTCTTTTAGAGATATGAGTCTAATCTGTGGTGTCACGGTGGGCCAAGCCAGACAGATAAAGTACGCGTTGGGCGATGGGAGATGATTCTGCGAATATAGAACGGAAGTAGGAAGGAGGAAGGACAATATCGAGGAAATATTGTGTCGTTGCCTTCGGTCTGGAGAACAATGGAGAATTTGGGCTAAAATAAATTGGGATCATGCAAGGAATCACGCAAGAGTCTGTTAGTTTTAATTAACAAATAATTAATGGATTTAATTTCGACCAGTATAAAAGTCTCTAAACGGAAAAAGTTTACAAATTCCTACAATTTAATATTTTTCTCAGCAATAAATAGTACATGTATGGACAGGGACAGAGATCACATTTTGGTCAAAGGTTCAAAATATTTCTAGAAAATGTAGAGTAGAGTTATTCTTTACAGTAATACAGGGTAGATTAGATTTAACTAGCGCATACAGAGATCTCAAAAACTGCAAGATATACAATGTCGGTTAAATGGAAAAAAGTTTTTATTTATTTGATTAAATTTAAAAAATGACATATAATTTAGTGGTAGAAAAAACATATAGACAGGGCTTGTAAGGAGAGGCATAAACAAGACAGCATAAAATAAGTAAAATGTTAAAATGAGAACAAAATAGTAATAAAGGTTATTTCTAATTTATAAGTAATTTTATATTAAAAATAGAAGTACCGAGACAATGAAGAGAGCACATAGTTACACTTATGTGTGAAATTCAACATCCAAGATCCAAATTTTTGTAACTATCATTTCTACATTTTTTTGCAATATTTGAAATGAGAAAATAATTCATATATCAAATGAAGCTGATTTTGACCAATCAAATTGACTGAATTTTGTTATTAAAACGTAACAATATCAAAGTATTGTATTTTCGCTGTAGTACATGAATTACTATAATTAAGACACAAACTTTTTTCGATACAAACCATAATCCATGAGTTATAATTGATGGCATATGGCTAAAAATAAAAAAAATTTAAATCGCAAGTCGTGATATTCCCAGTCTTTTCGGGATCCTTCAAAAAATTGTCGATTATAATATAATAGAATAATCGTACTACTTGCTTATCATATTACTCTAGAATTATTAAAATCTGCTTAAAATAAGGGATATGTACTTTTTTTATGCACTGGGTATCCAAATAAGAAAGAACGCGCTAGAACCATTTCTCATGCAGCAAGCTCTTTAATAACCCTATCTTATTCGAATATTAAGTAGATTTGTCCTATAACCTAATTCTTTACGTTTCCGTAAAATTATTAGCGGCTCCGTGGTAATTTGAAATGAGTGTTCAATTTTTTTCAATACTTTTATAGACTTTGATAAAAGGTGGGATAATGTCCTCCCTTTGTCTTGTGCAGTATTTACGTGTTAGTTTTAAGGGAATATTTGGTCATAAATTGAGTACTGCACGCTTGGAGAAAGAATAGCTGAGCACAGTCAAATATATTCGCATCTTCAAATAGTTGGTCACCTGAACACAAGGCATCTCTATTTAAAATAATCAGCAAAAATCTTCTTTGAAGAATTTTCAAAGAATTTGTGTGAGTTCTAGCAACACCACTCCATCCCAAAATACCATATCTAATATGCGGTAAACTATAATTTTATGTTTAATATCCAGTATCTCAGAGATCTGTTTGTATCTATATAGAATTGATCTAAGTTTGTTTTCTAAAAAATCATTATGTATGTTCCATTTTAGCATACTATCAATAAAAATACCTGGATTTGATTTGGTTTGCAGATTAAATTTGAATTTCATTTTGAACTGTTAACATAAAATTTGAAAGTGATGACTCTAGAGAACTAAATGGTACGTAGAAAGTTTTTTTTTTATTCATTGATAGTATGTAATCGAATCAATCTTTAATTTTTAATAAATGTACCTTAGCCTTTTATTTTAATTCAAACCAATTTTCAGCAGTTGATATATCGGTGTAGAGTTACCTGTATTGATGACTTACCTGTTCATACCTGCTTGCCAGATAGCCATGAACAGAAATAAGTAAACAAGTTTACCGAGGCATATTCTCCATGTTAAAAACTATCTGTTATAATTAAATTTGTTTGAAAAGTGAAGGTTATAAAAAAAAATTGATTAAAATTTATTTAAAAAAATAGCCATGAGCACTTTTCGAATGGCAAGTTCCCATAGGCGTGTTAATAAATCAATAAAATTTCATAAAAAATGCCTCATCTGGTTATCAGATGGGGGAAGGTCGATAAAAACACTTGTTTCTGTTAAAATTCCCCTAAATTTGATCTGAAAATTTTATTTTCTGACCTTATGGACAACTCAGGGGTGACTTTATGAAAACCATTTTGTAGAGCTGGTAAAGAGAAATTTAATGATGCAAACCACTTCTTCCTAGTTTAAACGATAGTCAAGTTATTTATTAAAAACGTTTTTCTCTTAAAATTCACTCTAAAAATCCTATTATTTTGCCCTATAAACAACACAGCATAAATTAGTAAAAACTAGCTTTTAAATAGAAATTCGACGATGCAAACCACTTCTTCCTAGTTTAAACGATAGTTAAGTTATTTATCAAAAACATTTTTCTCTTAATATTCACTCTGAAAATGCCCTACATACAACACAGCATAAATTAGAAAAAACCAGTTTATATAACTTTTAAAGAGAAATTTAACGATGCAAACCATTTCTTCCTAGTTTAGACGATAGTCAAAATATTTAAATTTTCCCAAATTTGATCTGAGAACTCTATTTTCTGGCCTTACTGACAACTCAGCGGTGACTTTTTAAAAACTATTTTGTAGAGCTTTAAAAAAAAGATTAATATTAACTCTCCAGTATATATAGAGAAATAGGCATTTGATATATCTTCGTTTGGTCTTTGATTTGTTATCTATAAATCCGTTTATGTTTGTATCTGATGGAGACAGGTAAAGGGCGTTTATTTCTTTGCTTACACTAGAACAAAAAACAAAATATAAATTATTATAGTCGTAAAACTTAATTATTGTAAAAAATTGTATATAAACAAACAACATATACTCCAAAATACTTTTATGCCATAAATATTAGTAAATGGACACATACTTTCGATTCATTAGAGTCGCAGTTTTATTTAAACACAAGTTTTAAATAAACATAATTAAAATTGTCTTATGGGGATTTATAATGGTATTTAGAGTTTTATAGAGATAAAATGAAGTAGAGACGACATAAACACTATTTGCGATATAATAAGTGGATGCACTTTGAGTCGTATTTTAAATAATTGGAAGTTAATAGTTTTTTATTTGAGGATTGATGGAATGAAAATGTTTTTATATCAATTAAATCACGCTATTTAAAAAAATGGCAATCATCCTCACCAAAACTGACTAGCTCTAATTTGAGCATCTCCTTTTTATTCTATCCCAATGATGGGAAAGGTTTGTATGCCCCGCTCAAAATAGCGTAGTCTCTTTTTAACTACAGGCAGTTGCGGAAACCGCTGGTGCTCAAACAGCATAGTGCACCGACAGGGACATGACGAGCCAGAGCGAAATGGCGTACCAAAAAAACAGAGAATAGAGATTCAATTAATATTTTCATGTTATTTATGTGATTTTATAATAATGTGTTTTTATGAAATTTAACTGGGTATTCACTGCACAAATGAACCAGTGGAGAAACCGCCCATGTTCGTGATTCACTCCTTTTCCTAAATAATTACTTCCAATCCGTTTCACATGTTAGTCTTTATCACATTTCTTTTCATAATAATTTACTTTAATATTTTATAATTATTATAAATAAACTAAATCTTCTATTATATATATATATATATATATATATATATATATATATATATATATATATAGCTCCATTTATTTTCATAAACTTTTATATTATTTATGTCCTAGCATTTTATTTTTCAACGTCAGCTCTTTTTGTACATAATTTCTCTTATTACTTCATATTATATTTCTTTTCCATTTGAACACTTTATTCTTTATTTCCCATTTCTCTAAAATATCTTTAATCAGTATCTTTACAAATTTATTTCAACATTAAGCTATTTAATAATTATCTTATGTACAATGTACCTACTCTTCTCTATTCGTCTTCCTTCTAATTCATGTCTATTGATTTTTTGACTTTCAAGATTGTCGTCACCTTTTTACATTTATATCTTTTATTTTACTTTTTTTCTAACTCTTTTGTTTCCAATTTTCTCCTATTCTTCATTATCTTCATCATTCTTCTTTGTTTCTTCTCGTTATCTGTTCTTCCGTCTCATATTTTATTTTTATTTTGGTTGGGCAATATCTCCACAAAATATCTTCTAGTTATTTTACTTTTTTTTAACACTTTTCGTTTATTCTTGTTTTCATTTCTTGTATGATCCTTTTAACGCCTTACCTCATTTCAGTACTAATATTCTTACAATTTTTTTTAATTATAAATTATTTCATAAAATATTTACTGTTGGATAAAAAATTATAAGTAAATTCGGTTTTAAATTTGTACATACCTCAAGATTAACAATTGATTGCATAAAATTTTATTAACAAGGTGATAGATATTGTTGTCGTTATGAAAATACCTACATATTATTTATATGTTATGTTATAAAAGGCAAATAAAAAGTGTATACCATTTAACATCAGCACGCAGGAATAATTGAGTGTTGAACCGAGCTGAAACTCCATGTAGCGAATGTGTACATTCTACATTCGATTTGATATTATTTTTGAATTTGGATCACGGCCAGATTTCTTAATTTAAAAATATCATAGAGAGTTTAGACGTTCCATTGCATTCATATTTTCGAGTTGTCGCATCATCTAATTGCAATTTTTACCACCTTCCTGATTTGACTTTTTGGCACGTTTCTTAACGTTTCCTGAACTTTGAATAATTTTAATTTAATTTCACACTTACGGCAAATTAATTTTAGCAATTATAAAATAAAAATGGTTGTTTACGAGGATGTGTCAGAAAATATAGAGGTTGGCTCTGTAGAGTCTAGAAACAATTATTTTTATATATTTTGATAAAATGGAATGTTGATATACGGAAGAGTTTAAATTTTTTTATTAAATTCTATGGATTTATACAGGTGTTTTGTGGTTAAATTTACTGTAAATATTTGTGTTACACCCTTACCCCCTGAAGAGCAATTTCGTATAAAAAATAAAATACAATATCAAAGCATTTGTCTCAATACATGATGAAACTCTAAAAATAATACAAAAAAAATGAAGAAAAACAGGAAAATTTCAAAACCAAATAACACAAAATAACGATTTACCTTCCAAAAACAACTACCATAATAGACAAAGACAATTATTTTGAATCAAGAATGATGTTCATAATATATAATTCAATGCCTGTTGTAGTATCAATCAAAGGAATAGTTGTTTTCTCGAGTGAAAAGGTCTGGAATACCTTTATAATGAAATTGGAACATGGAATTTGGAACTGGGAGGTACCTACTTTTCTACTTTATATGATTGAAAAAGAAAATTCTTTGGATAAAAGTTTTCCGTGATGTTTTATCTATAATTTGTATTTTGCACATGATCTCAACTAGCAAAGTACCTTTATAATGTTTTCATGTTTACAAGACAATTTTATTAATTTTACATTGCTGTTTCTGGAATGCTAATTTAATTTACTAAAATTGCAGAAATAACTATTTTGATCTCAGAGACTAAATTATTATGTAAATTCTTTATCCTTTATAGTATTCCAAATGTACTTGTTCCATCATATATCCAATTTTCCTAAATATTTAAAGACGTTTCTTCAGAGTCTTTGTATACCAATTAAATTATTATTGAGCTCCAAATTCTGCCTTAAACCTGCCATCTCATATTATATCATTTTGAACCTGTGGAAACAAGTGAAGATTATGTTATACAGAGCAGGACTAGGGGCGTAGAGAGGGTGTACCATTACTTATGCACTCTAATTCATTAGGAACTTACGCAAAAATTGCTAAATTACCTGTTGAGGTTATCATGATGAAAGGTTTAGCCAGTTAATGGGATCATTTCTTATTTATTTATACTTGTAGGCCAACTAGTACAGTATTTACCTGTTATTTATATTATTTATTGTCTGGTAGGCACGCAAAAATTGTAAATTGTTAATAAAATCAAGTATCTAACTGTTCCAATATACTCTTTACTGTTTTTGCATTCTGTGGCCATCGTGTTTTCATTGTATGTCACTTCTGGATTATGATAGTATAACCAAGATGATTCACCACATGTCATGTAACAACACTATTTAAAAAATCTGGTCTTCTCTAAAAATTCAATTTTTCTTCTTGTAATCTTCATCTTCATCTTCACTTTCATATAATACGATTAAGAGTGAAAGGGAGAATCATATAACGGTTCTTAGGAGTATTTTTAAAACAATATCTTAAAACTAATTAGGTAGACCTAAGACAAAGTCCGTAAGAGTATATTAAGAATTTTAATAAACCATTTTTAAATATTTGTTAAGATTATGATAATAAGTGGGATAGGCATAAAAACTATACAAAACTAATCAGTTTTAAGAGAATTAAATTTTAAACTGTTTTAGCTTTATTCTGTTTTATCATACTCTCTGACAAAATGATTTTACAAACATGTTGGGAAGACTGCCATATTAGAAATTAATTATTATATAGTAGTATATGTTTAATTTGTTTATTTACACATGTTATTTCTTCAATTTTCAAACAGACACCAAAGTACTGTTAAAAGTGAGCAAGGTAGATCATAATAAATGATAGGCTTTACAGTATATGAAATATACGTAAAAAAAAAACGATTATTATATGGATTCTAATCTATTTATCAAAAGTTATTTAATAGAAAAGAACATTGTAAATATCGTATATATATATATATATATATATATATATATATATATATATATATATATATATATATATAGGTAATCGTACGTTGAGGCGCCAAAAACGCATTTATATGGACGAAGTGGCACCTATATTTACGTTGTTGCACCATTGCAAGGTGCTAGAACGTTTTATTGCATATTTGGCCTTTTTAACACCTTACTAACCCCCCTACCAAATTTTAGAAAGGTGCCTTTTCGACCATTTTTCTATAAAAACACGATTTTAGTTGAACCGTATACTCCCCAGAGGTCAGGCCGGTCGCTCACAACGCTCAGACGTTTACGACGTAGTGGCACCTCGCGAGTAAAAATACTTCCTTACTTTGTGGCACCTCACTTTGTATATATTTTCTTACTTCGTGGCACCCCAGTTTGTTTTCGTAAGTGAACGTAAGAGCACCTTAGGTCCTTTGGTGAAAATACCGGCTAAAATATATGTCGACGAACGAAAGAATATTATAATGTATTATGTATTATAATGTATGATTCAATTCCAAATTTGACAATATAAATTTACTTTTCCAGTGCTAAAATAAAATAATATAAATAAATTAAAATAAATTAAAATAAATTAAAATAAATTAAAATAAATTAAAATAAATTAAAATAAATTAAAATAAATTAAAATAAATTAAAATAAATTAAAATAAATTAAAATAAATTAAAATAAATTAAAATAAATTAAAATAAATTAAAATAAATTAAAATAAATTAAAATAAATTAAAATAAATTAAAATAAATTAAATTAAATTAAATTAAATTAAAATAAATTAAAATAAATTAAAATAAATTAAAATAAATTAAAATAAATTAAAATAAATTAAAATAAATTAAAATAAATTAAAATAAATTAAAATAAATTAAAATAAATTAAAATAAATTAAAATAAATTAAAATAAATTAAAATAAATTAAAATAAATTAAAATAAATTAAAATAAATTAAAATAAATTAAAATAAATTAAAATAAATTAAAATAAATTAAAATAAATTAAAATAAATTAAAATAAATTAAAATAAATTAAAATAAATTAAAATAAATTAAAATAAATTAAAATAAATTAAAATAAATTAAAATAAATTAAAATAAATTAAAATAAATTAAAATAAATTAAAATAAATTAAAATAAATTAAAATAAATTAAAATAAATTAAAATAAATTAAAATAAATTAAAATAAATTAAAATAAATTAAAATAAATTAAAATAAATTAAAATAAATTAAAATAAATTAAAATAAATTAAAATAAATTAAAATAAATTAAATTAAAATAAAATTATTTTTATGTTTTGCAATATTATGTAAAGAGAAAACTAGTGATCATTTTTTTAATATCTATTTTTTTTATTTATCTTAGAACTGACAAGTATTTGTTATAATAATACTTTTCCTAATTCAATCTCACGAGTAAATTTCCTGAAGCCGACTGAGCCTGTGACGGCTATTATTTTTATTTGCCGTTCCGCTCAGTGACTTAGAGATGATTTATAGGGCTATTTGCCCTAAAGGTGAAGAAAACCCGAAAAACCTCAAGCATTATCATCGAGGCGGTAAAGCATGGCGAATTTGTAATATGGATGTCATATTAATAAAAATTAAATTACTGAATACGGCACACACCAAATTCTATAACGAACCATACAAATTATTTACAAATTCACCTGTTTTGCCGTAGAATTCGAAGCCGTTTGTCTCTCAATTATAAAATTGCCTACAAGTAAATATAAACGCCTTAGACAACTACGCTACCGAGCCAACTATGTTGTTTTTGTATTACTTAAACTGATATGGTGTATTACATTACGAGTATGAAAATTGAAATTTTTTACTCGAGTGGGACACAAGTGTATAAAATCACTTTTACACAAGTGATTTACAATATTTTTCCTACGACTACAAATTCATCTTATAAAAAAAATCAGGAAATCTGGCTATAAAGTTGAATCAAAATGTGTCTGGTTTTTTTAAATGCTTTAATAAATAAGTTTTATAGCGTTTTACCTCTTGTGTTTTGTCGTAATTAAAAACTTAATTTTATTTATAAACACTTTCATAGGATAATAACGGTGAAATAACATTAGGTATAAAAAAATATTAGTTCATTTTTTTTTTAATACAATATATAATAAGATGAACAATCGTGAACAAGAACTTTCTTATAATTCTACTTTAAATTTTTTTGCAGAACAATAATCAAAATGATACAAAATAAATAGCGAAAAGAAAAGATCGGCCATAAGATTATTGAAAAGTACCTACATATTTAAAATAAATAACAAAATACGTATTTTTTCAATTTTCATATTTAAAAAAAAGACGTTGCTTCCATTGCGCCGCGATATGGTCGAAACATGCTAAATTAATAAAATTGAGCGCTCTGTGAACTGAGCTAACAAGCTTGTCGCATAAATTATCTAATCAAATATATAAATAAAAAAAAAAAAAAATAAAAACATTACTTTAAAATTATTTTAATAATTTGTTAAAAATAATTATCTAGAATCTAGATATAGAAATCAATATTCACGATTTAAATTTACTATCTTGTGGCATAATAAATACGTCAATATTCTTTATGCAAATATTAGTAATGACCTTAAATCCTTTAAAACATGGTGTACTGCAAATTTTCTTTCATTAAATTTAAAAAGAAAACAAAAATGCTAAACTTTAAATGTAATATTCCTGATATTTTAATAAATATGGATACTGTAGAAGTCACAAACTGTACAAAATTTTTGGGTTTAAATATCGACACGGATTTTAAATTCAAATCACATGTGGATCCACTTTTAAATAACTCGCATCGGGTTGTTATGTCATTAGAACTACCTCTCATGAATTAGGAGTTTATGCAGCAAAAACTGCAAATTATACGTTAGTTGACTCTCATTTACGTTATGATATTCAGTTTTGGGGAGTCTGTTCTGCCGAATTATTTGGTAGAGTCTTTATAATGCAGAAACGGGCAATAAGGTTCTTATGTGGAACACACAGATTAGTTTCATGTAGACCGCTGTTCTTACAACAAGAAATATAAACATTACCTTCTTTATTTATCTTAAAAACTTGTTGCATGATCCATAACAACAAGTCGAAATATAAACCAAATTCCTGTGTAACTCGCCAAACGAGTAACTTGAAATTGCCTATTCCCAAAACTGAACTTATAAGAGACTGCCAAGTACGGAAGCATCTCCATTTCATGGGGCTGTCAGGATCCGCACTCTGCAGAGGGTGCAAACAAGAAGATTAGACAATCGAGCATATCCTTTACGATTGCTCGACGCTCTTATTTATTAGAATATTTGTGTTCAGCGAGTATTGGTTAACCCAGCCGATACAAGAGAAGCAATTCTTGGCAACGTTTTCAACTATATTAAATCTGTAGGCTGGCTCGCGAGCTAAGAAGTGCCTGTCATCTTAGGAGGATGCACAATGGGCCTAATGAGGCCTAAGTGCTGTGGAAGTAACCTACCCTCCACACGTTACAGATTATAGATGCCCTTAACGTTTGTACTTTATTAAAATAAATGTATAAATACAACAGTAGCTATAATTAATTCATATCAAATTAACTACGATTTCTAGATGCTTTCATACTTATGTATATCACTGATAATTCCCACTATTCCAGTATCGGTTCTTTAGTTTAATTTTCTATAAATTGAAACCATACATTTTTAAAATTGATTCCAAAAAATAATGCTTAATATCAACGGTGACACACGGTACAGAAGTCACCCCAACCAAACTTATCACATACCAAAATCCTGAAATTTGGCTTGGAAGCCAACGTGTTAAAAGCAAACGTTACACCATCAAGTTCTACTCATTCTCAAGCTAACAAATTTGTTTTTCGTCAACTTTTATTTAATATGATATATATGGAGCCAGAAGGTATATATGTACTAATTATATATACATATATAGGGTGCTAGAATGTATATATGTATAAACCATATATAAGGAGCCATTTAGTCAAATTAAGTGCCAAAAATTCCGGGTGCGAGAACGATTAAATAGTTTTTGGTGTGACTTCGTCGTTTTACCTGTATATATATATATATATATATATATATATATATATATATATATAACTACTTTAAATGCTTTGTGGCACCTGTTAAGTCTAATGTAGTTGTGGCACCAGTGTTATAATTAACGTCATTAAGGCACCATCTAATTGAAGTAGGTTGTGGCACCAGTATATATATTTCAAGTGGTATTATGGCACCATGCGCTGTTGTCAAGTTTACGTGGTGCCTAAACGTGGCTAAGTATATAATAACTTATACAGTATACGTTAAGAAGTCAGTAATTATTTGAGCACAGACGTATAAATTCATTTTAGCTAAATAAACAATTTTGATAAATAATCCCGAGGCAGATATATTTTTGATTTTAATTTGCTGTTTTATACACGTAAAAACTATACAGGGTGCGCCATCTTCGACTGACGATGTCATCGGTATTTTTACTTTCTTATACTAACATGTACGGTGTGTTCCATAAAGTTGGATCCATATGGGAATTTGTTTAATATTATGAACGGAAAAATACGTTGTAGGGCAATTGCCTCTGCCTATTTAAAAACTTAAAATTGTCTATATCAAAGTTGGCTACTAATATTAGTTTTTGTCAAATTCGCATTAAATAAATTGTTTTTATGAACAATTTGTTAAAAAAACACTGCCAACTTTAATATGGGCTATATTAAGTTTTTAAAAAAGCAGAGTTGAATGTCTTATGACGTTTTTTTTCTAATCGTAATATTAAGAAAATACCCTATGGATCCAACTTTATGGAACATACTGTATATAGGATGTATACCAGCAGTAATAATATAAGAAAGTATTGTAATCCAGAGAATTTTACACTTTGAGATTTTAACTAGTAAATTAGGTTAATAAGAAAATAAATTTTATTATTGTGTTTATACATTGTTTTTATAACAAAGCATCAAGTTACAAATGACGGAAGAAACGAATGTTATACAAATGTGTACTCGTTGACAATTAATGTCCATATTTGGACGTAATCATTGTTGGTAAATTTATCATGTTTTGAAATATAATCCATGATTTTTAAATTTCAGTTGATTTTTAAAAACCAAATAATGTTTACTGTAGATCTCAGATATGAAATGTTTTTATAATATGATCTCACGCCTTTCCCAATGAAATGTAGCATTAACTACTTCAGCAGCCCTATTTGAAATGATTGTATTCATGTAAAAAACCTCGAGTAAATCTATAATTATGTTTTTAAAACTCAACAAGTAAGAAAAAATTAGTGCGTAATTGTTCAATATTTCAATTTATGTTGTATACACGCAAAACAGTTTTATGAATTTAAATAGTACATATTTTAAAAATATTGTTGGATATACAGGGTATTGCGTTTTTGCCTGGCAAATAAAAATGTATGTTTTTTAAGTAGAACAACCTGTATTTTATTTCATTCTTAGAATGGTTTATTAATACTGTATTTAACTCTAGAATTTTTTTAAACAATATTAGTGTTGCCAAGCAATTTTTTTTTGAAAAATGGGAATGATGCAGACCACAAATTAAATTAATCATAACTTTGGTAGATTTACCTTAATTTTAGAATAGCTTAATACACAGACTTATAACATACTAAGCTAACGAATAGTGGTGATAGAACTGGTTTTTTCAAATGCATCACCCTGTATATTATTTTAGCAAAATATTAGACAATAACACATATACAGGGTGTCCCATGAGTGCGAAATTAATGGATAGCCGTTTTATTATTGGAAATACGAAAAAAAAATATAAAAGTTGTATGACCATATTTAATAAATATTACTTAATATACAGGGAATTCCATAATCGAGAGATTAACCAAACATAAATTTTTAAAGTTAAACATATTTGATTGTTTTCACATCGTCAAACCATTTTAATAGACTTCATTTCTTTGCTATCTTGTATATAGGGTGTGACAAAATTCGAGGCAACGGTTTTCTCAATTGTTTAAATAAAATACCATATATGTTATATTGCCAATTAATTAATATAGGATATTCCATTTAAAAAATCATAACCTCAGGTTTTTAAACACCCTATTTACAACATAGCAAATGAGGAAGGTCATTTAAAATTGTTTGACGATGTAATAATAATCAAATATGTAAAACTACCCGCAAAGTGTTAAGCTTTAAAAAAGTATAGATTTGGTCAGCACCTCGTTTATGAACCACCCTTTATATTTAAAAATAATTGTTAAACATGGTCATACAACATTTATATTAATTTTTTTTCGTATTTCCAATAATAAAACTGTTCGTCAATTACGCACTGATGGGACACCCTCTGTATGGTTTATTAGCTAACATGTTGGTATCGTTGGATAGTTAAATGTATAATAAATTTAATGCTTAAATAATATGTGTTGCATTTGAAAAATTGAGTAAATTGAACTTAAAATTAACAATATTTAAGACATGTTTCAAAACACTCTGTAGAAAATAAACCAGTTCTATCACCGCTATTCGTTAGCTTAGTATCTTATAAGCCTGTATATTATACAATTTTGAAATCAATCTAAACCTACCTAAATTATGATAACTCGAGAGATGTTAAAATGGTGGTTCTTACCTTATCGAGACTCAGGGCCGCAAGGGTAAACTCGTAGCGTAACAAAAACGAGAAATGATATAACTTGGAACGAAAGACCGAAAGCTGATAGTAGTATTAGGACGTTGAATTTTTTGTTTTGTGAAGCATTGGCATGCATTACTTAGGTTAAACCATGTGATGATTTTCACAAGCCTTGATTTTTAAAACCATTCTATATCGCCTTTTGATTAGGGTTTAAAAACTTGCAATTTATCCAATAATAATTGGCCTCTTTACCTCTTAGGCCTGCTCATGTAAAATATTTGGGCTCCTTACTTCGCCTGTTTATATTCTATTAATAAAGGACTGGATGAGTATTGCAACTATGTTAAGAAAAATAAATTGGCTTTCAGTTCAGAATTATGTTCAGTACATGATTGATATTTATTTATAAAATAAAAATGACAAATCCATCGCATTAGATCTATTAGAAAAAATTTAATATAATTCACAATATCAGAACTATAATACAAGAAGCCAATCTAACTTTCATGTACCCCAAGCCATCACTAAAAATTCCCAAAATACAATTTTTATTAAAGGTTTAAAAAAATTAATAGACTGCCTATAGAAATTAAAAAAAAAAAAAACAATAAATGTATTCAAAAGTAACCTCAAACAATACTTGATAAATAAACAGAACGGATATACTTTCTTGTAATAATACTCTTTAAACCTACCCTTTTTAAGTATTTCCCTTAATTTATTGTTATTTACCCCTCGTTTTACCTCGTTTTACCTCGTTTTACTACTTACTATGTTTAAATTATTAATAGTTTTGCGACTATAGGTTATAGCAACTTATAGCCACAAAACTATTTTTGTGTTAAAGTAGATCCATAGAGAGCAATGTAATTTACAAAGGCCTTCTGTTAACATACAAATAAATGACCAACTTTATAATTAAAATGAAAAACACAACAAAATACCTCGGTATCATAATTGACCAAAGTTTGAAATGATTTGATCACATTACGTCATTAAAATCCCAAGGTAAAAAGATTCATTTTTAAATTTTATGATTTGAGGAAATTTATGACTATGAGTTTACTAATTATTATTTACAATTCGCTGGTTGAATATGTAATTCAAAACAGTATAATTAAAATAATTAAAATTATCTACAAAAAACCAGCATTATATCCTAAATGTCTTTTATATAATAAAAAAGTGCTTTGTATAAGAACATTATATTATTTGACTTGCTGTACCTTTTTTTATGGAAAGCCCGAATTGAGATACACTACAAATCGCCGTTCCGGTAGTATAACGACGTAACTGCCACTTTTTCAAAAAATTAGGTATTTGCATAAAACGATAAAGAATACTGTTACTTATTAGCTGAAACAAAGCCGTGAATGTAATAACAATATTGGCCGCTGGATGTTAGTTACGTCCTTGTCACATTTGGCAAAGTCGATAACATCGATCTGCTAAGACACGGGCGTATTGGTCAGTTACCTAATAGTTGTCAATAGAGACGCACATATTTTTAGTGTAACTTTGGCGCAAGTGCTACTTTGGACTGGTGTTAAAATTTTTGTTTCCCTGTTTTTGGAAGGACAAAGACGTAAGTATACTTTTCGCCTATATTTTATTAGACATTGGAAATTTAAAAGTCATTATTGTAAAAACCATTACGTGATTCGCTAAAACAAAGAATTCATTTTTCTTTTTCTGCTAAACAATGTTTTAATTTTTTTATGAAAATATAATTTTTGTTTAAAGAAGAATGGATTTTAATACATTTTTCTGCTATTAGCTCAACATTAGTTAGAAAAAGTACTTTACGTCTGTGTTTTTTTTTAAATTGTCATTTTGCGAGGACATAATCGTATTTTGAGTCTGTATCACCAAACGCTTGTGCTTTTTAATGACCTTTTACTACCAAAATCTGTGTTTATCTCTTCAGTTCAAATGCATCGGAAGATGAGAAGAAAGAAATTGAAAATAAGTATAATGAGCATTTGGAGGAGAAAATTTTAAGTCGTAAAGAAAAGGAGGAAGATAAAATAAAAGCCCAAGCTGTAAGGATTTCGTTGGCTATTTATGATTTACAGGCAGTATTACCTATTCTAGTAGGACAGTCATCAGCTTTTTTCTGCAAATTGCGTTTAAATTGCTACAATTTCACTGCGAGTCATATTTTAACTTTTTTTTTTTACATTTTTATGTGCATGTTTTTTTTTTGTTACAGATAACAAATATAACAAAAAGTTCAACGAAAGCATTTTTTTGGCATGAAGTTTTTGGTAATAGGCGTGCTGTTGAAATAGTGAGCTGCGTTTTGATTTATCTGGAGGAACTATCGAAAGGCCAGCCAGGATTAAACTTAGTTTTTTTTTTCTGATAATTGTATGGGTCAACAAAAGAACAGGCGAATCCTTTAAAACGCTACATTAGTATACCTATTTTTCATTACTCAATTTGTTTTTAGATTTCTGATTGAAGCGTATCTCTATGCAGTAGAGCACTTTGAAATTGCATCTATCACACATAAATTTTTGATACGTGGGCATACCCAGAATGAAGCAGATGCAGTCCACAGCATTAACGAGAAGAAAATTTCCTTGGCCAAGAAGTCGGGACCCATTTATATTACCGACCAGTATGTTTCTATTATCCGGGAAGCCAAGAAAAAAGGAAAGAAAATTGAAGTTAAGGAGATGGGTTTTCAAAATTTTCTAGACCTTGAGGCATTAGCTGATGACATGGGTCTCACCATAAATAAGAATACGGTTGGAAATGACTTTAAAATTAATGAAGTTAAAATTTTACGATTTATAAAAGGAAATAATGAAGAGTTTCATTACAAAACAAGTTACAAACAGAAAAAATGGCTTTAAGTGAATTTTAGGCAAAGAAAAAGGTCAAAAAAGAAACTGAGAGATCTTAATATAAAAAATGCCTACAATAAGCTATTCCAGTTAGCTGAAAATAAGAAAAAGGATTTACTGAGTTTGATCAAGTCTAATCTTATTCCGGCGTTTTATAAAAACTATTATGAAAGTATATTATTACGTTAGATAAGAAAAATGGATGTACTTTTCTGGTGGATAAGTCGTGTTTATTATAGTAATAACTATGGAAATTTTTGTTCTATTAACTGTTTTTCTTTTTAGTTTTAATGGTTTATTCGCCTATGCAATCGATCGAATATTGACTAACATAGTAAAATAAGTAATGTATGATCTGGAATATTTTCTATTATGTTGTTTTCTATTATATTATGTTTTCTTATATTACCATTATTAATTTCACGATTTTATTTTATTTTGGAGTAATACAATTAGTATTTTTGATTAATAAACTTAATGAATGAAAAAGGCAGAAATGCAAGTTAGATTTATTTTTTCACCAAAACACAGGCATAACTTCAAAATTCACCTATAATATCAAACATAAGAAAAATGTATCTAACGTATCTTATATTGTTCATCCAATATTGTCTATTCTTAAAAGAATTACAATTCTAAAGAAATTAGGCTCTTTAGAACAAATCCTTTTAAAAACAGCTTATCGTTTTTGTCTCTCCTGTAAAATTCAGTGATTTGCAGTTACGTCGATATTCCACCGGAACGGCGAAATTATTTGCAATAAATATCAAAAGAAGCGAAATAGTAGTACGCTTAAGTTAGCACTACCATAAAAAAGTCATTTTTAAGAAACTGCTTATATATTTTTCATAAATAGGCTTGGCAACTAATTTCGAATAAAAATAGCCTTCAAAATGGCTATGGTTGCGGGTATGAAGGTCGCAACCCGCCTTAAAAATTTCACCTTTACTATCAACAGCTGTTATTTGACAGGTCGTTAGAGAATGTTTGCAATTTATAGAATGTTGAGAATGTTAGGAATGTTGACGTTAGAAATAATTGGAATTCCTAAAATTGTCACATAAGAATTGCATAGGCGGATTTAAAGAAAATTGATATTAAAGTAGTTAAGATGAACCGAAAATTCTGAAAATCAATAGGGTTCTAAGTTAGAAGTAATTATTTAAGAAAATCAGAACCGTAAGTCAATCAGAGCTTTTGTTCTAGAGTTATTGTGCCGGCATACATACACACAGACGACCAGATGAATTTTTTTTTGCATTTTCGTACTCAGAATGATCGGAAACATAAAAGAGTTTTACAAAAAGGGGTAAGAAAATTTTTTTCGTCTGCACGAATGCAATATTGAGGACCCATATGAAGTGCCTCAGTAATTTAATTTGAAGTCTGCAATATTCTCTTATTTCAAAAAAAAAAAAAACTATTGCTTGGCAAACATTCCCGGGTTGAATACAATATTATAAAACCAGAAGTTGCTATGACCTTCGGAGCAAAACAAAATTGATATGGAATTATTAATTATCTCTGCTCAGTCAGAGTGGGTCGTAGGTGAATTTTTCCCTTTTGTCCTCGAAATTGGCTGAATGACCGATTGTACCGAGATATAATCGATTATTACCTAGATAAATTTTATGTACACCGCAAATGAAGAAGAAGAATTATGAATGATTTTTAAAAGGTTATGATATATAAATAAAACGTGTTTATTAGCTATGAGAGGAGAATTTTGATGTTTTATTCAAACTTTAGCTATATTCCGGTTGCAATAGGTAAGTCCTTGGAATTTAATATATATACAGCTTATGTACCGGCCAAAATAGATCTATCCTGGGTGGCTCACAAAATAAATGGCTTTAATATTTACAAACTAAAAGGTTCAAACTGGTTAATTATATTTACAATTTTCAGAACATTCCCCAAACACTGAGGGTGGAGATATTTCGCGTGACAACACCTTCTAACTGATGGACTTGAGTTGGTATAATCAGAAAATTCCTACCTTGGAGATTGTCACTATCTTACATAGTCGAGGGTTGAATTTGAAGACCTCTTTGGAAGGGTGACTTGACAAGATTGGATCCAAAGGTACGAGTAGGTCCACTTATTTAATCTCTAATTAAAATGTCCTTCATTTGTAGTAACTCCAACGAAAAGTAACTATCTGTAAC
The DNA here is from genome assembly GCA_927349885.1 of Psylliodes chrysocephalus. Lineage (NCBI taxonomy): Eukaryota > Metazoa > Arthropoda > Insecta > Coleoptera > Chrysomelidae > Psylliodes > Psylliodes chrysocephalus. The sequence goes on along the minus strand of OV651818.1, from coordinate 48,127,456 downwards.
TACGATAGCCAGAAAAGGAAACAATAGTATGGAATGGAATAGAATAGAATAGAAGGCCTAAAATACAAAATACTACTCTAAATATACAATCCTATATAAAGCAAGGATAAATAAGTGATAAATGAGAAATTACGTTACCTGAGGTGAAAGGTGGCCTTTTTAAGAAGTTCTTTTACTAAATTGAAAATAAAATCCTCTAATGAGATTAAGTATACTAACAAATAGTAATACTTATTAAATTTTCAATGTCTTCGTTTCTAGTATCTTATATCCTTATGAAAAGATCTTCAAAAACACATGTTCCATGAAGGTATGATACCAGAAGAATGAAAAATGGTGGAAAAGGATATGCACCGACAAAATTAATGACTTCTACAGGAAGTGAAAATAAAATATGACAGGTAATTTAAAATATTATTAGCCAATTTCTCACAATCACCTACTTAATTCCAAAATTACCTAGATTACTTGGGGTTTTAATTATTTGTAATGATTTAGACAATCACCTGAATAAATTTGAATGACATAATGTCATAATTAATGTAAATAAACAAAGAAAATGAACCCTGAAACCATTTATAGAATTCAAAACGTTTCTTTGTCCCTTTTAGGTTCCTAGAACTCAACTACAAACTAATTTAAGAAAAACAATGGAAAATATATCTATAGAGGACCAGAACGGATATTCAAAACAAGAAAGAAATACTTGATAAAAGGTTAAACTTCTACAATTTCCAATTTGACAATATAAAAGGTATCTTTTTATTCTAGTTAACTCACAGAACATGAGAAATGGATCTCCTAATAATCTTCTAGCCAAAACGGTGTATATGGAGTGAGCTTTTAATAGATTTTATTCCTATTATACTTAAATAATAAATTAGAGTAAATTAAAAGTTAAATGCCAATACTATATATATTATTTTTGTGGTAAAAGCATCCCAGTACATTCATATGGATTTTGAACCGTAACAACCCCCCTCTTACCTAAGAGAAGTGTTTTCCCTTCTAAAGGTGAAAACACTTTAAGGAAAAAAGTAATTCATAAACCAACTTATACTTAAATATTAAAAGTTATAGTCCAAAATATATACAATAAGAAAAAAAAAATTAATTATTCACTAGGAAAATGGTTTTCTCATCTAAAGATGAAAACACTTTTAAATAAATGAAATCCTTCATTTAACACAGGACAGCTACAAAACAACCAAGGTATCATGTGAGTCCAATGTTTCGAAAATGAAGTTATAGAGATTCCTATTAAATAGACCAATTGCGCTTAGTCATACTGGAGTAACGGATAAGTTAGGATATGATAAGTTTAGGTTAGAATAGGTTTAGGATATGTTTAGGTTATGATAGTTTTGATTTAAGGTAGGTTTAGGTTAGGATAGTTTTTGGTTTAAGATAGGTTTAGAATAGGTTAAGGTTTAGGATAAGTTTAGGTTTAATATAGGTTAAGGTTAGGATAGTTTTTTTTTTTTTTTTTTTTTTTTTTTTATTTACACTGAGTATCTACAACTATATATACAATATCTAATCTTCGTTCTGACCTTCAGGCTCATCCCTATCAGGATCTATATCCTCTAGATCTGGGGGATGGGCTTTTAGATCCTTGGCATGCCAAATACCTATTGACCTACCATCTGTATCTCGTAGTTCATATGACCAGGGAGATAGTATCCGACATATTTTGTAAGGTCCAACATATTTAGGTGCTAGCTTCGAAGTAAAATGTTTCGAGGCATCAGATAGGGAAAAATGTCGTTTCCACACATCTTGGTTGAGTGTGAACGTATCAGGTCTATGTCTTAAGTTATATGTCTTACTGCTACGCTCATAAGCCTTCTTTAATTTACAACTAACATCCTTGTAAACCTCTTCTAGAGCTTTACTCCGAGAAATAAGTTCTTCACTTCTGTCGAAGTCGAGTACATCATTTAGAGGTATACCCTCGTTTCCACTAATTGGTATTTCGCGACCATATACAATGAAATTGGGGGTTAAACCCGTAACTTCATGACGTGCAGATCGAATTGCCCAACCTATCTTCGAAAGATTTTTGTCCCATGTCCGGTGATTTCCACCTACGTAACAACGTAACATGGTTTTTACCACACGATTCACTCTCTCAACAGGATTGCTTTGGGGATGGTAATTGGCTGTAAATACCTGTTTTATTTGATATTCCTTCATCAAAGATTGAAAAGCGTTGGATTTAAATTGTACCCCGTTGTCAGTGATTACTCGAGTCGGAGCACCGAATACTAATATCACTCTTTCTTCCAGAAGCTTGATAATTGGAGGAGTGGTAGCAGATCTCATAGGGAACAAGAGGCAAAATTTGCTAAAACAATCACAGACAGCTAAAATATAACAATTTCCTGAGGAAGATCTTGGCAAGGGACCCATAATATCGACACTGAGGAGTTGAAAGGGACGCGTAACAGAGGTGGTCTTAGTCAACAGTTGGCCTGCTGTTTTACGTTGTTCAGGTTTGTTCTGAAGACAAACTGTGCAGCGATTTACGTAACGAGCTACATCGTACTTCATCTTAGGCCAGTAAAAAGATGAGGATATCCTATTTAGGGTTTTAAAAATTCCCAGGTGTCCACTTAAGGGTGGATCATGGTGATTTTTGATTACCACGTTGCGCTGTCCTTTTGGAACTACTTTTAACCACTCTTGTTGACATTGGGTGAGATCTGGAAACCTCAAATTGGCTCTCTTGTAAAGATCTATACCCTCTACTCTCCATAAAGGAAATTTGTCAGGATCTTGTTGTACCCTTGTCAACATGGTCTGTAGCCACTTATCTTGCTGTCCGTTAGTTGGATCAGGAGCAGCGACACAATCTATGGGAGGTACGGCACGTGAAAGAGCGTCTGCGACTACGTGATCCTTCCCTTTGCGATGGATGACTTCAAAGTCATACTGTTGTAAACGGAGAGCCCATCGAGCTATACGACCTACAGGGTCTTTGATGTTAAATAACCATTTTAAGCTATAATGGTCTGTTACAACAGTAAACTTGGAACCCTCAATCCATGGACGACATCGTTCTATCGCGAAGAGGACAGCTAAACACTCCTTCTCCGTAGTCGTATACTTTCTTTCTGCCTTGGTTAAGGACCTTGACAGGTAACAAATTACCTTCTCTCCATCTTCATGTTGTTGAGATAGTACAGCGCCTAAGCCATAGTCGCTAGCATCTGTTTGGAGAGAGAATGGTACTTCAAAGTTGGGACACGATAAAACTGGAGCAGAGATTAAATGAGTCTTGATACTCTCAAAAGACGTCTGACAGTTATCGTCCCACTTAAAACTAACATTCTTCTTCAACAGTGCTGTGAGAGGAGCAGTTAAGGTGGAGAAGTTGGGGACAAATCTTCGATACCAAGAAGCTAATCCCACAACTCTACGTACTTCGGTAATATTTCGTGGTGGAGGTAGGTTTACAATGGCATCAACCTTATCAGCGTCTACCATCAATCCCGCAGCGTTTACTACATAGCCAAGATATTTCAGCTCTGACTTACAGAAGAAGCATTTATCTTGGTTTAATGTCAAACCTGCAGTAACCAATCTATGTAGTACCTTCTTTAGGACATCGATATGTTGTTCAAATGTGGGAGTGCAGATGACAATATCATCTAAATAAACGAAGCAAAATTCTTCTAAATCTACTCCCACAACTTGATCAATGAATCTCTGCCATGTAGCAGGGGCATTATGTAATCCAAAGGGCATTCTTCGGAACTGGAATAGACCGCGTGTAGGTACGACAAACGCTGTTAGGGGTTTAGACTCCTCTGCCATTGGAATCTGCCAGTATGCTGACTTAATGTCAAGTGTCGTTAGGTATCGCGCATCCCTTAGTTTGTCTAAGATTGAGCTAACGAATGGAAGAGGGTAAGCGTCTGGTAGACTGACTTCGTTCAGTCGCTTGTAGTTAACACAAAATCTATAAGTGTTATCGGGTTTTTTGACTAAAACAATTGGGGAGGCCCACGGGGAACTTGACGGTTCAATTATACCATCCTTTAGCATCCTATCGAGTTCTTCGTTCACATGCTTTTGGAGAGGGGGAGAGAGTGGATAATGTCGCTGTTTGATCGGGGTGGCACTGGTGCGGATAATATGGGATACTGCTGAGGTACAGCCAAGTTTTGCACTCATGTTCTGGAATGTGTCAGTTATGAGACTTTCCAGGAGATTTCGTTGCTCAGGGTTTAGGTGTTCCATGTCATGAATGGCTGTCACCTGGTCAGGAAGAGACTGTTCTCTAAAAGACCATTCATCGGAAAAGAGGTCTGGGATTATCTCCATCTTGGTCCAGAAGTCAACACCTAAGATGAGAAAGTGCGGTAATGTTGGTACCACCAGTACATCAAAGATTTTAACCCGATCGCGCAAACATATTGGTAGGGTTACAGTGCCAATAACCTGACATTCGTCTCCATTGGCGATGGTACAGGAGCGATTTGCTGCAAGTGTCAGCTTGGTGGTGTTGCTAAGCCAATCCCAGCCTTTTTTTCCTATTACTGTCTTGGAACATCCTGAATCCAAGAGAGCTAGAACCGTGACACCATAAATATCTACTTTTAGATATGGTCGGGTGTCCTGTTTAGCATGGGCGAACACAAAGTCAAGCAACCACTTCGTGCGTAAGTCTTGGGTTGGGGAATCAGGTGGTTGCTCTTGATCCAATTCCCGACTTATTAGTTTTTTGGAACACACTTAGGGCATGTTTTGGAAGTGACATTCTCTTGGCCACAACGAAAACAGAAAAATCGCTTCCTGGGTGCAGGACATTTCTTAAACCTGTGCCCAGTTTGAAGACAATTAAAACACTTGGAAAGGTTTTCAGGGGAAGAAAGTGTCTCTATTGTAGGAGTAGCAGAGATAGAGCGTTTGGGTGGCGAAACAATGGAACTAACCTCTGAGACTTGAGGTGGATAATGTCCAGGTGGCTTATAATATGCAAGCTCTGGTTCCAAAAGCTGCCTATAGTTAGCCGGAGGGGGACAGAAACTTTGTACCCTTTGAGCAGTCTCCTCAACAGATCGACTAACCCGGACCAAATCATTTATAGTCGTGATATGACATAAGGCTATTTGGCTTTGGATAAGAGGTAAGAGATTACGACGAATAGTCTTAATCCTTATCTCTTCGCTTGGCTTGCTTGTACCTAATTTATTGAATAGGTTTTCCATTGCAGCCACGTACATTACTGTTTTCTCTCTAGCACCTTGTGTACGTTTACGAATTTCGTCCCATAACTCATATTCGTAGTCGTACGGCAGAAAGTCATCTCTCAATCGTTGAACCAAGTGGTCCCACGATGAAATATATTGGGTTCTAAACCAGGTCAAAGCTTTCTTGGTGAAAAGCTCAGGTGCTGATTGAAGAAGCTGTTCCTTAGAAACACCTCGAGATCTTCTTAACTCCTCCACCCTTTCGAGAAAACCAGTCACACTAGAGTCTCCATCATAGGTAACTTTCCACTTAGAAATATCGAAATAGTGTGGCGGCTTGTTTTCGAGAATGGGATAGTGAGAAACAGGAAGGTCTCTGAAGGGTTGTGCACCTACATTGTGTACAGGTTCAGCTCTTCTCACACTGTAGTCATCAAGATATCTTTGATCTTGGTAAGTCGAATTAACCATGGGGTTAGAGTGAGAACCGGCTACCGCTAACGTGGTTCTATCTGGGTAGCGTTCCTCTATTTGTAAGTCGGACTCATTGCGCCGATCTTGCCAGCTATTCGGAGGTTGAGTCACTTCGGAGAAATTGACCACGGGTGTCCTTCGAATAGGATTAGGCGGGTTGGTGGAGAAAGCTTCATGAGTAGCATCAACTCGTCTAATCGAAGGCATATTCAGGGAATCGTAAGTACTATGTTGAAAAGGTAACATATTACTTTGAGAAAATTGTACTGATCGTGGTAAGTTGTTTGGTAGAGATCGGTGTATATGAGGTGAGGGATAGTTTCGGATCGCTGAAGGGGTTTCCCGAGTTGTTGAAGGTCCAGCAGTAGACGTATGTTGTCTAGACCTAGGCCATTCGTCGTCACCTAAGTGTAGAAGGTCCATTTCGAGAGCCGGAGTAGGTAAACTTACAGAGTGTGTTGGTACCTTTCGAGAGATAGATGTGTCGGGTAACAAAGGGTTAGGCATGTCTAAAATAGACATATTCTGAATCTCTGAAACTTCATTTTCGATCCTACGAACCATTTGTGGTCTGGATCTGGTTGTGGAACCATCTTCATAAGCCACATTAAGAGTTGCATATAGATTCCTAATCTGGTCAACTAATTCTTTTCTTTCATCTTCTTCCTCCTGTTCTTCTCCCGAAATTCTCTCTATCCTTTGGTTTAAGTGTGCTAAACGACTATAAATCCTTCTGAAGTCATTTTCTGCGTTTTCAGGATCAAAATCCTCTATTGCTTCTCCTAGTTCTTTCGTTTTCTTTCGACATATTTTCATTTCTTCTTCAAAATCTAAATTTATATTTATTTCCGTCGATGTCCCGTTCTCTTTCTCTTGCCTCAATACTTCTCTCAACGCAATTCTTCTGTCTGCAACTTTTTCAGGTATTGGAATTCCCCGAATGCGTAACTCATATGCGAGTTCCGTCCCTAACAATCGGTTAACTTCCATATTTAACAGTAAAAGTGAGTACCAAACTTATATACAAAACCCCACTCTTACCAAAAGAAAAGAAAAAAAAAATTATAAGGAAATGTGTCTTATTTACACAACTAATTCCTTAATGGTACACTAAAATTATTGACTTATCTCTATATATATAATAATTTTTAAATACGAACCAACTCGTTAAGTATTATATTATCAAATACCAGCTGAATGTACTGTATGTTTCAAAATAATTAATAATAAAATAATCTGAAAACTTTTAAACGACTCCTCGTATACTCGTCTGTATAAATTCGAGAAAATAATATTCAAATGACAATACCTATGTATACAAAATAAAGTGTTCTACAATTGTGTGTTTTAATACCTTTTACCAAATAGGACAAATAACCACCGAAAAAAATAAAAAGGAAAAATATTGTTTCGTGATCTACAAACGTTGAGCGCCAAATTTGCTATGACCTTCGGAGCAAAACAAAATTGATATGGAATTATTAATTATCTCTGCTCAGTCAGAGTGGGTCGTAGGTGAATTTTTCCCTTTTGTCCTCGAAATTGGCTGAATGACCGATTGTACCGAGATATAATCGATTATTACCTAGATAAATTTTATGTACACCGCAAATGAAGAAGAAGAATTATGAATGATTTTTAAAAGGTTATGATATATAAATAAAACGTGTTTATTAGCTATGAGAGGAGAATTTTGATGTTTTATTCAAACTTTAGCTATATTCCGGTTGCAATAGGTAAGTCCTTGGAATTTAATATATATACAGCTTATGTACCGGCCAAAATAGATCTATCCTGGGTGGCTCACAAAATAAATGGCTTTAATATTTACAAACTAAAAGGTTCAAACTGGTTAATTATATTTACAATTTTCAGAACATTCCCCAAACACTGAGGGTGGAGATATTTCGCGTGACAACACCTTCTAACTGATGGACTTGAGTTGGTATAATCAGAAAATTCCTACCTTGGAGATTGTCACTATCTTACATAGTCGAGGGTTGAATTTGAAGACCTCTTTGGAAGGGTGACTTGACAAGATTGGATCCAAAGGTACGAGTAGGTCCACTTATTTAATCTCTAATTAAAATGTCCTTCATTTGTAGTAACTCCAACGAAAAGTAACTATCTGTAACTACGATAGCCAGAAAAGGAAACAATAGTATGGAATGGAATAGAATAGAATAGAAGGCCTAAAATACAAAATACTACTCTAAATATACAATCCTATATAAAGCAAGGATAAATAAGTGATAAATGAGAAATTACGTTACCTGAGGTGAAAGGTGGCCTTTTTAAGAAGTTCTTTTACTAAATTGAAAATAAAATCCTCTAATGAGATTAAGTATACTAACAAATAGTAATACTTATTAAATTTTCAATGTCTTCGTTTCTAGTATCTTATATCCTTATGAAAAGATCTTCAAAAACACATGTTCCATGAAGGTATGATACCAGAAGAATGAAAAATGGTGGAAAAGGATATGCACCGACAAAATTAATGACTTCTACAGGAAGTGAAAATAAAATATGACAGGTAATTTAAAATATTATTAGCCAATTTCTCACAATCACCTACTTAATTCCAAAATTACCTAGATTACTTGGGGTTTTAATTATTTGTAATGATTTAGACAATCACCTGAATAAATTTGAATGACATAATGTCATAATTAATGTAAATAAACAAAGAAAATGAACCCTGAAACCATTTATAGAATTCAAAACGTTTCTTTGTCCCTTTTAGGTTCCTAGAACTCAACTACAAACTAATTTAAGAAAAACAATGGAAAATATATCTATAGAGGACCAGAACGGATATTCAAAACAAGAAAGAAATACTTGATAAAAGGTTAAACTTCTACAATTTCCAATTTGACAATATAAAAGGTATCTTTTTATTCTAGTTAACTCACAGAACATGAGAAATGGATCTCCTAATAATCTTCTAGCCAAAACGGTGTATATGGAGTGAGCTTTTAATAGATTTTATTCCTATTATACTTAAATAATAAATTAGAGTAAATTAAAAGTTAAATGCCAATACTATATATATTATTTTTGTGGTAAAAGCATCCCAGTACATTCATATGGATTTTGAACCGTAACAAAGTTAATTACATATATAACATAAGGCAATAAAAAACATAAGTTTAAAGTCAAAATGTGCATACTTTCGTGTTTAATAGCTTTATTTCTAATACTTTTTATTATATTAAGAATATTAGTTTCTGACTGGCCAAAACTTTAAGGTTGTATTAACATAATTTTGACTATTATATTAATAAAAATGCTTTATACTTAATTAGGGGTTAATTTAAAGATATCATTCAAGAAATACTGATTTCTTTTACATTCCATTTATTCGATAGGTCTATGATATGCGGCTTCTTATACCCCACAATTGAATTTATACTAGAGGACAAACCCTTGTATGACTTATTTCTCAAACTTAATTTCACCACATAGGCCTCTTTTTTTATAGCTGTTGTTACTAAATTACGCAATTGTTTATAGTATTGTAAATCGTTGCTGCTTTTAGTTATTTATGCAACGAGTGCAAAAAGTAAATGTTTATTGCACGCGACGTGAAATTGTCGACAATTGTGGACAACACGTCGAGTGCAATAAACACTTTTTACACGAGTTGCATACAATATTTTTCTACGTTCATGCAAAAACCAAATATGTTTTATAGAACTGCAGTTGTATTATCCAAATCATAGTAGCCGTGATCGTATACCTTTGTTTGAGGCATTTATTTACATTTGTGTTCATAATTTGTAATGACATTTTTAATAAAATACATTTTTTTATTAATTTATTTATTAAATGATTGAAAATAATATAAAATATGCAATTATTGTTAAAACGTAACACAGAAAATAAAAATGGACTAAATATTTGGCGTTGATTAATATATTTATGTTTGTCATGATCATAAAACGCTCTAGTAAAATGACAGATGAGAGCAATAAATTTTTTATTGAACTAGTGCAATAAAGAACCAGTTTTTGCACTAAATATTGTTCAATAAAGTTTTGTTTTTTTGCATGAACGTAGAAAAAATGTTTTAAAATATGTAATCCCTATCAACAATTATTAATGTCCAACACATGACTTTCCTGTCATGTTTAAAATATGAACTAAATACATACTTTTTTGCACACATCTTACTCGAAATATTTTTGAATATATATTCATTTGAACAATTTTCTTATAAATTTGAATTTTGCATTTTTTTGTCAAATTTCTCGAATATGGACCATTTTATAAAAAATATGTGTATTACAAAAATTATAGTGTTACACATTACAAACAACTTTTATTTGAAGAATTTTCTTCTCTTGGCGTAAATAACAGATATATTTTATAAAGTAGAAAAACGGCCCTCTATAAGTAGCCCAGATATTCCGACTATGCCTTGAATCCATTCACCACAGGATGGATTAAGGCTTAAATTTAAAATTTGGTGTTTTTTTCTTCATTCGTTTTTAAGTGTTCAAAATTCAAAATTTGCACTTTTTCTCAAATATCTCGAAGAAAAAATATGTACGGAACTAGAGGATAACATCACAGTTTTTATAAAAACAATTTTTTTAAAATTCGAATTTTGCACTTTTTGTCAAATTTTTGGAATACGGACCATTTTAGAAAAATCATGTGTGAGACAAAAATTATAGAAAATAATATTACAAGCAACTTTTAGTCGTAGAAATTTCTATTCCAAGCGTAAATAACAGATATATTCCAAAAAGTAGGAAATGACTTCCCATCAAGTACGTCAAAATCTATATTTGAGCAGCAGCAGCAGGATGGTTTATACGTCCCATCGTCATTGTACTCTAAGAATTCTTCCTGTTTAAAATCATAATGATGTACCAAAGCGGCTAATTCCACTAATCACCTCGAACGAGAAACCATCGTGTAACAAAACTGAAATTAAAAGTTCAGAATTGCACATGCGAATTGATTATTGTAAGTCATCACAATATCACTCATCACCCCGCGATCACATATAGAGCAGATTCCTGTTTACGTTTGCATTGTTTATTGTTTTACGCCGGAAATATTTGCCACTGAAGATAAAATTCACGAGAAAACAGTAACACAAAAATGCGATATTAGACAAAGCGTTGTTGCCACGTTGGTTGTTCAATGTGGTGCCTCAAGAGCGAATAAGTAAATGCCTTTGTAGGTGTTTAACCGTGGTAGTTAGGTGGTGCCTCAAAAGCGAATAAGTATAAAATACAAGTTGGTGTATAACAAGGAGCGCGCTCCAGTTATAAACAGTGAGAACTAAATCCTATATAAGTATACGTTCAGCGACTTTGAAGCACCAATACGAAAATTCGCGTACAGACTCCAGATAATATTCTGATAGCATTTAGTAGGGTCTGGCCCTTATAACGTTCTGGCACCAATATGTGGTGCCACAACGAAATTTTTGGTGCCTCAACGTACGGCAAGTCTATAAATTGGTGCCACAATGAATAAATTTATATATATATATATATATATATATATATATATATATATATATATATATATATATATATATTTACGGTAACCATCCAAACCTGAACCAGAAGTAGTAACTTGGGTTAACAAACTTGAACCACCATCACAAACCTGAACCAGTATATTGGTTCAAGTTTGTTTTGCTGTGTTAAATTATTTAATACCCACTCTATGCTTAAAGTGAAACTTGATTGTAATAGTTCCATAATAAAGGAATCTGTAAATTACGTTTTCAAATCTTCGCGCCCAACACATTGCCGGATATTCCCCCTTTTTTACTGGTTCAGGAATATACGAAACTCCAATATGTAGTTCAACAATTTGACGTTTGCGGCGCTTAGGTAGGTATTTGCGGTATATAATTATATATACGTATTGAAAGTAATTCCGTATCATCTTGAGCCAGTGAATGTGGCAACATTGCGTATTTACAAACATTTTATGTGCTTTCCGTTTTGTAGGAATCATTCAAAACAGAAGTAAGTCGAAAGAAACAAGTATAGTATATTACATTACGTGTGTGGAAAGTGACATTTTTCACACGAGTGGAAAATATTGTCGCACGAGGCACAAGCCGAATGCGACTATCACACCACTGTGGAAAATTACTTTTCACACAAGTGATGTACAATATTTTTCCTACGACCACAAAATAACTTCATCAAAAAATGTAGAACCAGGTTATTATTATAATAATTAAAATTAATTTAAAAAAATAATCAACAATAAATGTATTTATGCAATTTTCATATTTTTCGAAACAAAAATTAAAAAACAAAAAAAAATTCTGCAACCACCAAGTTTTGAACGCGGGCCCGCGGACCCGTCGTGTAAGCCAAAGTTCAAATTACACCTACCCTAAAACCTGAGCTAATAGGTCTTATGTCAAATGCATTTTTAATTCGATTTTAAGTTTAAACAGAATAAAAAGCCAAAATAATGAGATGTATGTAGTTATTTTAAAATTATTTTAATAATTGTTAAAAATAAATATCTAGGATCTAAGTTAATCGTCAATTTTAATAATTTAATCATAATATAGATTTTAGTATTAATATGGACATTACATAGATCAAAATAGAAATGATGTGTTTGACATTTTGTGACATCTGCTGCGGAAAGTAGCATATTCGTACACGGGTGGAAAGTAAATTCTTATTTTTACGCGTGTGATATGGGGCACTTTCCATAGGACTATATAGTGTGATATGTGTCACTTTCCTAAGTGGTCGAAGGAAAAAATATTTTCATTTAGTTATTTTTATAAAAAGGTCGAAATGGTCTGAAACCTAAAATGCAACTATGATATATTAAATTTTTACAGTAGTATACGAGATATGTCAAATAGGTAATTTTGCTGAAGAGTAAAATATCTTTATTTTTGACAAACCTCGTATACGACTGATAAAATTTGATATCTGATGGTAGTATTTTAGGTTTGAGACCATCCTCGTCTTACTATATGCAGAAAGCTTTTTTATTACTAATTTTATGAAAAAAGTTATTTTTCATAAAAAGTCGAGCATGGTCTAAACGGTAAAATGCAACCATCAAATATCAAATTTTATCAGTCGTATACGTGATTTATCAAAAATAAAGGTACTTTATTTTACAGCTAAATTCATATTATTTGATATATCTCGTATACTATTGTAAAAATATATCTGATAGTTGCAGAACTTTTTGTGAAGAAAAACTTTTTTCATAAAGGTAATAATAAAAAAGTTTCCCATATGCTGCGAACTTAAGTGGACACACTGTATATGCTTGAACTTTTGTAAATACCCGACTGTTAATTTCGACGTATTTGTGTTTGGGGACTTACCGCCGCTGACTTGACATGTAAGAACTAAAAGCTGCGTATATTACCTATTTCAAAAATAATATTGTTTTATTTCCAAATATTGTCCATATCTTAAAGTGGTCCAAAGTAGATTAAGAAGAAATGAGAGGTCTAGAGATCTTATTGGTTAATTTGGGTTGGATTCCTTTTTAAAAAAATCTCATTAATAGATTTTTTTTATATTTAGACAACTAATCATGCAGGCTGTTCAAAAATAAGGTTTAAAATAAGATTGAGAAAACTACAAAAAAAATTTTTTATAGAAATTCACATTTTTCTCATTTTATAGTATTTAGTATCGAAAATAAAGTATGGAAAATAAAGTTTTCTACAAGATGGTCCGTTAACAATGGGACACAGAACAACTTTAAATTCCTTGCCTAAAAATCTTGCGATATAAAAATTTACCTTTGTTCAATTCTGGATATTGAAGATATTATAAGGTGTTAAAGTAGATACTTAATAAATTGAAGTATCAAATATTTCAATCAAAAATACTGATATAAATGTATCTATTTTAACACTATGTATATTCTTTAATATCAAAAATTGAACTAAGGTAAATTGTGTTATATCGCAATACTTTTATAAAGTAGCTCTGAATCTTATTATTAACGGACCACCCTGTAGACGACTTAATACAAGGTTACCTTAATTTTAGATGCTAAATACTACAAAATAAGAAAAACGGGTTGTTCCATTTGAAAAATCGATTTTTGGCAGTTTTCTTAATCTCATTTTAAACCTTAAACCCAAGGAATCCAACCCGAAGTAGATATAAGGACTTCTTTATAGGACTAACTGACAATTATATGAGGGCTTACAAACGTCATTTTTGATATGTAAACTAAAATAAGTAAAATCGCTCTGACTTAGGCATATGATATGATACATAAAACCTGCCCAGAATCTGAAGTAAAATTCAAATTTGTAATAATAGGATGCCGTATTTAAAATAAGCGACTTAAGATCTATTTCCGGCCAATAGGAATAGCTAAATGAGCCCCAAGACATCTTGCAAGTTCCCAGATTTAAATTTTTTTCCTACATCCAGTTCATGAGATATAAGTTTTTGTAAGTTTTTAAATTGTCAGCCATATGTGGTATGATTCCAAATCAAATTTTGATCATCAGAATGAACGGCAACAAACAACTTGATATTATTTATAAAAATCATCACAGAGGAGAGAAAACTCTTATTTTTGGTACATTTGTAAAAGACATAAGTTTCAACTTTTTTTTATAAAAATTTACCCCTATCATTTTGACCAAATTTTGGAATTCAAACTGTTTTATTTAAAAAGTTTTAACCTAATATTTCGGGAATGCCACCCCCACTCTCCCTCTATGGGATAGTGGGGGGTAAGATTTTTATAGGAAAGCGTTGTAAATCTGGTTTATTGTAAAATGTCAAAAATTAATTTTTTATCTCACCTGTTAATTTTTTACTTTCCTGTGTGTGTGTGTCTGTAGGAAAGTATAGGAATCATGATTTTTTTCGACCTCGAGGTTTCGACGGATTTTTACGTTTTGAGGTCCCCTGAATCCGTTTTGACTATTTTCGCGATGATGTCTGTGTGTGTGTGTGTGGGTGCGTGCGTGCGTGCGTGCGTGCGTGGGTGCGTGCGTGGGTGCGTGCGTGGGTGCGTGTGTGTGCGTGTGTGTGTGTGTGTGTGTGTGTGTGTGTGCGTATGTTTTACCGTACTTGTGGGATTTTCGCCTGAATAAAACCAGGACTGTGGGGACAGTAAAAGTTGTGGGGACATTTAATGTTGTGGGGACATACACACTTGTCCCCACAACTTTTTTTGGCTTTATCTTCGTTGTTTGTTTTCTTTTAATGATCATTGCTACATAAAAAAATCGCAAAAAAATTTGTTCGTGGCACTTTTAATTTTAACTAATCTAGAGTTATTACTTTTACCAAAATTGTTAAAAAAGTTACTGTCCCCACAACTAGGTAAAATATCAGGTGTGTATATTTTTCGACTTCGGTATTGAAGTGGGGACTAGTTGTTGTACTAGAAAGTGGCGCCCCCTACAAAAAATAAATATAATTCAATAAATATTGGTTTCATAAATTTGTGTGTAAGCGAATCCCAATACGCATACAGTTATGGGGACACAATAACTAATGTAGTATTCAGTACCATTTTGGGCAGGTGACGTATGCGAATGATATTTTTTATAATTTTCTCTTGGTGCGGTAGCATTTTCTGATATTGTATTAAGTAAGTATTTTTTATTAGATCAGTTAATACATACAGAGACACCGGGTTGCTCTAATATAAAAAATAAGAACCAAGACATATAAGGTGTCCAGCGACGAGGGGCACTCTTAAAAACTAATGGACTGATTTTCTTAAAAATTAGTAAGAGTAGTAAACATGTAAAATATTTTGATAGTTCTGTCATTTTCGCTTTTACCGAAAGTAGGTGTCAACTTTTTTATTTTGAGTGGGACACGACTTTCTTTTATAACGGATTCCTGTAGAACATAAACACTTTGTATAATAAAGCATATCGTTAAAATTGGTAATTTATAAAATATAAATTATTTTCGAAAATAAAATATATATTAAAATAATATTTATTTTTGGCTAAAATTAATTAAAATTTGAAAAAGTTTTTTAATTGAATTATGATGAAAAACTATGAAGGTATTAATTAATAATTACATGATATAACAAGATCTTTTAATATACGGACTGAGAGAAAATGCTTGAATTTTCATTTATAGTCGAATCGAAATCGCCTCGGAGTAATAAATATGTCAAATCAAGAAATTTTAGGTGTGGGTGCCTATATTATTATTTAAGGGGTACATAAAATCATCATTTAAAAATATATTTTTTTGAATATGTATTGTAACGGTTGGAACCGTTATTCGTTATTTCAACACAATCACCTCTAGTCAAATGTCATTTATGCCTTGTGTCAAAATTTCGTATTTTATTTGATTTGAATTTGTCAACGGAACAAGTTGATTTGAATTTTAATATATCTTGGTCATCCGATTTACTAAATAATTTTTATCTATCATAAATTCCGTCTGATTTTATAAGGTAAGTTTTAATACTGATATATTGTTAAAAATATATATTTTGTACAAGAATTTCTTAAATAAAATGTAAAATTTTGCACGTAACCTCAACAATGGATAACACGTTTTATATAAATTTATATATACCTATTGTTTTTTGGAATAAGATATTTTGCTTTACTATGTTTAAATGTATCAAATAAGATTTTTCCTTTTTATATTAATTTTAGTCTATGTGAAATTATTCATTTAATAGTTTTAAATTGTTCATTTAATAATTAAAGTATTTTATCTAAATCCTGTTCAAATTTCCTATTTCCTGTTATAACATTCTCCTTTCTTTTTAGCATGGCTCTATCTAGACGGTTTATTTCGTTTTATATCTAGACAGTTTATGTGGATTTATATCTAGACGTTTTGAATTCCTATCAAGAAGTTTTATGGTTTTTATACCTAGAAGTTTGGTACAATCTGAAGACCGTGGTTTGGTTCATCTATAGAAGATTTACACGTTCAAGTTTAAGTTAGAATATCAAATTTCACAATATCATTCAAGTTCAAGAATTAAGAATAAGGATACCGAATCCCTTTGAAGTTGCCTGAAGAATACCATGCAAATTAACATTCCTTATATTACTTCGTTTTAAGAACAGATAAGTGCTTTTAAATAAATCATCTTGCATTTGAATTTAGTAAAACTATGTGAATTAGAATTTGCTACTACCTTATCTAAAAGTTGGTTTAAATATAATTTGTTATTGGTTAGTGATTTTCTATATTTTTATCACTAATCTAAAGTCAAGTATACTTGGTAAGTTTTAAATATAGTGGTGCCCAACTTCTTTTTCAAAGTTATTCGAGTTATTTAATAACCTAACCCACGCCCAAAATCAATTGAGCTTAAACACATTATAACAAATCAAATATCAAGTATCACGATACAGTATTTATTGAGTATTATTTCGGTAGGTAGGTAGGTATTTTACAAAATGTGGGACTCGCCTAAAACAAGCAACCCGACAGTTAAATTACAAATATTTAAGTTTAAAATAGTAACCAAAAATATAATACAAATAAATGCGCCCTAATTTATCCAACCGTGCGCTTATCAGAGTCTTGAAAAGGACTAAAATAAGGGTATCCGATGCAACAGTGTTCCAGGCTAAACTAATAGCCATACAACATTGTGCAAGAGAAATACTAAACAAGTAAGTATCAGGCAAAACTATTGCCATATACTCTGATAGCCAAGCAGCTCTAAAGGCAATTCTCTCACCAGAAATCAAATCACGACTGGTGAAAGACTGTCTAGAGGACTTGGCAGAGCTAAGTAGCCAAAACAAGGTGACCCTAGCTTGAATGTCAGGCCATGAGGGATATCAGGTTAATGAAAAGGCCAACGAATTAGCCCGAGAAGGCTTATATAAGGCCATGACAAGCCCCAAACCCTACTGTGTAGTTGCAAGGCTTTGTGCAAGGCATCCATCAAACAATGGATGCAAAAATAGTATCAGGAATGGTGGAAGAACTATCCAAGACTGATACATGCCAAACAGTTCATCAAGGAACCATTGGCCAAGTTCACAAAAGACTTACTGGATAAAAAGCGTCAAATCGTTAGGATAACAGTAGGTCTTCTTACCCTACACTGTCACCTTAAAAGGCACATAAGTGTCATCAATCTAGCAGAAGAAAAAACTTTGTGCAGGTTCTGTAAAGAAGAAGAGGAAACATCATTCCACGTTCTGTACCAATGTGAAAGCCTGGGTGCAATGAGATTTCTAATATTCGGTGAAGAAAAGCCACTGTCATCAAAGCTACTAAGTCTAATATTTTTTTATTTTAATTTATTTTAATTTATATTAATTTATTTTAATTTGTACTCATCTATCTGTATCTGTAAGGATGGGGAGGGTGGGTTGCTTCACTGCTACTTACGCCTCAGTAGACCCATTATGCATCCTCCCGGGATAAATAGGACCTGCCTCTTAACTAGTTAAAAGCCTGCTGGTTGAAAAATCACCGAGTCCTACAGGCTAATAACGTCACCAGCGTCACTAGATGCCCCTTTTCTAAAAGTGGCCATTTGGTGGACTTTTACCACCCCGAAGGTAAATGTCTGGATAGAGCTATTCTGTCATCCCGCTCCACAGGGCGACCATGTAACTCATATTTTTATGCCAGAGCGAGTGTCAATTCAAAACTTTTAAACAGATATCTTAATTGAAATGTTTAAAGATTTGTTAGAAATTATTACATACCACTATATAACTTTAACCAATCCTTTTTTTTATATTATCTTCTTGTTTAAATTACACTAAAATTTGGTTTTCCATTTCTTGAGTTCATGTGTATCTTTTTATATTATGCATAAGTTCTGAGTACAGAAAAATAAACATAAGTAGACTCATATATATATGGGAACACTCATACACAAAACAATATCTACATTACTTGTGGGTTCACGTATACCAGCATTCCAACGTTACAATAATTAAAAGGACACCATTACACATATTTGACGTCTAAATACTTGTAGGGTCTGACCCCACAACTTTTTCATAGTGTGTAAGGTGTTTATTTGGAGTGTATAGATATTTTAAAGATAGCGTTAGAATCAGTGCGAGGAGATCTATATTGCTATGTGCGCAGTTTCAATGTCCCCACAGTACGGTATTATTCCCATGGGCCCACATGTATGGTGAAACGTGTATAGGTGTGTGTGTGTGTGTGTGTGTGTGTGTGTGTGTGTGTGTGTGTGTGTGTGTGTGTGTGTGTGTGTGTGTGTGTGTGTGTGTGTGTGTGTGTGTGTGTGTGTGTGTGTGTGTGTGTGTGTGTGTGTGTGTGTGTGTGTGTGTGTGTGTGTGTGTGTGTGTGTGTGTGTGTGTGTGTGTGTGTGTGTGTGTGTGTGTGTGTGTGTGTGTGTGTGTGTGTGTGTGTGTGTGTGTGTGTGTGTGTGTGTGTGTGTGTGTGTGTGTGTGTGTGTGTGTGTGTGTGTGTGTGTGTGTGTGTGTGTGTGTGTGTGTGTGTGTGTGTGTGTGTGTGTGTGTGTGTGTGTGTGTGTGTGTGTGTGTGTGTGTGTGTGTGTGTGTGTGTGTGTGTGTGTGTGTGTGTGTGTGTGTGTGTGTGTGTGTGTGTGTGTGTGTGTGTGTGTGTGTGTGTGTGTGTGTGTGTGTGTGTGTGTGTGTGTGTGTGTGTGTGTGTGTGTGTGTGTGTGTGTGTGTGTGTGTGTGTGTGTGTGTGTGTGTGTGTGTGTGTGTGTGTGTGTGTGTGTGTGTGTGTGTGTGTGTGTGTGTGTGTGTGTGTGTGTGTGTGTGTGTGTGTGTGTGTGTGTGTGTGTGTGTGTGTGTGTGTGTGTGTGTGTGTGTGTGTGTGTGTGTGTGTGTGTGTGTGTGTGTGTGTGTGTGTGTGTGTGTGTGTGTGTGTGTGTGTGTGTGTGTGTGTGTGTGTGTGTGTGTGTGTGTGTGTGTGTGTGTGTGTGTGTGTGTGTGTGTGTGTGTGTGTGTGTGTGTGTGTGTGTGTGTGTGTGTGTGTGTGTGTGTGTGTGTGTGTGTGTGTGTGTGTGTGTGTGTGTGTGTGTGTGTGTGTGTGTGTGTGTGTGTGTGTGTGTGTGTGTGTGTGTGTGTGTGTGTGTGTGTGTGTGTGTGTGTGTGTGTGTGTGTGTGTGTGTGTGTGTGTGTGTGTGTGTGTGTGTGTGTGTGTGTGTGTGTGTGTGTGTGTGTGTGTGTGTGTGTGTGTGTGTGTGTGTGTGTGTGTGTGTGTGTGTGTGTGTGTGTGTGTGTGTGTGTGTGTGTGTGTGTGTGTGTGTGTGTGTGTGTGTGTGTGTGTGTGTGTGTGTGTGTGTGTGTGTGTGTGTGTGTGTGTGTGTGTGTGTGTGTGTGTGTGTGTGTGTGTGTGTGTGTGTGTGTGTGTGTGTGTGTGTGTGTGTGTGTGTGTGTGTGTGTGTGTGTGTGTGTGTGTGTGTGTGTGTGTGTGTGTGTGTGTGTGTGTGTGTGTGTGTGTGTGTGTGTGTGTGTGTGTGTGTGTGTGTGTGTGTGTGTGTGTGTGTGTGTGTGTGTGTGTGTGTGTGTGTGTGTGTGTGTGTGTGTGTGTGTGTGTGTGTGTGTGTGTGTGTGTGTGTGTGTGTGTGTGTGTGTGTGTGTGTGTGTGTGTGTGTGTGTGTGTGTGTGTGTGTGTGTGTGTGTGTGTGTGTGTGTGTGTGTGTGTGTGTGTGTGTGTGTGTGTGTGTGTGTGTGTGTGTGTGTGTGTGTGTGTGTGTGTGTGTGTGTGTGTGTGTGTGTGTGTGTGTGTGTGTGTGTGTGTGTGTGTGTGTGTGTGTGTGTGTGTGTGTGTGTGTGTGTGTGTGTGTAGGTCGCATAACTCATGAACCGATACACAGAAAAACACCAAATTTTAAACTTAAGCTTTGTTTCAGCGTCCAATGAGCTGATTAGATTTTGGGCAGAGTCAGAACATCTGGGGGGGTACTTTATGGGTGGTCATTTTTATATTTTATGGAATATATCTGTTATTTACGTTTGGAGAAGAAAATTCTTCAAATAAAAGTTACTTCTTATATAATTATCTATAATTTTTGTTTTATGCAAAATTTTCCTAAAATGGTCCGTATTCGAGAAATTTGACAAAATGTAAAAAAAATAATTTTTTATAAAAATTGTTCAAATAAAAGTTGTTTGTAATATAATTCTCTATAATTTTTATCCTATAAATAATTTCTCTAAAATGGACCGTATTCGAGATATTTGAGAAAATGTGTAAATTTCGAATTTTGAAGAAAACTCAAAAACGGATGAAGGAAAAAACATTAAATTTTAAACGTAAGTTTTATTTCGACCTGAGGTGAACTGATTAGATTTTGGACAGAGTCGGAACATTTGGGGGGGTACTTTATAGGTGGTCATTTTTATATTTTATGGAATATATTCGTTATTTACGTTTGGGGAAGAAAATTCTTTAAATAAAAGTTACTTACAATATTATTATCTATAATTTTTGTTCTATGTCAAATTTTCCTGAAATGGTCCGTATTCGAGAAATTTGACAAAATGTGCAAAATTCTGATTTTTAAGAAAATTGTTAATCTAAAAGTTGTTTGCGATATCGATCTCTATAATTTTTGTTTTAAAATGACTTTTCTAAAATGGACCGTAATGGAAAAATTGGAGGAAAAGTGCTAAATTAAATTTTTTCAGTATTTTCGTTTTCAATGAATATCTATAGAAAAATGTTTCGAGGTAGATGTATGTGGAAAATGTATATATTTAGTTAATCCTCTAAACATTTTTAGAGATGCTGCAATAGGTTAACTAGATAGGAAAGTCATGTGTTGGACACATCAGATTTTTTTAATTGCAAAGGTAAGGAAAAATCGTAGATTGTAAGTATTTTATTTAAAAAGTTTTTTTTATCGGATTTCCTATTTATGAGAAAATACATCCATATATCTAGTTTGCTCTTAATATCTCGACCCAAACTGCCCTAGTCACAAGAGTGATTTTAATGTGTTTACATAATCCAACTTAAATTATTTTAAATTTCAATTCAGAGTTTAGAATTATATAAACAGTTAAATTTTATGATTATTCTCGTATCACTAAATCGTAGATTTCATACTTAATTTACATTTGGCAACTGAGCGAAGGTTCAGAATTGTACGATTAGTGTGAACAAAACTGTATAAAATGGTTCAAGATTGTATCAATCTTCTAATGGTTCAGGATTGCACTGATCCAGTAAAATCTTTAGAAAAATTAAATTTTTTTAATGAAATATTCAGAGTATACATTTCATATTACAGATAAAGAGACCCTCTGTTTCCAATATACATTAAATATACTTATCCAACTTTATTATTTTTGGGTGGTTCAGGTTTGATAGAATCTCCAATTGGCTTGGGATTGATAGAAAGATGTAAATATATATATATAACACTATAAAAAGATTACATTTATCTTTGATATGTTTTTCATACAAAATATCACATTGTGTATTTTTCAAATTATTTCATGAAAGTGACTATTTAACCGCCAATATAAATTCTATTGTAGATTTTTCTTTGCATGGATACTTGTCATCGTCATTTTCAATTACGCCTACTGCCTACTGGACTATCAGAAACAAACTTTGTGTTTAATAATAAATTATTTTAGGCGAGGCAAGAGTTGTATAACATTATATCATAGTATATTCCAATATAAATTATATTTATATACCCTAAAAGGAATTAGCTGTAGATATATTTGACAAATGTGACATTATGTGGTTAAAGGCAGTAAACGCAATCATAAATAATAAATCTACTGTCATATTGGCACACTGTTGTCATTGACACACTGTTGTCACTGACACACTTTCACTGTCTTCGGTACACAAAATACGTCATTACTAAGATCGAAAGATTTTAGAATAATTTGAACTTTGACCACAATTTATTTGAATATCATTTAGGTAGAGGTCTGGTAGAGAGGCATTATTTTACATGATATGTGGTTAAACAGCCACTGCCATATTTAAAATTAAGCATTTCCTTATTATGTTATATCTGTACCTAAAAACGAACATTAGCTTATAAAACTAATAAGGCAAAAAGCTCCTGCTACACTTTTTAAAGCGTTTCATAAAAGAATAGTAAAAACGAAAACCTAAATAAAACATGCATAAGTTCAACCAGACGGGCATAACCAAATCTCACTCTTGAGCTTCTTATTTACTCTACGAACAAGTCATTCAAAATATAAAAATTATTAATAATATATTAACCATTTTTCTACTGATCATTTCCAGAATATTAGGAGCCTAGGAATGTTTTGATATTTGTTAAACAATGGAACACAATGAACTTATTAAACATATATTTTTTTTTATTCTCTATGGAAATTACCACTTTATTCTCAACAATTTATCTTTCAACGACAACATATGTGATTGGGTTGAAAAGCTAGGTTATGCTCTAAAACAAACTTTAGTTCTTATTAAAACTATGTAGTTTTAAAAGAGCCTTATCGTTTACTAGATTAAATAAATTATAAGAGTTATGTTGTAAAATTGTAGAAAATGTACCTAAAAGGTTATGGGATCAATTTAATTTAAAGTATAATCCTAAAACACTTTTTAAAACTAAGTTTTAAAACCTACTTAAAATAACTGCTAAAAAGTATGCCTCTTTAACACCAAAGACACCTTAGGAGTATCTTCAAACTAAATAGTTCTAAAATTACTTATTAATTAACCCTTATAGGATAGCGATAAAGCATAGTTTACTTTAGGATAAACTAGTTTTCTTAAACAGATTTAAAGGAATCTATAAAACCAAGTAATAAGATCAATTTATCCTGCAGTCCTATTAACAAAAAATAACTGTAATAAAATAATTATTAATTATTTTTATGCTTTTACAAAATCATATTAAAACATAAATAAAACTTTATTCTCTTAAAAATGTTACTTGGGTAGGCTCATATTGGATGAATACAAACATCTTGCACCTAGTTATTCATAAAGGGAAGCAGATATAAAGAATGTGTTCTGCGGATTCATTTTCTATGCTACAGAATCGGCAGATCTACCTTTGATACAGACCTATTCTTCTCATGTGATTACCTAGACGACAATTAGTTAACCCCTATGCTATCTTTCCAGTTTGTGAGTATTTCACCATTTATCTATTTTAAGATAATTCCTTTGGCAGTGCTTCTTGCATTGCTCATGAATGGTTCTGGAAGTCGGATTCGTTTGTCCTTTTAGCTAGCGCATCGACTGTAGGGAACGTGGGGGGAATATCGACTACTTAAGAAAATATTATAATTCCTATAACACATTTCTCGAAAGTGTGATATTTGTAGTTAAATTAGGTAAAACAAAAAACAATCGGGTAAAATCGACCAAACGGGTAAAATCTATCAAAGTAATGGGTAAAATCGATCAATAGATAATATCCATACCTTTTTCGATAGTAGCTGCCCTGTTAAAAGCTTTGGCAAACATTTCGGTTAATTTTTTTGTACTATGTT
Organism: Psylliodes chrysocephalus; assembly: GCA_927349885.1. Lineage (NCBI taxonomy): Eukaryota > Metazoa > Arthropoda > Insecta > Coleoptera > Chrysomelidae > Psylliodes > Psylliodes chrysocephalus. Next base: position 48,103,369 of record OV651818.1, on the reverse strand, counting down.
GTTCGTATGTATTTATCACATTCTTGGTGGTAAGCAGTTTTTAACGGTTTGTAAACTTTTACGTCTAACGGTTGAATACGATATGATATGTGAGGTGGAATTGAGAGAACGTGTATGCCTAAATTATTACAAAGTCTACAAGATCAAAGGTGACAAGATGAGACTAGGTTTGTTCGGGTTTCCTTAAAACTCGATGCAAACCGTCCGAGAACTAGTGGAACAGTTCAATTCTAAAGTATACGTCGCCCACAACTATTAAACTGTCCACTGGTCAACTAGTCCTCTGATAGTTTTCAATGTATTTTAAAGAACCCGAACAGACCTAATGTCTCGACCGTCAGAACCACAACCGAACGTGCTTCAACTATGACAGCGTCGACACTTGACTTTTCGGACGTCAAGTCAGTTAAGGACAGCTGACTGTCAGAATATTTATATCAGCCTGATGAAGACAAACCTAGGTCAAGCTAAAACCTGGGGTCGTTTTAGACGTAAAGCTCGTGGATTAATAAAATTACACGATTATCAAAGTAAGTAATTAAATCATACTGTCGAACTTGGGTCATATGCATTTTCAAAAATAAACTAAAGAAAATAAAAATAAACCCTCTCCGCTGATGGAGTATGAGGGTTTACAATATTGGCAAAAATGAGAAATTTAAACGCATCACCAAGTGTCACAGACACTTCGTCGACAAATACATTAAACAACGAATCATAAGTTCCGATTAACAAATTCAATTAACGAACCACAAGTGTCACTACAATAAAACCCGAAAAATTTCCATTGACAGCCGTAAGCTGGAAAATCAGAGTACCATAGCATAGGCACTCTAGGATAGAACTTTAGTCTCAAATGGTACAAAACATTCACAAATACAAGATATTTACCACATTAATATTTCAACTCAATAAGACACAGAATTTACAGAGTATGTCCAAAACTAAAGTTAATTGCCAAAATCAGTTACCAAAAATATTAGATACGGTAAAACCAAATTCAAATGTAAAATAGTTTTTAATAATAAAATAACTTTTAAAGTTATCTATTTCGAAATAGTATTCGGTAAAATATAAATTGACCCTTCTCAATGAACGGGTAGAACAGGTCTCATCAACGATGGAAATTCTCCTAACAGCGGATGATACTTCTTAGGTCCTCAGCAAATCCTTGTAGCCTTCTAGACATCAATCTTTCCTTATGTTCTTATAACCTCGAGACGTCAATTACTATATAATCAGCAAATCCTTCTTTATATAACAAGGTAATAAACTCTAAATCGTTCTTCATATGATAAAAAACGATAATCCAAAATTCTTCATACTTCCAATAAAACCATTGAAATATTGCAAGGCATAATTAATCTAATGGTTCTTAAAATTGAAAAAGAACTTTTTTATCACAGGTCAGAGGATCGTCTCGATAAATCTAAAATAGCCTTTTCTACTCTCAACTTAGGAAAAGAATGACAGTCCAACAATCCGACAATCGACTGACAAACCCCGAATTGTCATTGAAAGGAAAGAGATGAGAATAGAGGTGTTTGAAAAATAACGGTATGAAAGACATACCGTTACAACTTTTAAAACAGAACAGACTTTTGGGCCGTGACGAGAAGGTATGAGCATAAAATACACATTGGTAAAAGGAGAGAAATCTGCAGTAGAAATTATATATGGACATATTTAAAAACAGATCTGAAATCAGCCTCAAATTATCTAATACTTTCCTCTTTCAGCCGACTTTCTATCTCTTGTTTAAACGAGATACCAATAAATAAATGTAGATACCCGAATTTAGAACACACTGTATAGGCATTGACTGTCGTTTCTAATAAATATTTTAGAAACCAAAACTTTTTTCCAAAAAATCTTTATAAAAATATTTAAATTTTACATTATATAAAATATTATATAACATAATAATGATCGCGTTACTTGATTATATACAAATTAAAATCGTTTGTTTTTGTCTCTTGGCATATTACCATATGAAAATAGGATTTGCAAATTGTTTGTTTATTTTGAAAAGTGATCTCTTTAATTTGTTTACTGTCTGTTACGTTGCGTAACGGTGATGTGATAATAAACAAGAACAATATTTCAATGTCAGTGCATTCTATAGCATTTAACAATGTCATTTTGTGTTACACGTGTGGAAGTGTTGACAACAATCGAGTTATTAAAAAATTATCTGCTGAAGAATTGTGTATTATCGTTGGATTAAAAATAGGGGAAAATGTCAAGGATCTTTAACAAATATTGTCAGGCAACGATTTTAATATCAATTTTTAGGAATCATGATAAAAGTTACTTCTAATATTATTCTGTATAATTTTTTTTCTATACAAAATTTTCCTAAAATGGTTCGTATTCGAGAAATTTTTCAAAATGTAAAAAATTCTAATTTTTAAGAAAATTGTTGAAATAAAAGATGTGATATCGATTTCTATCATTTTTGTTTTTTTACATGATTTCTCTAAAATGGACCGTAGTGAAAAAATTGAAGGGAAAGTATAAAATGTGCTACAATGGGCTGTATAAAATAACCGAAAAAAGCCTGTAATAACTAGATAGGAAAGTCATGTGTTAGACACATCAGATTTTTTATTAGGAGTACCTGCAAATCTATGGCAGTTCGGCTAACTAAATACATTAATGAGATGCAAATTTTTCCAAAATTTTTTATTTGTATCTAATTTCTTTAATATTTTGTCGATTATATTTCTCATTATTTATTGTAACTTCAGTTTTTGTCTGTGTTTTAACAAATAGTTAACTGCGAAATTAAGCGCATCTACCTTAATATATTTATGTCCATATCTAATTAATTTTCTAATAACTTGATTTTTTTGTCACTCAAGAAAATTTTAACACTACGCTTATGTTAATTATTTATTACTCTATGAACTTCATTGACTGTTATTTTAGAAAATGTCAAAATAGGTACTGAAATTTTAATTTTAAAAATAAAATATGAGTCATCAAAATAATATTACTGAGGCCCTTCCTATGTGGCCTCAGTATTGGATTCGTGCAGAAGAAAAAATTTTCTTACTCCCATTTTTTAAAACTATTTTTCATGTTTTCGATCATTCTGAGTACGAAAATGAAAAAAATAATTCGTCTGGTCGTCTGTGTGTATGTATGCCGGCACAATAACTCTAGACCGAAAGTTCTGATTAACTTACGGTTTTGATTTTCTTAAATAAGTACTTCTAACTTAGAACCCTATTGATTTTCAAAATTTTCGGTTCATCCTAACTACTGTAATATTAATTTTCTTAAAATCAGCCTATGCATTTCTTATGTGACAATTTTAGGAATTCCAATCATTTCTAACGTCAACATTCCTAACATTTTCAACATTCCATAAATTGCAAACATTCTCTAACGACCTGTCAAACAACAGCTGTTGATAGTAAAGGTGAAATTTTTAAGGCAGACCTTCATACTTGCAACCATAGCCATTTGAAGGCTATTTTATTCGAAATTAGTCGCCAAGCCTGCCAATTTATGAAAAATATATAAGCAGTTTCTTAAAAATGACTTTTTTATGGTGGTGCTAACTTAAGCGTACTACTATTTCTCCCCTAGCCACAAAAACACCTTTATCAAATTTACTGGCTCTCTGTCGCAACCCCATAGAATAATTAACAGAATAATTAACTGGTCATTTTATTTGGCAAAAAGCAGAATAATGCTTGGCTGTGCCTGTCAAGTATCAAGATGTAAACTGTGATGTGTGAATGGTTCTTAAATGTCAAATTTTTTAAAAATGTATGATTCTTTGGATATTTATTGCAAATAATTTGTAGTGTATCTCAATTCAGGCTTTTCATAAATAAAGGTACAGCAAGACAAATAATATAATGTTCATATACAAAGCACTTTTTTATTATATAAAAGAGAGTTAGGATATAATGCTGGTTTTTTTGTAGATAATTTTAATTATAAAATTTTGGATTACATATTCAACCAGTGAATTGTAAATAATAATTAGTAAACTCCTAGTCATAAATTTCCTCAATTCATAAAATTTAAAAATGAATCTTCTCATCTTGGGATTTTAATGACGTAATGTGATCAACCCATTTAAAATTTTTATCAATTATGATACCGAGGTATTTTGTTGTGTTTTTCATTTTAATTATAAAGTTGTCATTTATTTGTATGTTGAAAGAAGGCCTTAGTAAATTACATTGCTCTCTATCTACTTTAACACAAAAATAGTTTTGTGTCTATAAGTTGCTACAACCTATCGTCGCAAAACTAATAATAATTTAAACATAGTAAGTAGTAAAACGAGGCAAAACGAGGAAGGGAAATACTTAAAAAGGGAAGGTTTAAAGAGTATTATCACAAGAAAGTATATCCGTTCTGTTTATTTATCAAGTATTGTTTTGAATACATTGATTATTGTTTTTTTTTTTAATTTCTGTAGGCAGTCTATTAAATTTTTAAACCTTTAATAAAAATTGTGTTTTGAGAACTTTTAGCGATGGCTTGCCGTTTAAAAGTCAGATTGGCTTCTTGTATTATAGTTGTGATATTGCGAATTATATTGAGTTTTTTCTAATTGATCTGATACGATGGTACTTTGTCATTTTTATTTGATAAATAAATATCAGTCATGTTCTGAACTGAAAGCCAATTTATTTCTTTTAACATAGTTGCAATACTCATCCTTCTGTCCTTTATTAATAAAATATAAATATTTTACATGAGGCAAAGGAGCCAATTATTATTGGATAAATTGCTCGAACAAGTTTTTAAACCCTTATATATGCGATATAGAATGGTTTTAAAAATCAAAGCTTGTGAAAATCATCACATGGTTTAACCCAAGTAATTCCAATGCTTCACAAAACAACAAATTCAATGTCCTAATAGTACTATCAGCTTTCGATCTTTCGTTTCAAGGTAAATCATTTCTCGTGTTTGCTACGTTAAGGAAGGAGAGAATCTTTTACTGTCTTCCTGAACGTTAACCAAGCCTTAGGTAAGGTATGTCACTAGAGTCAGATCCATAATTTAAAAAAGTTTTTCCCTATCAACATTCGCAACTGTTGTAATCTTATTTGAGTTAAATATACTTCAGAAATAAACAGCATTAAGTTTATTCTAAATTAAAACAAATTAGAGCAGGAGCGCAACAAGGTAGCTTATTAGGTCCGTAATCTTATTTGCTATATACTCGTACCACCGACATTCCTAAATTTCCAAATGAAACAACAGCAAATTTTGTGATGATACAGCAGTTGTTGCAGATGGCAAAACAATCATGAAGAAGCTGCCGAAAAACTTTAAACTTCTATTGGTAGAATATTTGGATTATAACATGGCACATAAAACTAAATAAAAGTCTGTCTGTATATAAACATAAATAGCACATATATCCATCAGAATTAACACTCAAATCCTACACTCTGTCATTACCAAATACCTGGGGATTAAGATGGAAAGTTCCTGTAAAGAAAAAGGAACAACTAAGTAAATAATATAAAAAAGTATTGGTTTTTCGAAAAACATTCCAGTTTTAATAAATTATAATAAATTGCTTTTCCATAAAAAAATCATTAAACCAGTATGGTCTTAAGACATCCAACCAGTAAATGTAATAATTAAATATTATAGTGATTCCAGAGTAAAACACTTATATATATATATAAAGTATTTTTGTAACAGTAATCTTCATAGGGAACTTAAACTGGACACGTGGACACCATTGATTAGATAAGTTTGATACCGTTTGCCAAGTGTCATGAAAAGCGATTTCTTGAATACGTCAACGTTGATCGAGCTCCTTTACAGCACGAGCCAGATAAGAAAACTAAACAGAACGAAGCCTTATGAGTACAGGTGCAGTAGTTACCTATACAATATTGTTAATATTATAGTCTAAAGAAATTACCAATGTGTAAAACTCTTAGTTTGAAGATGTTTTACTAACAAGTTAGGTAAGTTAGATTTAAATTATTCGCTAATTGTATTTTTTTAACAAATTAGGCTAACAATAAAAATCGCTAGGACTTTCTATAAAATAATTACAAAATATATGTTTTGGGTATTATTTTTTACAGTGTCTAGAAGGTTTTTGCAAAATTTCATTTGGTTCGTGAAATAGAAATTAAAAGATTCAATTTACACCTATTTTTCGTTATGCCAGTAGCAAAATATTTTCCACGCTAAACATAATATTTATTTTCAGTCCGCCTCTGTTTGCTTTCAACAATATATGTCTTATTCTCGGTAATAATAACGTAATAAATCGTAAATAAATCCATTTTTCCTAACATACTTCCTCAAAACATAACCACTCAGCCTGTTTGATAACTCGAGGAGATTTTCTAGATTAAAATAATAACAAGTACGGTAAATTATCGTTAATTTCGTCGAGTTTGCCAACGTAATATCACAAGTTACTCCCTCTGGCGGTGCACCGTTTTCTTAATTTCTATTGTAGAATCTAAATAATGTCATGTTATTAGAGTCATTTAAAAAAATCCGTTCCACATTCAAGAAACTGCATCCGCATTCTACGGGAATATTTCTGATGGGCGAGATAAAGGTAACAGACATAATATTGGGAAAGGTAGAGGTTTTTGAATATTCTACTAGAAAGGACAGAGGCGTTGCTAGAAGGGAATACGAGGTAAACGATACGAGCAGATTTTGCGATTGTAAATAATGGATTGCCAGAAGACTGTTGGCCTAATAGTGTAATAAACGATACACGATACATCACGGAATAGAAAAAAAAACGAAATCCTACCATACAAGAATATCTGATCTAACGGAAAGTTTGTGTCTGAAAGTTTATACAGTATGTTAACCTGAAAATCCCGAGAAATAAAGATGAGACGCTTAATTATATTTGGACGTAAGTGAAATAAAAACAAAAACTTGTTTAACTACGCCCTTTCGATGAGGGAACACTGCTGCCCGCAGTTAGCGACCATAGGATAGCACAAATTTCAGTACTCTACAAACTTCTTCTCAAGGTGCCATACGCTTTATTAGTTTGTACAGCATTTAAGGGGATTCTTACTTTTGAATTTTGAAAATAAGCTTAAATTTTAAGGATTTTTATTAAGGAATTGTAACTGATGTAGTATTCGGATTGCTCTTTATTCAAAATGATCAAAAAATAAATAGAAGATACATTAAAAAAATTGAAAATTGACTTGAACTCGTTTAACTTCAAAAAATTATTACGCGTATATTTTCATAAATATCAAAAAAATGAAAGAAGAGCAAACTTTATTTATATGTTCTCAATATGCTTCTAAAATTTTAATTAATTTGATGCATGAGAATTGCCACAATTCCATTATAAAAATGGATTGTTTTTAATGCAAAATCCAAGAATATACTCTTCTATCATTCACATGCTTTCTTTTTTTGGCATGGAGACGCGGCGGCCAGCAACAAGAAGTAATCCTGGGGATTGGGTGACAGGAGTGCACGTGTTCCTGTGTGCCTATAATCTTTTTTGTAACTCAAAGAACTTTTGAACTTTGAATTACTTTAAATTTGGTACAAAATTCATCTGAAAATCGTCAAAAATTTTAAAAAATAAAAAGAAAACAAAATCACTTTGCTCTTTATATAATTTTGATAGATGGAGTTTTCGGGATCGTAAAATTTCTAAAATTAAAAATACATTGTGTCTCGAAAGGAAAAGGACACGGAACAGCAACAGATTATTAACATAAAACTATGAAAATGTAGCTAACTTTATCTATTTAGACTAAATTTCAAGTCAGATACAGGATGCTTGAAAAAATTGTTTGTATTTTTTTTTTAAATTAATTTGGAAAGAATCGTATTTTTGTTGTTTTTACACTTAAGTGGCAGTCCGATTGTCCTCCAGTAAAAAAAACTGTACCTTTACCCTATATGTCGCTTAATACAAGCTTAATACCTACTTTCGAATAGGCAAGTTTGCCTAAATCGTGATATTTTTAGCTAAGAAAGTTACTAATCTGCTGCTTCTTCATTCTTATGGACTTTGTGTAAATATTTTTTGAGGTTTTTGAAATTAGGTATAAAAAAGATTTCGCTAACAACCCTCATTGTGATATAATTAACAAAATAATTCTTAGATTACTAAGGGCTAATTTTATAATCAAATTAAAGGAAACTTCAATATTAAAAGGACACTTTAAATGTTATATCGATTTCATAAAACAAATTTATTGAAAAAGTACACTTTAAAGCTTCGTTTAACTAAATACCCTATTCTGCTCCTTTAGAAGCTTTGAAGCGTGCTTTTTGTGATAGTGCTTGAAAGTTTTTCGTTTTGATTGAAAATTTTTTATGACATCGCGCCAGTTGTTTGGTTTAATTTGATGTGAGTACACAAACAAATAATATAACTTTATTTTGAAATTGTTGAATTTTGATTTTTACTGTTCAACAGTTGTCGTCACTTGATTTAGAGTATTGAAACGTAAAGTCAGTAATTTCCAAGCACTATTTTGAAAAAGATTTTCATATTTATTATGAAAAAAATAGTATTCTAGCTATACCAACCTTTTCAACATTGTTTATTTTATCTGTTCTAAATTCACCGTAACCAAATTTTATAAAATGAAAACAGGCTACTTTTCATCGGGACACCCTGTATTTTTTTCTGTTGCAAAATACAGGGTGTCCCAATGAAAAGTAGCCCGTTTCCATTTGATAAAATTTGGTTACGGTGAATTTAGAAAAGGAGATTTTTAAAAAACACCCTGTATAGGTAATACATAATTTCTTAGCAACTGAAGCAAAACTTATAGCAAAATAACACACATCAGCAAAAACCGCACGATTTGTTTAAAAGTTATAAGCTCTGGAAATGGGCTGCTTTTCATTAGGACACCCTGTACTATAAAATATACTGAAACAATTTTGCTTTTAAATAACTGATCTAAACTTTTATTTTTCCCAGAGAAACCTTTTTTCACATATACTATAATTTCGGAAATCCCAAACTAAAATTTAAAATGGAATTAAAGCAATCATTTGTAATTACATATAGGTACTCTGAGGTTCGTACTTTTGATAAAAGGGTTCTTACAATTGTTAATAGCTAATTACCTATAGCATTACCCTGCTTCCTGTGTTCTGCATGGCAGATATTAATTCCTAGAATAATTTAATTTCAAAACGTTCAATTTCTTTTTACAAAACATTTACAAAACATTTACAAAACATTTACAAAACATTTACAAAACATTTACAAAACATTTACAAAACATTTACAAAACATTTACAAAACATTTACAAAACATTTACAAAACATTTACAAAACATTTACAAAACATTTACAAAACATTTACAAAACATTTACAAAACATTTACAAAACATTTACAAAACATTTACAAAACATTTACAAAACATTTACAAAACATTTACAAAACATTTACAAAACATTTACAAAACATTTACAAAACATTTACAAAACATTTACAAAACATTTACAAAACATTTACAAAACATTTACAAAACATTTACAAAACATTTACAAAACATTTACAAAACATTTACAAAACATTTACAAAACATTTACAAAACATTTACAAAACATTTACAAAACATTTACAAAACATTTACAAAACATTTACAAAACATTTACAACACATTTACAAAACATTTACAAAACATTTACAAAACATTTACAAAACATTTACAAAACATTTACAATACATTTACAAAACATTTACAAAACATTTACAAAACATTTACAAAACATTTACAAAACATTTACAATACATTTACAAAACATTTACAAAACATTTACAAAACATTTACAAAACATTTACAAAACATTTACAAAACATTTACAAAACATTTTTTAGGAAACTTAACATTTTTGTGGCTAATATTCCGGTTAATATTAGAATTAAATACAGATCAGCAATACCAACATGGTAAAATTTTGTTAAAGCACGTTTTAGTAAAAGAACATTAGGAAAACCATTATGAAATGACATTTTTTAAAGGAGGCTTTAAAGTGAACTTTAAATAGAAGCTTCCTTTTTTAAATCTGCCTTCAGGGTTCGATTATGAAATTGGCCCTAATATGAATGAATTAAAGTTCCTACCCCGTGCGGTATCAAATTGGGGTGGCAAAAAACTGATCGAAAAACATTTGATCGAATTGGAAATTTGATCAAAAATATATTTTATTGAATAACATTTGATCGAATATATATTTTATCGAAAGGACAATAGATATAAAATTCATTACATCAGAAGGACAGTATAACGAAAATCAGTTTTAAAAATGGTAAAAATAAAAAATCAAACGAAATTAGGCAACCGTCCGTCTAATCCTTATTACCGGGGAATCTAAACTCGTCAAATTTTTCGATATTCTCAAACAATAGCTAGCTCATTTAAGAAACAACTAATTTATTTAACCTGTGCAGCCTGGGGCCATCGAAGGTTGTTTTACAAAAAAAAAATGAGAAAAATAAAAAAAACATATCTAATTTACCTAACCTGTGCGACCTGGAGCCATTTAAATTTTACTAATTGCTCTCAGACGGGTTAGTTAAATTAATTAAGTTTTTTTTATAAAAACTCAATTTATATAACATATGCGGCCTGAAGCCGTCGAGGGTTGCTTCGCAAAAAAATATATATTAAAACGAGAAAATCAAAAATTTTGAACCAATTTACCTAACTTGTCCGCCCTGACGCCATTTAAATTTATTTCATTGTTCTCGCACAGGTGAGGTAAATTAAGTTTTTTTTAGTTTTTCTAGTTTTATGTATATTTGGTTTCTTCGATCAATTGCTTTTTCTGTCAAATCTATTCTTAATCAATTTTCTTTTTGATCATTGTTCTTTTTAATCATTGTTCTTATCAATAATTTTTCTTTTCGTTCAATTGATATTCGATCAAATGTTTTTTCGATCAAATGTATTCGATCAGTTTTGTGCCACCCATCAAATTGTTCGTAAAAAAATATAAAGATTTAAAAATAATTTAAAGTGAACTTAATTTGTGTTTAAATCCAATAACATAATTTTTCTGGGTATGCTAAATCGGTAAGTCGCACTGAAAATTTAAAAAACAGCGTACCTAGCTGAAGAATCTTCAAATACGTCGGCCACTGAAAACAGAGAAATACCCTCTAATAGGCGACCCTAATAGACCAGTTAATTACAGCATTTGACAAAGCGACGTTCTTGAGAGTAATCAGCTCGTCAACTGTCATCAGTCCCAACCAATATTCGAATAGACCAGTTGATTCCAGCACATCAACAAGCGACGTTCATGTGAATAACGAATTTGATTTAGTCAGCTGAAATATATCTTCATGTCCGTTTCACTGCATTACATGTTACCAAACAAAAATGAAATTTGGAAATGTACCGTCTAGAAAAAAGTAAGAATGCCCTTAATAATAATACATATAGTACGTTTCTTCTTACTAATTCTATGTTTTCTTTTACCCATTATCTTTTTTATTCTCTTTTTGAACTTGTTTTCTGCTTTCTTTCATTTCCTCTCTAATTTTCATCTTTAATTCTTCAATGTTCCTTGTTCTTTTACTAATATTATTTACTTCTTTACCTACAATCTTTTTTTATAATTTTTTTCTTTAATTTAATTTTTTTTTTAGTTTTATATTTATTTCTTCAATTTCTATGTTCATTTTAACTTTCTATGCATCTACATTTATTTATTATTTATTTAATGCCCAATTTCCTTTTATTTTTTGTATTTACTTTACATGTTTTTAATTTGTATCTTTCTTCTTTTATTATCTTTGTTTCGTCACTATATGTTTATATTATTTTGTCTATCTTCTCTATTATCTCTCTTTTATCTTGCTTTCTATTCTCTCATCCCTTTTTCTACAGTTTTCATCTATTTTATCCATTTTCTTCAACATTGCTTCTTTATCTTCATCCCTAGTTTCATCTAATTTCTTCATTAATTCTTCTTTATCTTTCTTCCTATTTTCATCCAATTTCTTTATCGATTCTTCCTTATCTTCTTTTCAATTTTCATCCAATTTTTTCCTTAATTCTTCCTTATCTTGTTGTCTCTCTTTTTTCATTTCTAGCAGCATGTTCACAATTGGCTCTTTTACTGCTGTGCTTCTTTAGTAACTATTTCGTCTAAACCTTGCTCTCCTATATCCCAATATCCTACTTGTTCTACCTTCTCATCATCTCTCTCCTGCTCTTTAATTAAACCAACATTCTTTCCACCTCGCTGGTTCGTCTACTGTATCACATTCAAAGTTTTACTAACTTTTTACTAATCACTTTATATTCCACTTACAGACATTTTCACGTCACACTTGGCTTTAATTTAATTTTACCTAATTTAATCCTACTTTTCCCTTGCTTAAATTTCACACAAATTTTCTAATCTTTCTATTCTATCTAAACCATATTTTCACTCAAAGAATTCTCTTATCTCCTCTACAAAACATTAGAAATGTGCACTATATTCTTTCTATATTATGTTTCCATCCAAATAAAAAAATAAATATCGAAATTTTTGATCTTCCTTTTATAATCCTTGCCCCAATTTGGCTGACGACACCTGTATATCAATTCCCCAAATTTTTAGAGGACTCTCAAATGAGGTGGGTCGGCTTTAAAAATTTACAAATTATTTTATACCAAATTAAAAAAAACAATAAATTTTCAAATTCTTCACTCTTATCAGCTCTACCTGTCTCCTAACTTCTGATTTTGACGACAACTTTGATGACGTCAGCAATTTATGTATAGTATTTTTAATACAAATCCCGATGCACGTCAGCAATGACGTCGGTCATTCGTCATAGTACTACCAACTAATTAAAATGTCCCTAACTAAGCTAATAATCCGAAAAAGTCACGTATAGTCACGAGCATTCATGAACGTAGTCATATTACTAAAAAGTCGAAAACTGTTATGGTGATTATTTTGATAATTTAAGAATTATTTAAATTATTTAGTTTATACATGTCTAATTCTTGATAATATAAAATTTATAAAAACATTATTAAATGTTTAGTACTCAAAAAATAATACTTTACATTAAATAATTTTGACATTCTGTACGCCCATGAAGCTCGTATTTATAGAGAAGAAATGTCATTACAGCAATTGGTACACCTTGTTGCGGTGTTGCAACCCCTTTTTAAAAAATTTCACTGATTTAGTTAGGTTATGTTTATGTTGAGTTAATTATTGATTGTGCATTTTGTTTTCTGTAATTTAAAATCCTTTTGCCTGTATTTTTAAGCTTAACCAGTTATAATTATAAAAAACTGTTTTTCAAAACAACCATAGAGTGTATAAGCTGATTATTTGTCGTTTAATTTTTATATACAAAATGCCTAAAAAACTAAATAGTCCTTGTAAGGAGTTGATAGCTTCTTTAATCCATTATTTTGAATGAGAGCGTGATAATGATGGACCACGTTTACCTTTAACTGCTGTAAGAGAGGTAAGTTACAAGTTATAAAATTTCATAGAAATATGAAATTATTTTCTTGTCTTTTTTAGTGTGTTGCAGCATCTCTAAATAAAAATATTTCTACTGTCAGTAGTATTTGGCAAGCAGTCAAGAATAATGAATGATTAAAATCGCTAATTAAAAAGCATTCATATAAACAAAGGATTACCTACTAATACAATAACACTGGATACAAGTGGAATCCGAAGTGGTATTTATAATATGTATGAAACAAGTAAGTATAAAGACAAATCTATTTATTCAATCATAATTTATTTATATTACCTATAAAAGTTTTAATTTGTATACAGTAATATAAATACATACTTATTTGCAGGTCAACATATAACTTTGGAACCTTTAAGAGAAAAGTTGATTGAGAGACAAATATTTAATGGCTATATTGCATCATTGTCAACTGTATTAAAAGAATGAAGGAAAAAAGATAACCAAGACGTGAACTGTAAATAGGTCAGTTTTTAAGAAATTATAGAATTACAACAGAAGCAGTTCGTTGTCATTGATGAAACATGTATCGTCCAAAATGAAACATTAAACAGCTCCTGGGAAAATAATGACAAAGGGTGTTAGACCTACAAAAATCGATGGCAAGAGATAAAACCAAATTTGAAGCAAATTAAGGTATCAGTAATTGTGTAAATCAAGTAAAAAAAAATATTAATATTGAAATGACACATCATATTGAAGATTTAATGGTAGATACGCTATTGTAACAATCATATAAAGACAATTTAATTGGAAAAATTTGATTACAGTGGTCAATAAACATCTACATGTTTTACACATTTTCAAGATGTACAGTGACACCCAAAAATGCCTTTTTTTTCAGAAATAAACTTTAAAACAATATCAAAAAATTAAAAATGAAGTTACAAGATTTGATATAACGGTGTACCTAACATTAAATCATTGATATAATGTGTTGTTTAGATATTACAGTTTAGAATATAGTGATATTGACACACGTTATACGAAATGGCAACTAAATAGAACTAAATAAAACATTCTTTTTTCAGGTGCAAACCGCCAAAGAAATATATGGTAGATAATTACCTAAGCAGAACAATATAGACAAAGTATTACGTAATCTTCTCTGCCATTTTATTTTTAACTCCATTGAACTTATTTGTGACCTTTCTAAGCAATATAATAATAAACATATTGGCAGAGAGGGATTTTTTAATAGATTGGAAATTATTTTTATTATAATTAACCCTAATAGAGATATCGATGACTGCGATTCAAATACTTGCGATCTGGATTAGGAGAAATAAAAGAATTTTATAGGAATAATGAAGATTAGTAGATGAATAATTGTTTTTTTATGAGAAAATAGTGTAATTAAAAAAAAAACATTGTCTAATTTTTAAAACAATAAACAGTTTGATATATTTCTTATATATCTGTATTTTTATTTAATTTATTCCAAGATATCAAAAAAATATTTGACTGAGAATAACATTTTTCAAATGTCTTTTGAAGCTGATAGAATGAAGAATCTTGATGTTTGAGTGATGAATCTATTGTTCATACATGTTTCGATAACTTTAGAGTTGAAAAGAAGTAGCGATATCTGTTTATTTTTGAAGCATTTCTGGCTATCTTGAATACTTGAGCTACAGAACCGTTACTGAAAGTGAGATTTACTAAAGCACCTACTCAAATATTTTAACAATTTCCTTCTTGTATTCAAATATTTTAGCATTTTCAAACTTTAATTCTTTAAGTATAGGTATCTACTGATATTATGAATCCTCCACATGCCTTTGTAGTTTTCATTTTTTCAATGACCTCTTTAATTTTATGGGGTGTTGTGGTTTATAACTTAAATGTAGTTCTGTTAAATACCTTTCTTGGTGAAATTAAATTAGTTTTAGATATTTTCTGTGCTAATTCTAAACCAATTTTGATCCATCTGCAATATACTACCTTACAGTTTTATTTTCCATGACTTGCATAATATGTTTAAAGCTTTTTTGTTCAGATGTTTATTATTCATAAAGGAATTCAATATTTTCCGTTATATACATTTAAAACTAATTGTTCCTACTATATAGTAACATAACAAATACATAACCTTACAATTTTAAAAAATTCTAAATTCCTCAACTATTCTGACGATTAGGCAACACTGCAAGGCCGTGACGTCATAAATGATCTCTGACGTGCATCGGGATTTGTATTAAAAATACTATATCACTATATTCGGAAATCAATCGATTTAATTTTTAGTCTACAATTTTTATAGACAGAAATATGCCATCCGATTTTAAGGCGGATAAACGGTATTACAGTGGGAAGAAGGAAATTTAAAAAAAATACTGAAGTTTGTTTCCCATTTAAATTTATAATATAAGCAAACAGTTATAATAACAATAGTTTGTTGATGGTTGGAACAGTAAATCGAATGCACAATATGCAGATAGGATAACAATCGAACGGTTCTTATTTCTTTGGAATAGAACATAACAGCATAACAGACACCGCAGATTGATAGTAGCTAGTACCTAGTACCTGGTATATAGTATCCGTTGCTGTCAGTCGAGGCGAGTACTTTGACTCTGATAATTACACATTCCGCAAAGTCTATTTATTTGTATGTACAGGGTGATCAAATAAAAGTACAATAAAATAAACAATCATTGACGTACATATTGTAACCTTGCTTATTAATTTTTTTTTTCAAAATTGTTTCGTATTACAAATATACAAAATTATTAAGAAAGTCATGTTTCTATCATGTATCATTTTTTGTTTCGTATTCTAGTTACTTTATCTCAAGTTGAAAACTGGATTGACAGGGTCAGTGGCGGCTTGGAGTAATTTAAAATGAGTGTTCAGTTTTTCCAATAATTTTATCATTTGTAAGTTCAGTTCAGTACAAGTGTAGTTATTATCAATATTATGCTGTTTTCATGCACTACAACTATTAATGAATGAATATTTTAGTTATTGTAATATTTTTTTTGTTTTTAATACGTTGAAAATCATCTATAAACATTATTAGTTAGTCAACTGATTTTTCTTCATACTTTGAGATTATTTTTAAATGAAGAAAGCTTGACATTGATTTTTGTGTAAAAAATATTTTTATATGAAACTTTACCTACCATTTTTCAGTTTTTATTGTAAATTTTCACAATTTGTCACACATGATAAATATAATAATATATTTTCTAAATACCTTTTATTGGCAAAAAACAAGTGAACTAAAATGTGTACTTTATGAGATCAGTCCTATTACAATACATAATATTACACAGATACTAACAAGAATGAAGATATATAATGCGTGGCATTCTAAATTATAATTTTTACAGTTCAACAGACCACCTTAATCCCCATTTTCAATTAGATTATTTTCAGAATCAATAGGGTTCATCCCCTTGTAGAGCTTGACTTTTCAAAAAATTTCTAGTTGATATTATTGTTTGTTTTTGAGTTAGATTTATTTTAAATATTTCAACCTCCCTTAACCCCCACTTTTATTCAATTAATTTTTCACAATCAATAGGCCTCATCTCCTTATAGAGTTTGATTTCTACTAAAAATTTCATGTTGATATCGCTGTTCATTTTTGATTTATGATTCTTTTTTAATTTTAACCCCCCTTAAACCCTTATTTTTTATCAGATTTGTTTTTTTTTCAAAATTAAAGGGCTTTTTCTCCTTACATAGCTTGATGTTTGCTAAAAATTTCAAGTCAATATAATTTTTCGTTTTTTTTTTAGTTAAGATTTTTTTATATTTTAACCCTCCCTAACGCCTCTGTTTATTCAGATTTTTTTCAGAATCAATAGGCTTTATCTCTTCTTATAGAGTTTCATTTTTATTAAACAAATTCTTCTGCGATGTGTTCCCATTTTTCTTTGTCGGGTTCTTTCATTACTATAGTTTTTAACTTTTTCCAAATGACCTTGCATGTATTTTGAACTATGTCGATTATCGTTGATTTTCCCCATCGGTAGGTCTGCAAAATAACACCCTGTAGCTAAATATCTGAAACAAAAAAATAAAATTCTCTTAATCAGTTACTTAAATCAAATTAATTAAGACTATTGTTGGCAGGCATTTCACTACAAAAAAAAATGGAAAGGGCCCCGAGACTGCTTTGGAAGAGAAATGAAGAAACAAAAAACTAAACCATCAGGTTATGCAGCCTCCAACAGGGTATCATACATGTATTTTCAACGTTTGATGTTCCTTGAACGGTCAATGCGAAATAAAGTTACTGAAACAAATATTGAAGACCCATCTGCATCACAATCGCCTGTTGCTCTATCAGTTGACGGGGAAGATGTTGTAAGACCTCCAAGTGAGGATCGACCTACCAAGAAGAAGAAAATAAGTGCTGCGGATGGCGAATTTTTACGCGTGATAGAGAAGACTATTCAATCTGGTAGTCAGCCCCCACCACAAACACCCTCTGTCGAATGCGACGATGACAAATTATTCTGCTTATCTTTACATAAAGATCTTCTTAAGGTACCTGAAGAGCAGCATCTTCAAACAAAGATCGAAATAATGAGCTTGCTCCAAAAAGCACAACAGCCTTACACAACAAGTTCGCAATGTACATAAAGCATCTACAGTTGAGTTATTCACACAGCCTAGATATACTACTCAACATGAGCAATATTATTCGACGCCATCAACAAGGACCCAACGAGAGCATGTAGAATTCCATTTTGAAAATACGCAGTATGATCCAACAGTACCATCCTCATCATCAGTTCCAACACGAACTGGATATGCCACTGCAGTGCCACCGCGTACGGATGACTACTATTCACCGTCATCAGAAAACTCACAAGATTCTGAATGCCTACAACTATTTGAATAATACAAGTACCTAAATATGTATAAATACGTTTTGTTTTTAATGTAATTAAAATAAAAGTTTTCTTACCTCAAAGTAATGACGAGTTTTTCTTCTGCAATATCTCTTACTACATAGTTTTCACAAGGAGATATATCTTCTTTTATAATTTCTAACAGATTATCAAATGATTTTATGGACATGCGAAAGTAGTTAAAAAATGTATTTTCATGATTTCTTAAATTTGGATATAGAGTCACAAACATACCGTGAGACATTCTGTCATGTAAAATAGGATGAACCAACCCTAAACCGTCTATTTGCTTTTCTTTTGCGAGAACTCGCGTGGAAAACGTCTCTATGTGGACCAACGAAACAAAACGCGCGTTCCCAAAACGCGCTACTCGAATCGCGCGTAAATCGCTTCATCTGGACAAGCTCTTACTGACTACTGTGTGAAGAGTAGAGTAATAATATTTTCAAGGCTAAAACAATAACATAATAGCCTACAAAATGGGTATACTAAAAGAATGATAAAGTCAAAGAGTTGAAAATTATTTAATAGGTATATCAGTACTTCGGAGATAAATTGTGGTGTCATTCTAGTCAGCTTTTTAGTAGAGCAAACTGAATGTTGGTTGAATAATTTTCGTGTTCTATATTTACATATAATAATTATATTTCGACAAGAAATTCAGTTGGCCCCATTTATTGTCACAATATGTATTGTTTACTAACAATCTAACTATTAAACATTTTTTTTAATATACATGAATTGTTGGTTTTTGTAACATATTTTTATGTCCTGATAACAAATTTTCTATGACATACTTAGTGTCTTATACCTTCAAAATGCCTCTATAAATAGTTCGACTAACATAAGAGTTAAATAGTGTTGTTTAACGTGTAACTTGTAGGTTTATTAAACATTGAACATAGTGTTCTTTTCCTAAAGTCAACTTATATCACTATACATGGTATAGAATACCCCTGAAAAGGTCTTGATGAGCCGATTTTAAAAATATAACCTTTATAAAACTACACTGTCTACATAGTTTACCTCCCAGATAGATATCGGTATATATTTAATTTAGTCTTCATGATATAGGTACATACCTACCATAGACATAACTATTAAGTTTCTTGGGTTAATTTAGGCCAGTGCAATATTTATATTTTATATTGTCTTTAAAAAACTGTAATGTAAGTTTATAAAATCCTCTATCAGTCTGACACTGTTTATCAGTACCTCTGGTATTTATAGATAGGACCTTCTTCTATAACTTCAAGAAACAACCTACAAAATAAACAATTATTCATATAAAATTGTACTAGGGTCAAGAAATTATCCTTGTTTAAGGGTCGATCATTTCACCTCTGAGTAAAGTTACATGTAAGTTTACTTCACAGATTAACAAACAGTAGCCCTATAGTTTAATCAGCAAGTACCTAGTTACTTTCAACTTAGTGAAAAGACTGTAAAATAATTACAACCTTAATATCCTTAATATTATTTTTTAACCTGTGACGTTTTTCGGTAACAATCGTTAAATTGACACACATTTATTAAAGTGGCAGGTTTATTTAAACTTAATTTTTAATACAATTCACACTCATGTTGATTTTTAGAACTTGACAGCTTGATTGGAAAGTTGCAAGTATAAATGTTGAGAAGATAGAAAATAAAGTAGGTAGAGACGAAATAAGGGCTATTTTGCGATATGACAAGTGAAGACACGTTTAGCTTCTCTATATCTATTATTTGAAAGATTGGCATGACTTGTCCTACTTTGTGACGTCACGGTGTACGTTACGCAATTAGGCTTATTTAAGTGATTTTATGACTGTTTTACTTCGTTTCAGGGATCTGTTATCGTGTGACATTTCTTTTTAGCGAAACACTTTTTACTCGTTGTGGCTCACATATAAAGGTGCACCTCGAAAACGCGATTAGCCAGAGCGCAGTGGCGTACCCAAAAATAGATGTTAACACGTAGGAAAACAATAAAATTATTAAAATTGAATTAATATTTATATTTTATTTATTTTGAAATAATGCGTTTTAATGAAATGTACCTGGATGTTCGCTGAACAAATAAACCAATGAAGAAACCGCCCCTGGACAGGGTGCAAATACGGAACCTATAGATATCGCGAAAGGGACTATCTGATAGTCTAAAGATTATTTGGGATCAATAAGCTTAGAGTTTTGATACTAATGGATTCTGAACTATATCATGATACAGATAGGTAAATAAATGTGAAAGATAAAGTATATCAAGAAATAAAAAATCGGAAACACCTGCTAAAATATGTTTCATGTTTTCTTTTTTTACTTTAAAAGAAGCAACTGAAGAATAATTTTCTGCAAGAAAATTTTTCCTCGTCTTTAACTCGGGATAATTTTTAAAATATCGTGATTTCGAAAAAAGTTCCGGAAAGCCATATTTTGAGAACAAGTTAAAAGGAGAAATAAATTCAGGTTGTAATCCAACTTTAGTTTCCAATAACCTTTTTAAATATTCTGAGACCATCTAAAGCTTTCTCAAACAAACAAATTTAAATACAAGTTAGATAATGTACTTTTAAAAAATCGACAATTTTATGTAGAAGGAAAGCCACGATCTACTTCCCTAATTTTGCTCTGTGATAATCACATTTATTATTTTTGGCATTTTTTATGTAACTTTCCTCTATTTATTTCTCTCCTGAATTTCCTACTCCTTTCTCCTTTGAGTCCTGTAGTCTTTAAAAACATTAGAATAAATTTAGTACGCTATGTAATAATTATCGAAAAGAGATCAGAGGAATAAAACCGACCAATTGTGAGTCTAAAAAGAAATTCGAGAGGCATCTTTATAAACTCTAACATCAAATTGAATACAATGTCAAAATGTTATCATCTTTAATATCATTTAAGGTACCATTTCGGTAGGCGCGACAAGAGACAGGAGACAACAGAGCCGACGGCAAGGACGACAGATGCATTAGTGTTACGCTCCGCACATTTGGGAAGCAAGGAGACATGTTAACAGACATCCGCAGACAACCATTAGAGGGAACGATCAGCGTTGCCAGACTTACTGTTTTTAAGTAGATCCACTGTTTTTGTCTCTGTTCTCCTATTTTAGGAATTAAATCTACTGTTTTCGCCAACTTTTGTTCTTAATTTATTAAGTTTGCCTCATTCTTTAGCAAATGGTCAAAGAATATTTTCTCTAGTAAATGTGCTAAAGTAAAATCAGCGTAATCAGCATCCAATACTGTAGGTTGGCTCCATAAAAGAAACCTCAAGATGATCATTATGTTTTTATTTAAAATGCAACAAAGAATTAATGGGGCATCATAAAAAGAACATGCATGTCAAACACAACGTATTTGAATTATCTGATTCAGTCTGATGTAAAAGAAATACCTATTATTTTTTATTGTTTTTTTTTTTGTTTCCGTACGTTAAGTATATATTAAAAATGTTATTTGTTGTTATTCTTTGTTTACTTTCTAAGATGGGTAGAAAAATGTTTATTTTTAGTTTTTTATATACTTTTTTATTTTTTATTTACTACACTGCAAATTATAATTATTTCCCCCTGTATTTAAATCTACTGTTCAGATCTACGGTTTTTTTCACCCATGCTGTTTCAGCAAATGTTCAGCTATTCAGACGTGTAGAGACCGTTCTCGGTCACCTTTGCCTTCGCCTTTGCCGTCATCTCTGTTGTCTCCTATCTCCTGTCGCGCCTACCGAAATGGTACCTTTAATGTAAGAGTTCAAAATGGTCGGAAAAATAATTACCTGCTTATTTATTAGAGGGATGGAATTTTATCTGAACCATATAACCCTTATTTAAAAGATTACAATTTCTCAAAACTAATTTTATTATGTATTATAATACTAATTAAAATTAAATTATATAAAATAAAACCAACTTATTTCGAAAAATTGTTTATTCGAAGAATCATACATTCGAAAAATTACCAGTTCGAAGATTTGTCTTTTTGAATAACTCTCCATTCGATTAAATTTCGTTGGAATAATTATCATCCGGAAAACTGTCCAGATACCACAGAATGCTATTCGACAATCAACCAATCTCATAAAATCACATATTTATAATAATCTAGAAGTAACTAGACGAGAAAAAGTTTGTTCCATTAACTTTTTGGATGTAGCTCAGGCTTTCGATAAATTATGATGTAAAGGACTGATTCACAAAATGAATATGTTACTGCAATGCTAATACTCTGGATTATTGAAACCGTATTTGATAAATGAACCTATTCTAACCTAAGAGAAATCAAGGCTTACTTAAATTCTAAATGAATTGTGATTGAGCTTAAAATTTATGTAACGTAGATTGTAAAAATTGACCAGTGCGAGTTAAGTTCAGGGGTGGTTTCACCTATTCGCGGGCCAAATTCTACTTTAAATTAATACTTAATGAAAATTGAAAGACACAAAAAATAGGTCAAACTCTACCAAGTTTTCCTAAAAACTGAAGCTATATTCTCTGTTTCTGTTACTTTAAAAATATCTTAAAAAGGGTGAAAATGTAAACCCAAAAGCTACTAAATAAAATTGATTGATTTAATAAATAAAAGGGTTACAAAGTACTACGATATTGTTAGTTACTGAAGCTGACTTGGTAGGTATTACTTCCTTGTGGGATTCTAAATCTAATAATTCCTGAAGCTGGAGCTCAATAAAGATTATTGAAACCGTAGTTTACTGGAGATTCCCGGAGTTAGAACTTACTGCCTACTGAATTTGTATTCCAGCAAGAAGTTGTAGATATCCCATTTTCTTGAAATATTCGTATTCTTGGAATTGGACTGATATTCTAGTATGACTTGGATATTCTTAGATATAAAGTCTACTCTTGGAGCCACTATATTATTTAAGAATAAAAATGGACAGAAACTAAATTAAAAATCTATTTATCTCTACGAATAACCACAAAAGCATTCCTGTAAGAACGTATGGTATCCATTTTTTAGAGTTGTTCCTGTAAAAGTAACATATAAGTTACTCAACATCGTCTATGTACCCAAGTATTGTTGAAAACCTCAATAGAAACCTAAGGTGGAAACTGTTCAAAAGACAATAGCAAAATGTGGGAACGTTAAAGTTATTCAGCTCCTCAACAGCGCCACTCTAGTAAAAAATCTTGAAAGAATCAAGCTTGTGTTAAGTGATGTCAGCAAAACGCAGAGTCTAGTGTGGTCCAGTGTTGTACGTTAACGGCCAGTGTATTCTAACGTAGACTAGTAAGTAGGATTTTAGCTCAAGTATTAATTTAGGGTTGAAAAGTTAGGTTAAAATAAAAGTGCTAACTTACTTTATTGATTAGATTGTAATAGTTTTAAATACTTTACTTGGGAGATTATATAATAATAAAAAATACATTTTATTATTTGTATGTCTTCCTTTTGATACACGGAAATCGGCCTTTATTTGGTAACTTTCTTTAGTGATTCTTGGTGTTTTCCATGGGCGTCGTTTGGGAAGGGGGGGCAAGGGGGGCAGTTGCCGCCCCTAGCTATTACGACTTAATCAATAACGCGTAAGATATGCATTACGAACAACAATCTCATAGAAATAATAATATTTAGGCTAATATAGTTAAAGAATATTATAGGTTGAATATATTTATTGCATATCTGGATTTCCTTACGTCGCTTACATCACGCTTTTCCGAAGAATCTGTTAGTTTCCGTTAAGCCTGTTACATCTCAAAAACATAAAAAAAATTTCACTACCGATTAGAAAATGAAAATAGTGGAAAAATTTGGAATCGACAATTTTGAAGCTAAATACCAAACTGGAGTACGAAAGAGCTTTCTGCACATTAATGATATAGCGTCCAAACATTATTAATTTTATCCAGACATACAAAGTGGTTTAAAAATTATTTGTGGCTCTTCCACCAACGAAAGAGTTAATCGAAAGAACGTTTAGTACGCTAAGGCATGTTAACACATGGCTGCGGTCTATTCGATCAGTGCGAAGTCATAGTAGGGGAAGCAAAAGCGATATTAGCGCAAGCTGCGGATAATTAGAGTACTTTAGGGCAATATTTTTTTAATTTTGGCGTATCAAATACACGTATACATTTTACTTTTTACTAAAAAAATAAGTTAAAAACAATAAAATGAGCAACCGGAGTTGCTATGTTGCAAATTATACGAGCAAAAAAACTGTAAATTAAATAAATTTTCAGTAGCAAAATCGAAATTAAATCAAAGAAATAAATGGACAGCTGTATAATAAAAAGAAAAACCTTTATTTTTGTAATAATAACAGTAATAATAGACATCAGAAAAGGTTCTAAATAAACAATAAATTTTTATTTTATGATATTTTTCAACATCCCTTAAATCTTAAATGTTTAGCAAATGATTAGATTTCTGCCTGTGATTATTGTATATGGCTGAAATGCAATTTTGTGACCTATTGATAGGATGTTATTACATAATGGTAATGTTTTTATTTTGACATTATTTAACCTATTCTTCAATGACAACTTATTAGGCTCAGGCAAGATCTCATACATTTTCTCGAAAATACCTGCCTATGTTTTATTATTGATTTTTATTGATTATACTACTTTTTTTAAGCTGAAATAATAATAATAATAATAATAATAATAAAAATATATAATAATAATTTTTTCACTTGTTTTACAAATCCATATACTTTTATTAAAATTAACATATACAGGGTGTTTCATAATATATGCGCAGGCCTTCAGAACTTGATAGCTCGTCCAAAAATATGAAAAAACGTTTATATTAACCCTCTAAAATGCACCATTTTCGAGAGACAGGGTGTTGAAATTGAAAAAAAAAAATTTCTACGCCACTGGAAAAAGTATGGTTTTGAGACGTCCATTTGAACCGCCAATGTTTTCTACATAAAAAAGGTACTCTTGGTCATACGCTCTAAAGTCGACCGTTTTCGAGAAAAATCAAATTTTGTTTCATCAAGTGTGTATGACCATGTATTTCAACATTAAAATTTTAGAGTCATTTATGGATAAGAATCATGGGTTGAAAATTTTTTGTCAGCTGTCAAAATGACCATTATATTGGAAAATATATTTTTTAATATGTTACTGACAGAAAATTTTTAATACACGCTTCTTATATAAAAATGTCCCAGAAATTCAAATTTTTAATAAGAAAAAGAGTTTTCATTTAAAAATTCAAAATAAATTGTGATTTTCTGTTATTTCTGAAAAAAAAAAAATTAGAATTAGTCATGGCTTAATTCCGTTTAATTAAATCCATCATAAGAAAATTCTCTTTTATTTTTAATTTTCTTTATTTTCCAACAAATAAACATTCTAAATTTTTTAAATTTTGCCCCTCCCTATAGAATTGTGTAACGATGCCCATGGTGTCTTCCATTATTTTTATAGGCTTTAATATATCTTTCTATATTCGTTCCTTTTAAAGAGTCTCTTTCTGAGTTTCTTTCTTATGATTTTCCATTCATATCCTCTCTTCATCGTCGTTTTTGAGGCTTATTGTTTTGGCCGCATATACAAGGTGGTGATAGTTTTTTAACTATTTATATTAGTCTTTAATATAAACAAGTATTCAAATAACTTTTTCAAAAAAATCAAAAATCAAATTATTTATTCCAAAGTATATCCAATATCTAATTTACCTACATATGTAGAACTTTAGTGGATAAAATTAAATGCCTTTATAAGAACCATTCACAAAATGAACATAATTTTTAAGTTGTAGTGCTTGAAAATATTCAACGTGAAAGGGATACTAGTAATTTTCCGGCAGTGTTGTCAACTATTGTTCTTTGATTCCGCCTAATATGCAGTGTTACACTATAACATTTAAAATATGTTCTTCTAAATGCATTTTTTAATTTTCCATAAATACTGAACAATTAGTCACTAGGTATTTTATATAAACAAACTATTAAAATGGTACGACACTCGACTGAGTACACAGTATATCATGATCCATAGTTTGACTTGCATTTTAATTTTTTATTTTTGTATCTATCTTTCTTGTTTTTGATTGGTTTTGTAAAAGCCATTTAAAAAAGTTGTTTATTTAAATGATTTCTATACAGAGTTAAAAAGGTATTAACTTAGGATTCACCCTGTACTTTCACTGGCACCATAGTTATTTTATATACCTTGATTTTTGTATTTCTGTTGTCTTTTGTTTTTAAAAAAATACGCTCTGTTTTTTGATCAATCTTGAAATTCTTTTAATATTAAAATATGCAATATAGGTATTTAATTTTTGTTAAATGTAACATTTATTAAAATAACATTTAATAATATAACATTAAGAGCCGATCTTTTCAGCTCTGAGTAATGTTACATGTAGATTAACTTGACAGGTTAATGAACAATTGCCCTTATAGTTTAATCAGCAAGTTACTTTCAACTTTACTCAGAGGCAGTGGCGGCTCGTGGGGGTGTTCACAGTGACAGAATATAGGTATCAGTACAGCTGTATGAAAAAACTTTCAGTGTTTTAGAAAGTTTATAATATACCTTTCTAAGACACTGGCAGTTTTTTACCTATATCTGTACAGGGATCTATATTCTGCTACTGTGAACCCCCAAAATTTTGTTTACGAGCCGCCCCTGCTCAGAGGTTAAAATATTGCCCCTTAACATTAATATAACATATAACATTTATTAATATAACATTTATTAATATAACATTTATTAATATAACATTTATTAATATAACATTTATTAATATAAAGTTTATAAATATATCATTTATTAATATTTGTTTAGTTTGAAAAAGCTATTTAAAAACGTTTTTTATTTGAATAATTTCTATACAGAGTTTCAAAGATATAAACTTAGGATTCACCCTGTACTTTCACTGGCACCATAGTTATTTTATATATCTTGTTTTTTGTATTTTAATTCTTTTAATATTGAAATATGCAATATAGGTACTTAAAACTATTAAACACAATTTTTGCTAAATGTAACATTTATTGCAATAAAATTTAATGATATAAAATTTATTAGAATAACATTTAATAATATAACATTTATTAAAATAATATTTAATAATATAAGATTTATTAATATATTTATGGATATAACATTCATTAATATAAATTTATAAATATACCATTTATTAATATGACATTAATATTATATTTATTAATATAAGATGTATCAATATAATATTCATTATTATAGATTAGATTAGATTTAATTAGGGCTGTGGGCCATTTGACCTCTCCTGCCTCGACCTTTTCAGATCTATTGCGGATATCTTGTATAGTTTGGTCTTTTGTAGTAGACTCCATAGAGTAGTAAGTAGTTTTCCATTGTAGCTACTGGCACTTGGTTTTTCTTCTCCAAGTGTTAAGAATCTGTCTTGATAGATCTTCACAGTAGCACAAAACGTGAACTGCAGTTTCTTTCTCTGCTTCGCAAAATCGGCACATGGTTTCTTCTGTCAGCCCGATGTTATACATGTTTGTTATGTCTACAATGCCCTGTTAATAGGCCTACTAGTACTCTAGTGTGTTTCCTATAGTGGATTATTAGATGCTCGACGAATTTTGGTGATGGTCCTTTCATGAACTGTTGGCCTGTCACTATCGTGGTGAATTTTCCCACCATTCCGGAGATTTTTAAACATCCACCTGCGGCACCTGCTTTGTATATGTTCTGATAGCTGTCTTTGTGACACCACTAAGGGTTACTGGGCCAATAAGAGCCATTGAGGCTACTTCTCGGGCTGGTAAATCAGCCTTTTGATTGCCCTTTTGTTCTCTTCATTAATATAACATTAATAATAATATTAATAATGATAATGATAACATTCAATAATATATCATTCGTTGACGTATCATTCAATAATATAACATTTAATAATATAATATTCAATAATGTATCATTCATTATTGTATTTAATAATAATAGATTGATAACAATAATTAATACTTCATTCAATATTATAACATAACATAATTATTATATGACTTTCATTATTATAAATTCCCTAATATTTTATTAATTTACATGAGCATACATACCGTGTGTAAATTACTCTGGTGCGAATTGTTACTTTAATTCGGAGTAGATAATATTGGGGCATACCGCCAAATGAATATTATAATTACTTTTCTTTATTCATTAAACTGTGAAAATCGTATATTTCCAAATACATTTACAATAAATTTAGTTCAGAGTTTCTACTCCTTTGAACAAATATCGAATATTGCTCCGACCACCTTGTACATATAGCTATCACTATTAAATAACGTTACCCAGGCATTTCATGCGACACCAACAAATGCGGAAACGAGAGGGAACCAAACAAACCGCTAAGCGATACCCGGTACCTTTACGGTGCTACTTGCAATATTAGATTATAATATACCTAACAGTGGTACCAATACCAACTCCCGTTTCAGATTGTTTATCAACTACGACTTATTGTATTTTAATATTTTTACTCGTACATGGACTACTGAATCTATCAGCAGCAGGCGAAAAAGGATGCAATAGGAATTCTTTGAATTACAAATATGTTTTCTGACTTTCTTGTAGTAGCAAAATCATGGGAAAATAAATCAGCATCGATATCTTCACATACTTCCAATATTAATACCCAACACTGATGATAGACAAACAAAGTAAGGTTTATTCCCATAGATAGCGTTGCCAGACGTCACGCTTTAGGCGTATTTTCCACGCTTTTTGATTTGCTTTTGACAAAAATGTCACTCTTTTTATGCAAATGCCACTCTTTTTAATATTCAAAGCCGTAAATAAAAAGGAGGAACTGGATTTATAGAAAAATAGAAGGTGAAGACCTTTTTTTTTAGAAAATTTATCAAATAATGGAGCTAATTATATAAAAACCCAAGTAACAATTTGATATTTTATAAAAGCTGAAAAAATGTTTACAGAACAAAATTTATAAAACAGAATATTAGCTAAGAACATTTCCGGAACATTCTTTCAACAGTAATAAACACAAAATGGGCGCAGCATTACAGAACTATTTGGTTCATTTGTAAATTGTATAAGATTTGTTGAATGCAGTTACCGGAGAGTTACTACACATTTACAAAGACTTTAAACAAATGTTTTTTTAAACTTTTATAACTGTTTTATAAATTTTAAATTTTAAGGTTATGTTGCATTTTAAACTTGGTAACATTTTAGTTTTTTAAATGTATCTGGTGAAAACAGTTTGATTCTAGATTTGTCATAAAAGGTAAATTGAAGGCGATTATAGTAAAATGGCAATATCTACCTGATATATGTCTATAGCGCGGTTTAGACATAACAAATGACCCCCAGTACAGTCATTTTTGGATGCCCAGCAAGAATTAATGTTAATTATATAGAACATACAATACTAAATTTTTACGCGCCTCGAGTTTGATTCATATTTTTAATATTGTTTCAGTGTGAAACAAAAATAAATTTTATGCAAAACTTTTTTTCGAGATAAACTTTTATGAAATCCTTGATTTATTTAATTTTTTTTATTCTTGAATTTTTTTCCCAAAACCAATAGCTTCAGAGAAAAAAAATTAACACCCTAATTTATTATTATTTTTTTTTAATTAATTGAGTGGAAAACAGTGTAACAGGCTTGTAAGTATCGTATCGTACACTCTGTCATTATTCGTTTCTTGCAATAATTTACACCAGTTTACACCAGAAGATAGCACTTAACGAAACGTTTTAGCCACTAATTTTGGCGAATTTTAAGAAATCATTAACAAGAAATTAGAGGCTTAAATTTGGGGATTATATTAATAGTGCTGTCGAGGAATGCATTTATTTTCATTATATTTCAAAATTAAAGCCCTTTTAGTTTTTTGGGAAACTGGAAGGAATTAAAACATTAAAATATATGCATATTATAGATATTATTGCCTAATTTATTTTGCCAAAATTTAAATATTTTGAGATATTCTTGTCCGATAATTATAAGGGGTATGAACACCTTAAGATTGAAAGAGAATTAACTTTAATTCATGAGATGCAAAGCATCATAATTGTCGTGTCACAAAAACCACCTGCTGCCAAGAGAAAATTTTGATTCAACAGTATTGTATATTTTGTGTTGTAAAAGAGAAAAAATTAACATTTCGTGTTTTAATAGTTATTTTTTTAATTTAATAATCTATGTGAAAAAAATTTTTTTTAATACAGACTTTAAAAAATTGTTATATTAATATACTTATTTAATTGTACTTATATTTGTTGTTCCTTTAATACAATAAATACAATTTACCTATCTCCAATTCATTACTTTCCGTATCCATATACCTAGGGTCCGATTACAATTAGAAAAACACCGCTACGTCATAACTATCATTTCGAATTTCCAATATAAAGGATGTCCCGAAATTAGATGGTCATATTTTAACAGCGTAATCTACATCCTACAAGTATTAGAAATTAAAAAAAACCGAATTCAAAAACGTGCAGATGCCGTCACCCAGAGCTGGGACGAATCCTCGAAAAAATGGATTCGAATCACTAGATGTGATTCGAATCACGGATCCAATGTTCGAATCCTTTTTCAAAAAAAAAAAAAAAAAAAAAAAAAAAAAAAAAAAAAAAAAAAAAAAAAAAAAAGGATTCGTATCAAGTGATTCGAATCCTTTTTTCCAATCACGGATACGAATCGCGAATCAGTGTTATACTGTGATAATAATTATATTTGCTTTCGAATCTAATACTGTTTTATACCTCGGTCCTAAAATATTTAACGCACTTCCGGTGGACTTTAAAAACCTAAATTCGATAGGTCTTTATAGATCTAAATTGCAATAATGGATATTAACTAAACAAGTGTTACAAGTGAAGTCCAGATGAAATATTTTCTAAAATTGCTTTAGTTACCGGTTTTTCAAAGTTAAAAAAAAAATTCTAATTCTACAGACCTACTAATTATTGTTTACACTTTCGAATAAGGTAACATGCTTTTCTCTTGAAAATGGCGCGTCCTAGCGAGATGCAACAAATGTAGCTTTATTATACAGAAAATATTGGTTTTACAAATTTTATAGTCAAAAAATCTGATGTGTCCAACACATGACTTTCCTATCTAGTTATTATAGGCTTTTTCTGGTTATTTTGTAGAACTTATTGCAGTACCTCTATAAATGTTTAGAGGATAAACTAAATATATACATTTTCCACATACATCTATCTACCTCGAAACGTTTTTCTATAGTTATTCATTGAAAACGAAAATACTGAAAAATTTAAATTTAGCAATTTTCCTACAATTTTTCCATTACGGTCCATTTTAAAAAAATCATGTATAAACAAAAATTATAGAGATCGATATCGTAAACAACTTTTAGTTTAGTTTAGAATTTTGCACATTTTGTCAAATTTCTTGAATACGGACCATTTCAGGAAATTTTGACATAAAACAAAAATTATAGATAATAATATTAGAAGTAACTTTTATTTGAATAATTTTCTTCTCCAAACCTAAATAACAGATATATTCAATAAAATATAAAAACGGCCTCCCATAAAGTTCCCCCCCAGATGTTCCGACTTTGTCCAAAATCTAATTATTTTACGTCAGGCCGAAATAAAACTTAAGTTTAAAATTTAGTGTTTTTCTGTGTATCGGTTCATGAGTTATGGTGGATATAGTCACACAGACACACACGGAAATTTTACCCTAAGCTCCCCCTAATTTACTCACCTAAGAAGATGATCAATAACTGGGGTTTAGTCCAATAAATGAAGCGTAAAAAGGTAAGTATTTGTAACAAATTTTACCTAATTATCTTTAAACGTTTAGAAAATATTTACAAAAGTGTGGTACCTTTAACACCCTGTATCTCGGAAAAGAAAAGTTTTCGGACCTGTTTATATGAACTTTTACTACTATTTTAGGATGTAGATTACGCTGTTAAAATATGACTGTCTAATTTTGGGACACCCTGTATATCATCTATAACTATCAATAAATAAAAAATATTTGAGATGTTTGGTTTAAAAATAGTATTCCTACATTCGTATAATAACAAGCCACTAACCCCCAGTAGGCGGCGATAGCCAACGAATTATACCTGAATTGTAATCGGACCCTTCAGGGTACAATTGTAATCGGACCCTTCAGGGTACGACACACAACATTGCCAAATTTATGTAGCGAACAAGGTTCCAAATACTTTAAAGGGAGGTCGTGAGATTCGTGCGGTGTGACGTCAGAAGGGACTGGATTGCTCTTAAGATGAGACTTGTATCAACGTTGGTCAAACGGTTAACTATGCATAGTGTGATAACACTTTAAAAAATCGTAGAGATGCTGTTTCGTTATTGTTCATACAGGATCTGTATCTGTAATGTGTGGAAGGTGGGTTAACCTACGGCACCTAAGCTTCACTAGGCCCATTGTGCATCCTCCTAAGTAGGCCCCTCCTAGCTCTAGACCCAGCCTACAGCTTTATGAATAACACATTTATCCCCTCTAAATTTTACGCCACTGTCCAAAAACTTATTTAGAATATACTTTACATTTTTTAAATAAATCATACAATAATTTCTCCGACAAACTTGATCATAAAAAGATGGAACAACATTTTTATTGAAAAATGCAACGCTAGTGCTAAATCCTTTTACAATGTTTAATAAATCAACCTTATTCGGCCACAAGACAGAAACACGACTTTTGGTAGTACCGGGCATAAATTTGTAATAATTAAATTCCAATTTATAGATAGTCTATAAATACAGACGATTAATCTGACATTAAATATAAAAAACAATTTCTCTTCTATCCGCCACACATTTCAAAATACGTTTAGCGTCTGTTAAACGACTAAAGTAAGTACTAAGTAATGTATGTCGAGTCAAAACAAAATTGCCTCTAGTTGTTTCGCGTTTTGAATATTTTATTAAAGGACTCAACCAAAACTACAATGGATACAACAAAGAGCACAATGGGGCCTCATTTAAATATTTCTGAAAACGTTATAATTTAAAATGATTACTCTGAAGTAGTCAGTTAAGTATTCAGAAAAAAACATATGGTAATCGTTTCTGCATGTGTGGTAAAAAATATCTAAAATAATTCCAATTCTCTTGTTCTTAATATAAAGTAAACATTTCTTCCAATGACAAAATAGTATTGGGCCTACCTTATACTAGTTAGATATAAATGTAATAGTCATGGTACTAATAATTATTGTTGATTCTTTCATTATTGTTTCATTCGTAATTACTAAATATTTTTAAATATGAAGTGATTCATGTTTCTAAAGTAGGCATTAAAAAAATTCACGTATGTCGGAGAATACAATGCTTCTTCTTAAATGTCAGTTTTAATTTATTCTCGCCCTCTTTATTACAGATTACTATATGTTTGCGTCGTTTGTAATACTCCTCTATTCTTTCCTATCCTTCATTGCAGGTTTCTGGTATACTGCTAATCCTCTTTCTTTCTACTAATATTAGGCTTTGCTTGTGAGACACATGGTTTAAGTTTCGTACGTTATCACTGATCTGATTAGGGCTTATTTAATTTGTCCTCTGCAACCTCTGACCTTTGATATTTCCGCTATACTTTGGTTCCTGCTTTGATTCGTTCCTTTATCTCTTTTTTATTTAGTTTCACTTTCACTTATTTAAAATATTCAAAACATTCATAAATAGTTGTCGTCCTATATCTTCAGGTCTCGAGCTTCCTATGTATATTTCAATACCTATAAAATATTTATTATTTAACCTACACATCGTGTTGTAGGTACATCCTTTTTTTTCAATAAAAAATCTTTTGTTTTAAAATCCTTTCAAATTCCTGTTGGATATCGCTATGTTGATCCTGGCATTATGGCACTTCAATAGAGAGTTGAAAGGTCACATAATAATGGGGGTAAAGCATTTGTTGCCACACACGCAGTCAGTATGTGGGAAGTTTATGGGTGGTGAATTATTATTACATAATATTACAAATCTCTTGTATTTTAAAAATCTTTATACAGTAGATGGGGGCGAATTTAATAGGGGTAATATGCTACTGAACACTGAAATAAGCTGATTATAAGTATTTTTTTTATTTATTTATTTTTTCTCTTTATCTTTTGTATATGTTACGGGCAGTGTTGTAAATTGGGCACTGACGATATTGACTGGACACTAACGTCAGCAGAATGCCCAATCAGATAGGAGATTTACGAAAATGACCGGCCAATATCGTTAAAGACCGAAATATCATCTTTGACCGTAACATATACAGTGAGCATCATAAGTCTTTACCCCCCTAACTAACTCGTTACTGTGGTCTCGTTAGGAAAATCGCCGAGACAGGTCGATTTTTAAATTCTACAATGTACATTTTTGCATTATTAGTTTACCCTTAATTTCATCCCTTACTGGAGGGTAGCAACCCTTTCGAAAAATTTAAAAGGCATGGGGTGGTGAGTGATAGCTCATTTAAAAGGGGGTTTTATTCTCTATTCAACCGTGCAAAAAATTTTGAAGTTTGCTTCATTACGTGTTGATTTATTAATGTTTAAAAATAACAAAACCTCACAAAATAGGAAAGCAACTAGATTAACAGTGACCTTCTAATGGCAAAAAGTCTTACTTCACGTCTGAACCAAAAACGAAATCATGCAGGGCCGAATTTTAATTCTAAGGATCAGTGCGCTACGTTAATTTCCATTATACTGAAACAACAATTAGTCGAGAATTAATGAAGCAAATTTTTCGAAAGGGTTGCTCCCCTCCAGTAAGGGATGAAATTAAGGGTAAACTATTCATACAAAAATGTACATTGTGGAAATCAAAAATCGACGTGTCTCGGCGATTTTCCTAACAAGACTCCAGTAACGAGTTAGATAGGGGGGTAAGACTTATGGTGCTCACTGTATACATATTTGAGTTGATTTTATTTATAAAGTATATACTTAAAAAATATTGTTACACAGCACCCTGCAGCGAGCTGTGCTCGTCATAACTAAAGGTACGAGTAAATGAAGAAGATAGAATAGTTCAGAAATGTCTCGAAATGTCATTCCTTGTCAAAGAAAAATCTGGATTGTTCGAGAAGGTTCTAGAATGTTGAGGAGATCTATATAAGTCGACGACCTGACGTCAGAAGTCAGTTTTTTTATAAACGTTATGCGTTATTGTTATCAGTTGTATCGTTATTGTAAAACAAAAACATAGAGACAAAATGTTTCATTCATAAATCCCATACAATTGCGGACTATTATTGTTTTAAAATTGTTAGTGAGTGGAAGAGAGAAAGACAGATCTCTTAGGACCGGCTGGCAACGTTGTAAACAGTGTCCATAATATGCTCGCCAGTGGCGTAGAGTTTTAAACTTACCAGTATTGTCAGAGTAGTGTGTTAAAAAAATAAGTATATTTTTTTAGTAATCTAATTATGATGATTTTTTCATATAGGTAAATTCAAGTACAAGTAAATTCAAATACAAGAGAATTCAAGTTACCTTCCGATTTTTAATATTTATTGGCTTATTATAGTTTATTGGCATTTACTATATATTTGCCTGGTATGATGTTAACCAAAATTTTTTAAATTTTAAATTAACATTAAGTAGGTAGGGGTATCTAAATAAAACACTTCTAAAAATATATAATTTTTTAATTAATAATTACAAAAAAACATGGTATGGCAAAAAATATCGTAAAAAAACTGTACAAATATTTAAAATAACGTTTTAAATATATTAAATACCTTAATTTTTTTAACTAAAATTTCATTTAATTTTTTTATGCTTAGTTATTAGTGTTATTACTAACTGCAATGTTTTTTTTGCAGCAGGTGGTGTTTCAAAAACAGTTGAATCAGAACTAAAAACCCATACATTAGATATACATACATATAGGTAATAAATAATGTTTAGAGGTAAACAAAAATTTATATTTAGTATTTTTACCTATTGGATAAGTCATCCAAAAATAAAAAGCCCTCACACCGTCTACGGTTTGCATCTTTTCTGATATATTTAGCACCATTTGCACGTACCAAAACATCTACAGGAAAAAAGTGTTCTGAACAAAACTCTGGGTTTTTACGAAGGGGCTGATTTTCAAGGATCCCTACCAGAGAAAACCAAAGTTTTCTTTTCTCGGGATCTTGCAACAACCTAAATAGAATATTAAAAAATATGTATAGGTGCCTAATAGATTCAAAGCATGGTTTTTAAAGATGGAAGAGCCGAGAGTAAGGCGAGAAGAGGAAAAGGAAATTCGTAGGAAGGAAGAAGAGGAGGAAACGGAAAAGCGATGGAAGGAAGAAGAGGAGGAAAAAGAAAGGCGTAGGAAGGATGAAGATAAAAAGGAAAGGCGTAGAAAAGAAGAAGATAAGGAAAAGGAAAGGCGTAGGAAGGAAGAAGATGAGGAAAAGGAAAGGCGTAGGAAGAAAGAAGAGTAGGAAAAGAAAATGCACAGGATGGACGAAGAAGAGGAGAAGGAGGAGATGCGTAGAAAAGAAGCGATTGAAATTATGGACGGTTTGCTATAAATCCAGGAAACCTTCAAGCAAGAGGTTGGTCAGTTTAAAATTAGAGTAGATCTTTTAGAGCAACAACAAGAGCATTTAAAAACTAATGTAGAACAACAATGAGAGAATTTAAAATAACAGGAAAAGGCTAAATAAAAGTAAAGTTCGAAAGGCAAATTAGAACTGAACTAAATGAGCTAGAAAGAAGAATTCGTAGCCCAGCTTCGATAAGCAACAGAAAAACTGAAAACACTACCTCGTCCTCATCTACAATCGAAACAAGCCATATTCAAAACCCATTTTTACAAATCCATACTAGCAAGATAATTAAGCCACCCACGTTTCACAGTCAGACAACATGGGAAACGTATCGTCTCCAATTTGAAGCCGCAGCAAGAGCCAATGGCTGGGCTGAAAAAGAGATGGCGGCTGCATTGATAGTGAAACCTAATGAGAGTTTACAGGAATTCGAGGTAACTATAAAACGATTGATTCATCTGGCCCATTCACAGGCGCCCAAAGATTTCCAAAAAAAAAATCAGCATGCAGGCATTAATTGATGGACTACAAGATGTGGAAATGTATCAATCCCTTTGTCTACAACATTACAAGATGCTGAGAAAGAAACTAATTGCAGCCCAGAAATATGAAGCGGTAAAACTCATATCCAGATCTTCTCGCACAAAAGTAAGAGAAATTAAATCCCAGGAAAGTCAGAAGGCCAATACTAATTCTATTCCCCAACCTACCCTCTCGCAAATCTTAAATATCCTGCAAAATATGCGACGAAATAGCCAAAAGGAAAGGAGATATTTCATTTGTGAAAGAATCGGGCACCTTCAAAGAACCTATAGAAGCAAAGCTCGTTATATAAATCGAGAATCAGGGAATGAGGCCGGAAAGTCACATAGATCAATCTTCCGAAGCCCGTCATGAAATCCAACAATAAATAGTCATAGCAGCTATGCGTCCCGAAGAAGCCAATCACCCACACCTAGCCGGCTTTCTAGCAATAACCAGGAAGTAAAGCATCGTAGAGGCCGTCTTCATAGCAACGCAGACATTATCTCCAGGCGATGAAGAAAAAATCACCCTTAAAAGCCTAAGAAATGGACAGAAGAAAGACAAAGACTTGACGGTTGTCCGAGAATAGCTCAAAAATAAAGTCACACCTATTTAGCAAGAGATAGCCAAATACAGTGGAGCTATTAAAGGGTACTGGACTCAGTAGGATTCCCTGTATCTTCACGATGGCATATTGCACTGGAAGTGGAAGAGCCCCGATGGAGTACATGTAGTTCGTCAAGTGATATTGCCGAAATCAAATGTCAGACGTGTGTTGGAGGAGCTCCATAGCAGCCATTCAGGAAGACATTTTGGTACTAGAAGAACGCTGGCACGTGTTAGGGAAATATTTTATTGGGTCAATTGCCGACGGGATGTAGCGGATTGGTGTAAAAAATGCAATGGCAGAACAACGGTCTATGGACTCGCTCTGGAACGACTGAAAGTCAACAGCGATAAAGCAGAAGCTGGGATCGACAGGCATGCTACAGAGACACATTTTCAGAGAGGCGATCAAGTACGGCTGTGCAATCTCAAGCACCTAGGAGGATTTTGTTAGAAATGGCAATGAAACTGGGAAGGTCTTTAAGAAAAATCAACGACCTGATTTACCGCCATAACAGAGATTAAAATAATAAAAGAACAGACTAAGGGTACTAAACAACGTATTAGAAGAATAGTGCTAAGCTGCGATTTTAATGAATAAGACGATGAACAGATGGTAGCAATATTACAAAGAATTAGTTATTTCATTTAGTGGCCTCTTTCATTTTTCATTGTTTTTTCATGTTTACATTTTGCTGGTTTCGATTATTGATTTCCTTCAATTTTGTAAATACGTTAAGTCAATTTTATGTTATATTAAATTTGATCAAGTTTGCGTTTTTTGACAATTATTAAATTATCTAAAATATATTTGTAGTAATTAGAATATTTGTATTTACAAAAAAATAACATATATACCAATTCTCTTTTAGGTCTGATGAACTTTAGACTAAGAGATTTTAGATCAAATTCAATTTAGACCAATTAGTTTTTAGATAAATTGTATTTAGATCAATTGATATTAGACTAAATGTTTTAGACTAAATTTTTTTTAGACCAATTTTCCGGGAACCATCATAACCAACCCCCTCCCTTCGTGTGCTGCATAAAAAACAACATAATAAAAAGCTCCGAATTGAATTCTAGGCAATTGTTCTAACTGTAAAAAATATGAAACTATACAAAAATTAATGTTATTGAATTGACGAATTATACTGTTGACACACAATCTCCTACGAAAACGATGTCCAAGCAATTATAATTTGTCTTCGCTTGTCCTCGATATAATAACAATTAACTGCACTATAGTTTCAAGTCAACACACGTGTATCAGCACGACCGAACATTTAATTGCAATTATATTGAGAATAAGCCAAAGTAAAATACATTATTGTTCGATGATTGTGATGTATAGCTAATGTTAGCAAATGCACCTCCTCGAAACTAACTTTCATAAAACAAACAACCAGTAAAAAAGCTGAGCAAATTTAGCAACTCGAGTAAGAACTATGGAACTTCAGCGTTACCAACTTCGAGGCCATAAATAACCATTCCGGGGCTACGAAATAGGTATTAACGAAATTATCTGGGTCCCTCGCTACGCAGCTTATATCAACTACTATGTTGCATAAACTTGAGAAATTATTCTGAATACGAAACAGACTTTCTTACTAATTTAATAACGCTTGGGACACATAGTTACACACATCATAAGCAAAGTTAACTAGTTTTGTTTTATTTTTGCGCCCAGGAGTAAATTAGTCCATGAGATAGGTTTCTAAAACAATCTTAATTTTATAACATGCATATAAAATGATAAATTAAATTCTGCACGAAAAAAATTGTAGAAGTAAAAGTCGTAGTACTCCGTAGAGTAGTTGTGTTAAAATAAGTAATCATTAGTGTACAGGATAAAAATTTTTGTATAAACAAATTATCCAATAGAATATATTCTTGATAATTTTAGTTCAATCTACACCTTATTCTAAAAGTTAAATATTGTTAAAAAAGCAACGCAAATGAATGTATCATACATTTTTTAAATAAAGCTTGAAAGAGCTTTCTTTGTTACCTTTCATGATGTGCCAAAAAATGTTTTAAGTGCCATTTAAATCCCCAACTCTGAACATGAAGATTAATGTTTGTATTTCGACCACTACTTAAAAATTTGTTTCAAACTTTTGTTGGTGAATATCTTCAGAATATCTTCAGAATTTAATAATAGACTGCAAATTGATATCCGAAATCAGAATTATTATTTGAAATAAGTTGTAAGTAATTTGAAAATTCAGGAACCAGCCTCAGAAATCCCCTTACGAATTATCAAGACCATCCCCGAAACCCGAAGGTGAACACAAATACTTGCAAATTTGAAAAAAAATCATTATTTTTAAACTCAAAACTAACCAGTTTTTATAGTAAATTTTTAGTAGAATAAAATTATGGTTTCAGGATTATTTATAATTCATAAATTACATGATTATAAAAAAATTTAAGTGAAAAAATATTGTATATATTTTTTGTTTGTTACTTACCTTACCAATTGTATAAAAAATTAAATAATTAAAATATCGACCAAAATTATTTAAAAAAATTATACATATTAATTAAAAAAATTTAAAAGTTAGTTTAGTTTCAAAATCTCTTTATTAAAATAATATGTCAGATACATTTATATAGAAGGATTTCTTCTCAATAGCGTCGTATGTGAAGTATTCTCTTCTGTGGCCACCTATAGAGACCACGACCGGTGATATGGTCGTGTATAAAACATTTATTATTTGATATTATGGTTTGATGACTTCTCCTTATTGCTAAAACAACATAATAAGTCAATTATGGCTAGCTTACAAAGGCGATAATGGAATAGTTGTGGGTTTTTGTATGATTTTAATTTTGTCTGTAATTCCCTGAAAAACCGATCGTAAAAAACAGGGTTGTCCTTGTTTGTAAGTGCGTCTTGTGGTAGTTTATGTAAATGAAAATTCAAATCACAAGACTACACAATAGCACCACAGCCCGATACAAAAATCGCAGCAAGCCACGAAATTTTCGTACCGAGCCATGACGTCACCGTGCAGTCCGCCGTCCGACCAAAGTTGCCAGCTAGTCGACGTTGTGATTTGAGTATTCAGTGGGGTTTACGCTGGAGGATGTATGTCTTTTGTTTTGACTTTAATTTTGATCCCGTGTGTATATTGATAGTGCCTTATGCAGGCATCCATGGATTCTGTCTATGCCATCACCGTGATGAATTGATATGATGTGATTTTTAAGCTCAGGAGGCAGGCACTTATCGTAAAAACCCTCTGAAATTCTGATAACATGGTCTTTAACAGTCTCCAAGGATGCTTGCACATGCATATCGTGTATTCAAGCGTAACGGCCATACCCTAAGGCCAGCCGAAGACACTTGTTTTGGAATATTTGTAGCCTCTGGAAATGTATGTTCGCCATTGAACAGTAAACTGGACATCCATATAAAAGTATTGGCCGAAGTACTTGCTTATATATTAAAAGCTTGTTTTCCGAGGTTACACCGCTTCTACGATGTAACATCGGATACAGTGCTTTGAAAGCTCCGGTGGATTTGGCAATTCTATCGGCAATATGTTGTTTGAACGTTAGTTTCCTATCCAAGATGAATCCTAAATATCGCATCTCGTTTTTAGTATCAATTGTTTGATTTTGAACTTTTAATTTTGTTATTATTCCGTCATTCCTTCTGTGCGATAAAATCAAGCTTTCTGTCTTGGTAGCGTTAATTTTAATTTTGTTTGCTTGGAAATAGGGGACTAACGTTCTGTTCACATGAATGTCCAGTCTCCTGGTCGCGATCTCGGCTGTGTTTGAAGATTTATATACACAAGTGTCATCGGCGTACAAGGCCGTCTGTATACCATTTTGTCCCATGGGAAAATCATGAGTCATGATGGTATACAGATGCGGCGCAAGTACCGAACCTTGTGGTACTCCCGCTTGCGCTGTGTATGGTAAAATTTAAAAGTGAAATAAATTAAATCACATGTAAAGCCAGGAGCCAACTTTTTTAAATTTCTTCAGGCTCTGCTATGATCTCTCGGCTATGCTGTACGGCCTACAGCCATTGCAGGTTGCTTCGCAACCCGTGAACTTTTAAACATACTCTGACTTCACTCTAAATTCTCGTTTACGCTGTACGGCCTAAACACACACCTTCTGGAGGCATTGTAGGTTGCTTTATAGCCCTTGAACTTTTTCAAATTTCCTCTAGCTTCGTTCTGATCTCTCGGCTTCCAGCGGAGGCTCGACAAGTGAGGTGGGTGAAGGGGCTTTTCACCAAAAATTTATAAAATACAAAAATTAAATTAAAATTACGAAACTTTTTAACTTTTGGCAGCTTCTATCTTTATGTTTTATAAATGTAAATATTTAAAAAATTAATCAAACAATATTCAATCTTTCCGCAGAGCAACTCTGCATTAATATGGTACCCCTAGTTAAAAATACAAACGATCCAACAAGCCGCGTCGCTGGCCGCTCTCCCGAAACCAAGTGAAAAGTGAAGTGGTGTACAAAAACTAGATAAATGATATAAATAAATCAATGTTGAAAGTGTTTTAGTTCTATTTGGTTAAGTAGCTCTTCACCATTTTTTAAAGTTGCCTGTCGGCTGCACTGTACAACCTGGAGCCGTTCGAAACCCGTGATCATTTTTTTTAATGGCCGCTGACTTCGCTTTGATCTCTCAGCTACGCTGTACAACATAGACACATACGGCCTGGAGTTATTGCCGGTTGCTTCACAGCCCTTGAACACCAATTCCAGGATCATTAAAAATTTTTGAGTGGTTAACACTTTTGTGAATAAAACCCAAATTGTATAGGTATTGTAACTTGTAAAATAGTTCGTCTGTAGGACGGCCAGTAACTCTCGGGTTCTCTTAGGAACCCATTGAATATAACCTTTCTCTATAAAGAAACGTTATATATAAGTAAAATCGCACGTTCTGGAACTACTCTTCCTCTATTTTATTTCCTCTTTGTCAATTTGTAGTATATTCAGGGATGCCATCCCCATCCTCTATAAAAACAAAAGATTATTTTCCGTCTCACTTGTTAAAAAAAATTATAACCTAACAAATATATTCATTTCTTGTTATCTTTCATGTAGCCCAATACGTACGTTAATATTAATATTTCAAAAAAAGAACTATAAAATGTTGAGTAACATTTTTTTTTACTTTTTGCAGAAATACCTATATAGCACTATTTAGAAAGGTAGTGCACACATATTTACTGTAATACTGTTTTTATTTGGCTGAGGATTACCTACTGGCTACATTTCATTGTAAGAAATTATACTTTAAGTACATTTTTGTGTATGAATAACTACTTTTTGTATATGTATATTGTATATATAACTTTTTCTATTATATGCGTATCTAGTATTTAGATGAATAAATCTACGATAATATTGCTAAATTGAAATAAAAATACAAATATATGTTTGTATTTTATAAAATAATCTGAAACAGAAAAGTAATAAAAATTAAAACAAAAATAGGAAACCATACAAATGTACTCTTGAATATACTAAAAAAATCAGCACTATTAAATGTTTTATTATTTTTAGATTTGCCAAGCAAGTATATGGAGATAATGCGAGTTTCCGTAAATAACTTGAGAGAAGGAAATATTTGCAGAGTAAATTACATCTGAACATAAAGAATTTTGAAGTAAATAATGAGGTAGAAATTACAGAAGTTGTATTTGATAATAAATCTTCAGAGGACATTTTAATTTGTGCAACTGCATTCTGGAAGAAGGCTATTTTTAAATGTTTATTTGCAAGTTATTGTTATTTTTTATTTTTTGTGAATAAAGTGTTTTTTACTTCGTTTATCCTATTCAGTTACTTTTATTTTTTAATAATAGGTTAATAAATAAAATTTTCACAGATTTTTGTTTGTATACAATTATTACAATCTCTGAAATGTGATTAATGAATAAAAAAAGAGAAACACAAT
This sequence comes from Psylliodes chrysocephalus, assembly GCA_927349885.1. Taxonomy (NCBI): domain Eukaryota; kingdom Metazoa; phylum Arthropoda; class Insecta; order Coleoptera; family Chrysomelidae; genus Psylliodes; species Psylliodes chrysocephalus. The sequence continues at coordinate 48,059,462 of OV651818.1, read as the reverse complement.
TGAACAGTTTATTAAAATGTTATTTTTGACCAGTCTTTTCACCTCTGAGTAAAGTTAAAAGTAACTACTTGCTAATTAAACTATAGGGCTATTATTGGTTAATCTGTCAAGTAAACCTACATGTAACTTTACTCAGAGGTGAAAAGATCGACCCTAAGTCTTACAAAGTAAATTTACTTGCTTACAATTCACATGTAAAAAGTTTATGTAAGCTATACTTTTCTTCTCATAAATATATAAATATTTTAGAAACACTGTTGAGCAATCCTAAATATACTTTCGGTTTATTTTCAATTATTTTCATTGTATTTTTTTCGATTTATTGCCTAGGTGTATGTACCTGATATGCCAGTCCCAGTTTGTGTTTAAATTTGAAATCATGTGTATTCTATGTAAGCTTTGTTACTGTTTCCCAGCGCCACTTCAGGAACAGCGCTCTTAATTAAAACTCAACAGTGAATGGTTGGGGAATCCTACCTGTGCATTAGAATTAATATTCAATTGTTTTTTTAATTAAATAAAAATTCCTGCCCCCGGTGGGATTCGATCCTGAGACCTTTCGATCTCAAAATCATGGCCCTAACCACGGAGCTAACCCACCCCCCTATTGTAAATTATAAATTTAACCTATCGTAATCCGAAAGGTCGGAATTATCATTGTTTTTGAAGATCGTGCTCATTATTATAAAGTCCCTCTGAATCAGATATTAAAGAAGTTTCTTCTAATTCAGGCAAAACTTTTAAAATGTTCTGGATATTCTTGCAAAAGGGTTTTTAGGTTATACACCTTCGAACTTATAGTAGGCTAATTTTTTTATTTTTCTCCAAAGGGAACAATGTCAGAAATTGCTGCTGCATCTTGAAGATCTGATATATTTTTATTAAATAGAGACGAAAAACGCCACTTTTCTTTGCCAGTCAACTTTTTAGAAGAAATTTTTTTGTTTTCTATTTTTCTTTTTTTGACAGAATCAGTGAGCTGTCTCTTGTGTGGTGAATAACAAGAACTTTGGAGATATTTGCGTCGTACTACCCAGTTCTTAATACGTACCTAAAGGTTTATCATTCATTTAAAAAATTAATAGTTTTCAAAATCATCGTTACTACAATAGTAGATAATTGAAGTTTAATAAATTACAATAAAACAGTTTAGCGTGTTCGTGTGTCCTACTGTGGCTCAACATAATTTTCTTCTTTTCAGATTTCTAGCAACACTAATAAATACTTATAATAATGAATGTGAATCATTAGTGAATTATTATCACATCTTGGAAGAAAACACTTTTTCGTACTCATAATATTTATAAAAACTTGCAACATCAAACACATAAACATTTTCAAATCTCAAATACAAATGATTGACAGTATTGACAGATGACACATACAGTGCTGTCGCATTGCCATTTTCTTGTTTATTAGGTGAAAGTTTGAACATAAATAATGTTTCTAAATACATTGGATATTATATATTTTAAAAATATTTGTTTACCTAGAATTTAGAAGTCTAAAAGTAAGAAGGTGTACACGAACGATTACTTCTCGTATACCGTCTAACGGGCAACGTTGTGTGGCTAGTTCCTATTGGTCTATTCACGGCTACGTCATAAATTTAAAAAAATTAATAACTCTGGCAAATGAAAAGATAAATAAGATTTAGAAGTCGCTTTATTTTTATTTGTATTAGTCATAAAAAATTCCAAAAATTTTGAACATGCCCCATTGTGATAGACATCGTTCCCGGAATTAAATTTCACAGGTAAAATTTATTGATTTTAATATAGACGTACTAGTTGATTTAAGAAAGACCAGTTTTAAATGCATCTGTAAAATGCACATACTTTATTAGCACCACTGAGACAGTCTCGGATTGGGACCTAAAAGCCTACCGGTCAGCACGAAGAAGGGCCTATCCATTTTTTTCACATACTTTGATTACTATACGGTGCAAGAGAGAGGCCCGACACGCCCAACATAGGGCGCGGCCATTTTGATTCCTATGCTAAAGAATCAGATCGCTCACTCTGCGTCGGCACTTTTGATCTCAATGTTCCAGTTTATACACTGCGCAACTCGGATAATACAATATATGACAACCGCCTATAATAAAACAGCAGTCTTCTGCGTATCCTAAATTTTTATCCCTGGAGTGGATGTTATTTTGGAACTTTCAACTGGTCCGAGTGAGCTAACTGATTCTTTAGCAATAAACTGTGACTCCAAAAATAATATTCACTGACACTGTCAGCAGCAAGCAAAATATCAGGTGCGTTTTAATCATCCGCTTCTGCTTCCGGAATTGTCGGTTTAGTCGTTTTAACCTGTCGGATTAAAACAAGAAAACCGACAATTCCGAAGCAGAAGCGGATGATTAAAACGCACCTATTAAAAATATTGCACCAAGATGTAGGCAACACGTAATAAGGGATCAAAATGGCGAAGTTTTCTATCTCCTTTTAAAAGGCACTCAGAAAGCTGCGCAGTGCGACCATTTTCCGTATAGTAACAGAAAATCAAAGTATGTGATTTTTTTTTCTTCGTAGAGCAAAAAAAGGTTTTTGACCAATGATGTTTTTTTTGAGTGTTTCTTCAAATTTGTTGTTTCAAGGGCCCACTGACTGAACGAGGCTCTACCGCTCTTTTGACCGACAGACCGACGGCCCAGTCCGAGAATGACTACAGATCATTTTACAACTATGGATGAAAAAAGAAAGAACAAACAATTAATTTATAAAAATTAGCTCAAACAACAAGAAGACACAGCTGAAAAAACATCTATTTTAAAGATATTTTTGTGTTAGTGTTTGATTTAGTATAAGCGTGCGATATTTCGGTTATTTTGAATAACCCTGTTTTTTTTAAATACTTTGTTTTTTAGTGCTTTTGAAAAAACTGTTTGATAATTTTGTTGTTTAATTTATAATAGACATTACTAAAAGTTATTTTGTTTAAAAAATAAACTGCAAGCTTCAATTTTCAATTGTGCAGGTGACATAAAATAATGGGAAATGTGAATGAGGGGCTTAGATTCGAACTTAGTCCATTAGTCACTGATAGAAAACTGTAGATATTTCATGTAACAATCCTGTAATGGTAGTAGCTTTGAATATATAATCGTAAAATAATACGAAATAACAAGCAGTAGGCGAGTTTTATGTTCTTCATATGAGTGTATAAGTGTTTACATAAGAGTTGCATACTCTATTTTACCTACGAAGTTATAAATAATCTACAATCTACAAAGAAATATCAGATAAAATCTAGTTCCGAGATTTTTTCTACAAGAAAACTTGACTAGGCAGCTTCAAATAAAAAAAAAATAGCCGGTCTCATCAAGTAACCTCAAAAAAAATATTATTTCATATTAAATTGATATTATTATTAAACACAGTGCAATGTGCCAAATTTCCATTGCCTGAATTTAAAATGAAACTAAACGCAATATATTTGATCGTATTACATTATCCTGTATTATAAAGCCACTTGGGAACCCAAGAAAGTTTTGTAATTTTGAGCTTAGATCATTAAAGTTGATGTTACCGAAGAGTGCATTTTATAAGAAGATAATACGTGCATATTTTGTTAGTTTGACTAAACAAGTTCTTATGAACTACTCGTACACGTTTTCTAGGGAGTATGGTAACTGGAGACGACATTTAGTATTTATAAGATTTTTTAAGTATTGTCAGTGGATTAAGGTGTTGGAAATAAAAATGAAGTATAACAAAAGCAGAATAATATATTTTTTTATTTTGTATTTTTTTAATGAGGCTAGGGCTACATTATGCTGACGTTCAGCCGCCGAAAATGAGCAGCAGATCTTTTGACACGTCCCCTTCACGAATTTGGTGCAAGAACGACTTATCCCGTTACTAGTGAGTTTTAATTCTGATAGGGACCGTGCGTCTTGATTTTAACGCCATATGGTGACAAAAATGTGAACTTTATGGGGAGATTTATTAATGATTTATACGGCATTTATTGTTTAGTAATTAATAATTAAATAAAATCGAACTATTTTCGAATTATTATCGAAAAAAAACTTTGAAACCCTGGATTTGATTCGATAGTAAAGAAATTTTATAAACTTCCACAGAGCACACTTAGAGTCTCACACCCAATGGTATCTATCTGAATTAGGGCGTGGTACAAAGCCCACTCATACTGAAGCTCTAGGTTTATTGTTTTCCTCTCAGTTTATATCCCATCAGATTTATGTTTTTAATGAATTCAACAATATGTCTGATGGGTGTTTTCGCGATTTCTTCAGGTTCCGGATATTGTAACACGAAGTACCATTCCTGTTCCCATTTAAGGTTCCGACAGTAGTATGTGAATAAGAGTTTCGTCCTCTTCAGATATTCTACATAGGGAGTCATTAGATGTCCCTAAGAGATTTAGATGTCTTCTAAGGCCGCAGTGTCCCGTAAGGAGTCCTATTACGGCCTTGAGTTTGCTTCTGCTGAGTTTAGCAGTTGATTTTGTCTGCTCGTGGATAGCCCCTCTATGAATGTTTTGGACTGTCTAGGAAGTTCCAACTAGAGCCTATGATGTTCTCTATTTGTTTGTTCCTTTAACACCCATTTAACCTGTTGGTATGATACCACATGTAAGTTCTGGTCCAATAAGAGTTTTTTCCGTTTCCTCCTTGCTAGGAGGTCTGCTTTCTTGTTTCCAACCATTTAAATCTTTTTGCTCAAAATGAATAAACATGTCCAGATTTTAATAATTTTTTACATTTTATCTTATTTTGACCATTGTTTGTTACGGGCCGGTATCTATATTTAACTATATTTAATATTTTAAAAAATATCCTTTATTATTTATTTGCAATGTTTACCCCATTTATTTCTAAAATTAAACACTAGGGCTAAATTCGGCAGTAGTGCTGCCTTTATATTTCACGCACGGTCCCTATAAGTCACTAAAAACTAAATTTTTATTTTTATTAAAATTAACGTGTCTCGACTGCTGAGGTCATTGACACAACTACAATTATCTACAGAGTGGTTTTACAATATTGTTTTCATAAAATTACTTTGATTTAAATTTTTTGTAAAAGTTGAACGTCTTTTAAAAACCTGAAAAGGCACTGGTATTCTGTAGGTTCCCCTAATATTTCTTCTAGTCTTGATTTCAGCTTGTTTCGTCTTCTTTGTTCGAAAAAGTGATCAGAGTCTATCAAAATATGTTTTACAGTCAAGATACTATCACAGTAGGTGCATATGGGTGCCTTACTGGTTGTCATCAAGGGGCTGTGAGTAAGTTTAGTGTGTCCAATTCGTAATCTTCTTATTATGACTGCATTTGTTCTGGACAAAGAGGATAATCTGGGGGAGTAAAGGAGCAACACGGGTTCTGCCTCATTCCCCATGTTAATTCCCATAAGAAATCGCTAAGGTTCATTCTGCACTTTTTTGTCCATATCAAGGTCATTCGTCTTGACGTCAACGTTTGACGTTTGACGTCAAGACGAATGACCTTGATATGGACAAAAAAGTGCAGAATGAACCTTAGCGATTTCTTATGGGAATTAACATGGGGAATGAGGCAGAACCCGTGTTGCTCCTTTACTTGGGGGAAGCAATAATGGGTTGTATGTCTCGTAACTGTGTGGTCTCCATATTCCAGTGTGTTTACCAATTTTCAGGAACTGTTTTTCTAAACGCACTCTTGACATCTTTATATATATGAATATCTTCTCCATCTCCAATGTGGAAGCTTCTTTGGCTGCACAGTCAGCTGCTTCGTTACCGCTAAGTCCAACGTGAGACGGGATCCAAATGATAGTGACGGACACTCCATTTGTCACGAGGTTAGAATAGGTGTCATGAATTGCGTTAACTAAGGGGTGTTCCGAGAAAGCATCTTTAATTGAGTGGATCGATGAAAGTAAGTCTGTACAGATTGCAGTATGACGATCATTGGATGTTAACATCCAGAATGCTTCTAATATGCCGTATAGTTCCCCAGTGTGTACGCTACATGTGGAAGGAAGTTTTTTTTTTCTGGTAGGGTGGGAATCCATTACGGACACCAGGCATGTGGTTCTGCCCGTACCTGGTAGTGTGGGACTCCCGGCTGAAGGGTGCAGGGCCGGTATACCCACTAAAACCACCCCATTGCCTAAGAGGGAACCTATTTGGAACTGCCGTCAGGCATTACTTCAAATAGGTCGGCGAGGCTAGATGTTTTGCATATTCTTCCCATTTTATTCATTTTATCTTATTCTATTCATGTCTTTCCTTTTTGTTGACAGGATTTTTGCTGAATAGTTTTTAATGGTATTCCAGTTCTCTTTGCTCTGTAGGATCTTATTGATTATGTTGTCCGGTGTTATTATTCCCAATTTGTAACATGTGGAAGGAAGTTTAATGAACTTATTGATGTTAGTGGATGTGACAACAGAACTACCAACACCTGATTCATTTTTAGAGGAATCAGTAAAAAGAATTGTGTTGAAATTGTTTTTATGGATGATACTTAAGAATGTTTGTTGGATTATTTCACGTGGTGTCTCAGTCTTATTAAATATGCTTAATAAAGTGTTTATGTGTGGTAATTTTTTAGTCCATAAAACTAAATTTAAATTAGTTTTCATCTGCGTATTGCGTGTTTCAGGTTTCATTGTTTTTTATTTTTTTCTAATATAAACTGACGTTATTGAATCTTATAAAGTTTAGTTTTTTTGTTACAGGTATGTTCAACTACAGCTCTTAAGCCCTTATTAATAGTTTGGTAAGTCTTAAAATTGACAATAATAAAATAATTGATTCATTAAAAAATAGAATTATAGAAAAACTTGTCTTTATAGAAGAGTTTTTTATATCGAATGGCGACTCGATTTTTTTTTTTTTTTTGTAGATATCTAGAGAGTTTCACAAGTCGAGTCATTTTAATATGGTAGATTATAGAATGCCGTTAAACAGACACATTTTACGAGTAACTTAGACAGAAATTATCCTTTTAAGTTTTAAGTAGATACGAATGGATCTTAACATGTATGTAGGATAGTTTCAAAACAGTAACAAAAGAAAAAAACAGGTAAAATACGCTGACACTCGAACGGCGGATGTAACTATTTAAATGTTACAGAAAGTTTCTAGACACTTTGAAACACACTATATATAACAATTTTAGGTCCGCTGACACTAAAAATATTTTTTTCTTTATCTTAAAATCCTTAAAAATTATCGTCGGGTCTCCATCATAAAACAAATATGAAATAAACCATTTTCACTGATTTCTTGTTATAGGAACAGCTAAATATCAATATTAGACAATTCATAGAGCAATAAACCAACCAAATTTTTTCATAAGCGATTAAATTTTCTTATTTTTAATTTTTAAGTCTGTTAGAAAAACAAATAGACAATTAATTATTGTCAATTAAAATTGACGTTTCTAGTGTTTATAAATGCGGTGTTGCCAAATCGAGTAAGAAAACGTATACGACAGGAAATAGTTCGGTTACTGAAAGTTGGCTGTTTGGAAATAGCTCCAGGCCATACACTGCAACCAAAAAATAACATAGCGTCTGGACTGCATGTGAACTTGGATCCTTAAGTGAAAACATTTGTATTAATCACAGATATCTGTCCTTTTATTTCATTTAATGATCTGCGTTAATTACGGCATGTCGGAACTTATGTACGGTTTGTAAAAAATACTTCTTTTTAATTTGAGCTGTGTCCAGGTCGCACAGGTTAGGTCAGGTTAGGTCGGGTTAGGTTAGGAAAATGCTTCTGTTAGTTTTTTAATGTTCTCATTTTATGCACAATTTTTTCGCGAAGCAACTCTCGATGTGACCGAACATCAATTTTAATGATCCAAAAATGTTTAAAATTAGGGTATTGGTATTTTTCACTGCCAGCGATGACAAATAGAGAGACAGAAAACGTGGGACGCAATAGGTGTAGTTCTAAATAAATAAAGAATAGTAGCAGATGGCGGTACGTGGGAGGCGATAAGCAGACATTTGTAACAACAACAAAAATTAAAACTGTCTGCTTGGACGTAAATATAATCAAAATATCTTTCAAATGATGTATTACATGATTTTACTTTTCATTAGAAAATTTAAAGATAGTAACGCCCTCTATTTTACGTCTCAAGTAAAGTGCATCTCATTGTAACAAAAATATAATAATAGTTCTCTAATTTCACATCATTTTGGTTTTATGTCTCTGTCTTCTTGCATTTTGAAAACATACTACAAAATGCTTTCATTTGACATCGCAAGATTGCATTAGAAAAATTCTAACTTCTAATTTAACCTCTTTCCCCCTCCCCAACTAACTTACAAAACAAAGTATTTTCGTTTTTAGTTAAATCCTAATCTGGGCCACTTATTACTCCAAATTTAAATTGTAAAACGACTGTGACAGACGGACAGACAGAGAGACATAATCGTTTCTTATTGCCAAATTTGGGTACTAATGCGTAAATTACTTGAAAAATTCTTTGTTTTTGTCTTACAAATTTTACCGTTTTTTCATGTTTCGTCTTTTTCAAATTTAAATTTGATATTGTTTTATCACGAGAGAAACGAAACGAGACGAGACGAGACGAGACGAGACAAGACGAGAGAAAGGCTCCCTCGTGCGAGAGAAGCGCCTTTTCGTCGAGACGAGGGAACATATTTCTCTCGCCCTACGAGACATGACGAGATAGGCCACTCTCTCGTCTCGTCCTGTCTCGCGGCATCACTAGTGTTTAATAAAATGTATTTATTTAATGCAACTCTACCTGCAATACTGCAAATAAAAATTGCAAGAAAATATTGGCCCTTTGGGGCATTCTAAAATTAATTTGTCTTGATAATACTGAAACTTAGTTTATAAAATAATATTCACATGCAATTTCATTATTAAATATTATGAAATAAATAAACTGTCAAAGTAATGCCATGTAGTCGTGGCTTGCTTTGTTTTCTATTTTGAAATAAAATTTTTATATAACATTTATATGGTAATAGTTTTGTTCGTTTCAAAAAATATTTTAGGATCTTCGTGCGTGAACAATCTTCCAATGCGCTTATATTTTGGTTATTGTAAATAAATAAACACATATTTTAGAGATAAATCTTAGTTGCCCACGGACTATAAACGTTGTGGTAGCCGAAATGACTCTTTTGACAATTAAATTAACATGAAATTGTAAGCATTACTGCATGACGCGGTATTTTTAACCGTGGCGGAGATATACATAACTCCAACGTTTTCAACGCATGTTCATGTGTATGTTTTGCTTTCGGATAAAAGTTGGATTACGGATGTCATCAACTGAAATATGCTCTTTAAATTAAGTTATCTTTTTTGCTTTCAAGAGCTGAAAACGGTAAAATGTTCAGCAAAAAACAATATGATACTGGCCAGTTATATAAGTCAAAGCAATTTTTTTTTATTTATTGTGAATAAAATTATATTTAAATTTTTATGTAAAATTATTTTGTGCATAAGTACAACTGCACTTTTATGATGTATTGTTTATTCTTCTTATTGTTCTTCATCTCATTCTTCTTTTTTATTTTTCTTCTTTTTTTATCCACATCAAGTTTTTGCCTACAAGACTTAAAATACCACCTTATCTATATTGATAATAGACTGATCTTGAGATATGTTACCTTAATTTATTGTTCGAATATTAAAATAATATTTTATACAATTCTCGCCATCTCTAATCCACTTCTTCGAAGTGACAAAATGATCTGTCTCACGAAATTTTCCTCTCAGAAATAAAGTTTACGAGAAACATTTTTTCCATTTCCAAGTCAAGAAATATGATATGATCTACAGAATAAATTATATTTGTAACGAAGCGTAGCTCCCAGCAAGAAAGCAAATCATTTAGATTGAGGGTGTTGTTGGAGTAAGGTCCTTTGTAAAACGTTACGGGACATTTAATATACGACTTATAAAAAATATATGTCTTAAAGCATAATATTGCAAAAATGTGAGTACTTAACGTATTTTTAGAGACTGTATCTTAATTTTTTTAATACTTTATCAAGATTTGGGCATATATTTGGAAAATTTTATTAACTTTCATAGAATATAAATACTTTATTTTTTTTATTACAAATTGCAGCTCTATGAAAAATATAAGATAAATGCTTATAAATGAAATAGATTGAAACAATAATAAACAAACAATACAAATAATAAAAAATAAAACCTGATTAAAATTGGGCAGATATCTAGGCAGTGGCGGTTTGACCGTAAGGGCACTTGGGCACGTGCCCTAGTATAATAAACAAAAAAAAATAATAACTTACATATTTTATATTTTTTTCAATGTGTTGAGCGACGTTCCGAGAATTCCAAAATTAAGTGGAAGATGGGGACACGGCACAGTGAATGTGTGCCCCTGTTGTTTTCTCTCTCATTATGATGCGAAAAAGAAGGACTACGACAATATCGCTTAGCAAGAGATGAACACATGCGATGGATTATACGTCAAAAGCGGGGCGCTGTCCTCATCGCGACTTGCTGTACTCAGGGCACAGATTACCTAGACCAGATACGAATGTACGCAGCGGCATCTTTACCGGCTCCCTCACAAAGGCGATGCCGGTTTCGGCTTAAGGTGTGCGTTTTTTGGACCATGATAATACTTTATTTATTGTGATTACAAAAAGCGTTAGTTGGACCATTGGAATAGTTAAGAAATAAAACTACAAAGAAAAATAACTTTTTTTTATGAAGCAGTCAAAAATATGATAAAAAAAAAAATCAATAATATTTATAAATGGGACAAAATTTTAATTTTTCTTTTGGTTCTGTCTGACTTTTTTGAGGATTGCAAATCTCTGTTTGCATATTTAAGAGTATAAAAAATTCTGAGTCTTATAAATAATTTAATGCTGTACATTTTCGCAAATTGTTGGCAAGGATGACCAAATTTTATTTTGCTTATCCCAAAAAGGTATGTGTTGGAAATTCCAGGCTTGGTTGACAAACTATCAAATAGAGATATATAGTATATTACATTACGAGTGTGGAAAATCACTTTTTACACAAGTGATGTACAATATTTTTCCTACGGCCACAAAATAATGTCATCAAAAAAATGTAAAACCAAGGTTATTATTACTATAATAATTAAAATGTATTTAAAAAAATAATCAACAAAAATCGTATTTATTTAATTTTCATATTTCCAAACAAAAAAAAACTAAAAAAAAAAACTAAAAAAAAAACAAAAAAAATTCTGCCCCGCCAGGATTTGAACGCGGTCGAAAAATGGCAAAGTTGATAAGTTCGACGTCTTAACCACCTGAGCTAATAGCCCTTGTGTCATTTGAATGATCTAATTGGTTATGTATTTAACAGAATAAAGAGCAAACATTATTTTAAAATTATTTTAATAATAATTGTTAAAGATAAATATCTAGGATCTAATTTACAACAATTTCAATAATTTAACAATCATATCGATTTTAGTATTAATATGGACATTACATAGATCAAAATATAAATTAGGTGTGTGACATTTTGTGACAACTACTGCGGAAAGTAACATATTCTCACTTGGGTGGAAAATAAATTCTTATTCATACGCGTGTGATATAGGGCACTTTTCATAGGACTATATAGTGTGATATGTGTTACTTTCCTAAGTGGTCGTAGAAAAACTATTTTTTCTAATTTGAAAATATAAAAGATACATTTTTCGCTGGGAGATTTTAAATTGCCAAACACCTTTTCTTCAGAGTCGTATGCTTTAAAATGCTCCTACACGATGGAATTTTACATCGAAGTGTGTCAATACTATTTATGTTTATAAAGAGGATTTGATTAAATGTCTCGAAGAAATTATCAACACAGAATTCGATAAAAAAACTATTAATCAGACTAAAGGGTTGATAAATTTTGAAAGACAGATTTTAGTTTCTGGTTATTTTTCTTCAGCAAAATAATGCCAAATTGCGATATACTTTTTGATCAACTGCAAAGTAGACAGCTCGATGCTCTCAAGATTAAGATAAACGTATCAAATTTTGCAGCAGCCATTCAGAATATTAGAAATAATATAGACACGCTAATTCATGAAGAATGGCCATCACAACAAAACCCACAAGAACTAAACTTAAACGACAACATCCAATCAGGTCCAAGTGCAAGCAAGAAGAGACGGTTTGTTGAAAAGGAGGACCCCATTCCTAATTTAAGGATATGTTAGGAAATTTGTGATACAATAGTAGTGCTGGTAAATGAACGTTTTGGTGTTACTACCCACCTAACAATTGCAAGTTTATTTGATAGTGAAAAATTTAAAGACTACCGAGGTTGTTTTCCAAATGAGGACGTTAAAACTGTGTGTAGTTTATTTCCAAACATAAATAGCTTAAAATTCAAAAACAAACTGTCCATACTTTACACCCGAGATGACTTTGTGCAACACAATGGGGCCGTACCGTTATTACAAATGTTTTTTGAGAACAATTTGACAATTACGTTTTCGGAATCTGTGGAGCTGCTAACTATCCTGTGTACTGTGTACAATTCCCATGACCACAGTGGAGAAGAGTGAAAGATATTTTTTGACACTAAAACGTGTTAAAACATTTTTAAGGAACACTATGTGCCAAGATAGATTGTGCGCGTTAGCCATGTTATCCATCGAAAAAAAATTATTCAGTCCATTCCAAATTTTAATAATCTGGTCATCGATCACTTCGCTACCCAAAAATCCAGAAGAATGGACTTCAACTATAAGAAATAGTATACAACTGCAGTGGTACCTATCAGTTAGTCTTCAATTTTGTAATATTTAATTTGTTTTGAAATATATTTAATTTTCATTAGGCGGAGAACTTGTTTTCCTAAGGGAAAAACGAATCCCGGGATTCCTTTCCAGTGTGTGCCCCACTGCCGCTAGTGCCCACGAGCCGCCACTGTATCTAGGTATTTATCTATATCATAAAATGAGTAAGGAAATAAATTTTTCCTACGACCACTTAGGAAAGTGACACATATCACACTATATAGTCCTATGGAAAGTGTCCTATATCACACGCGTATGACTAAGAATTTACTTTCCACCCAAGTGAGAATATGTTACTTTCCGCAGTAGTTGTCAAAAAATGTCAAACGCCTAATTTCTATTTTGATCTATGTAATGTCCATATTAATACTAAAATCGATATGATTGTTAAATTATTGAAATTGTTTTAAATTAGATCCTAGATATTTATCTTTAACAATTATTATTAAAATAATTTTAAAATAACTAAGATTATGTTTGCTCTTTAATTTGGGTAAATACATAACCGATTAGATCATTCAATTGACGTAAGGCCCATTAGCTCAGTTGGTTTAGACGTCGAACTTATCAACTTTGCAGTTTTTTGACCGCGTTCAATCTATGGTTCAAATCCTGGCGGAGTCGAATTTTTTTTTTGTTTTTTTTTTATTTTTTATTAGTTTTTTTTGTTTAGAAAATATGAAAATTGAATAAATACGATTATTGTTGATTATTTTTTTAAATACATTTTAATTAATATAGTAATAATAACCTTGGTTTTACATTTTTTTGATATTATTTTGTAAGCTAATTTCTATTTTGATCTATGTAATATCCATATTAATACTAAAATCGATATGATTGTTAAATTATTGAAATTGTTGTAAATTAGATCCTAGATATTTATCTTTAACAATTATTATTAAAATAATTTTAAAATAATGTTTGCTCTTTATTTTGGTTAAATACATAACCGATTAGATCATTCAATTGACACAAGGGCTGTTAGCTCAGCTGGTTAGGACGTCGAACTTATCAATTTTGCCATTTTTCGACCGCGTTCAATCTATGGTTCAAATCCTGTCGGGGCAGAATTTTTTTTTTGTTTTTTTTTATTTTTTTTTTATTTTTTTTTTATTTTTTTTAGTTTTTTTTGTTTAGAAAATATGAAAATTGAATAAATACGATTATTGTTGATTATTTTTTTAAATACATTTTAATTATTATAGTAATAATAACCTTGGTTTTACATTTTTTTGATGACATTATTTTGTGGTCGTAGGAAAAATATTGTACATCACTTGTGTGAAAAGTGATTTTCCACACTCGTGTGATAGTCGCACTCGGCTTGCGCCTCGTGCGACTATATTTCCCACTCGTGTGAAAAATGTCACTTTCCACACTCGTAATGTAATATACTATTTTCTACACCTACATGGATATTAGCTTATGTACGCACTGATTACAAAACGAAAAAGTATGCTATTGCCTTTAACTGAACGAATATATTTCATATCCATTCTAGGTAGTGAGAACACTGCAAAAAAAAATAAAATCCACAGTTCATATTTTGATCAATCAACTACTATTATTTTTAAAATTTTAAATAAGTGATAATTCTGTCAAACTAATTGTAAAAAAAATAAAATCCACAGTTCATATTTTGATCAATCAACTACTATTATTTTTAAAATTTTAAATAAGCGACAATTCTGTCAAACTAATTGTCATTATATTTTTTTGTTATTGAGATTAAACATACATTAAAATGAGTTATTCTTGTGTAGAATTGATAAATAATAAAATTTATATTTTTATTTAGTCTATAAGTATAAATAATTTGTTAATTAAAAAAACCATATGAAGTCAATTTAATTCTGAGTATTAAAGAAAAAAAAATAAACACTTAGATGGTCCTGTGGTTAGAGTTCTTGCCTTCCACATGGAAGACTGGAGTTCGACTCTCGGATGGGGAAAAATGAAATTAATCTGTTTTTTTTTCGTTTATTTTATTTTAAAAATTATTAAAATTTATAAATGGAATAAATTTGATGGTACTTTTAGTGGCACATCCCCAAAGCTGGCAAATTGCTTCATTTCCACGAATTACTTTAATTGCACTAATCTGAAACAAATTATAGATAATTAAAAAGGATTTATACAAATACTCATGCCTAAATAAAACATAAAGCTCCGCTTTCCAATTGGCTGTAGAACTAATAAATAAAACTGGTGTAGGACTCGCCTCAATTTCTAATAAAGAAATATTCTGCTTCCCATATAACAGCACAATGCATAAATTACAAAAAAAAAAAGGAAATTGCAAAAACCGACAACTCCAATCTATAATTATTTAAAATATAGGGTTTTCTCTGGCAGGCAGGCAGGCTAGACAAGAAATAAATTAACTACTTGTCTTAATAACCTAAAATACTTTATTTATTTGTAAATTTTCATTTGTGGGTCGTAGAAAAAATATTCTGTACAACTCGAGTGGATTGTCCACATCGCACTCAGACAATTGAGCACTCCGCATACGGCGTCGTGCTCAAATTTCGTCTTCGTGCGATTAGGTCATCATATCCACTTTTTTTTTAATTTGGTGTCATTGGCATCGACTACTAAGGCCATTAGCCTCGTGTTCTGTGTATGCTTTGTTACTGTTTCTCAGCGCCACTTTAAGAACAGCAGTTAATTAGAACCCAACAGTGAATGATCGAGGGGGGAATCATCTCAGGGTATCAGAATTAATTTTAAATAATTAAATTAAATAAAAAATCCTGGACAAATTGTGAATTCGAACTTGGGACCCTTGGATCCACAGGCAGGGGCTCTACCACTGCCACCCACTTCTTCATATTCACTCTTGTTGCACAAACTACTATTTAACGTTCTTTTAAAATAATTATAATGCCACTGCTTCTAATATGGCTTGGCAACTTAATATACAGTGTTACGGTTCAAAATTCAAAAGAAATACTGAGATACTTTTACCATGATAAATAAAATAGTATTGACTTTAACTTTTAATTAGATCAAATTCATGATTTTTAATAAAATCTATTAAAAGAACATTTGGTATACTAGCTTTGAGTAGAAGTTTCTTTTAATGATTGAAGGTCTATTCCTAATGTTCTATGTGTTAACTAGAATAAAAATATACCTTAATCATTCCATTGCCAAATTGTTTGCAAAAGAAGTTTAACCTTTTGTCAGTGCTATATAGATCCGTTCTGGTTTTCTATATTATATATTCTTCAATATTTCCTCGAATAGTTTTTAGTTAGGTTTTAGAAGTCTAAAAGAAAATAAAAAAGTTTTGAATTAGATTAATGGTTTCAGGTTTATTTTTTGTTTACATTTATTATGTCTACAAACCACGGTGCTCACCATTAACCCATTTACGCCTATCGTCCTTTTAAAAGGACTTCAAAAAGCAACCTATATTTTTCTGATTCAGCTGACGGTTTGAAGATGTTATATTTAGTTGACATCTTAAACAAGATCAATCGCCATCGTTACGGTTTTGTTAAGTTTTGGATCGATAGTGACGGTTAAAAAACACTGTGTTGTTAGTGATTTTGCAATGAGTGACTCAAGGTAAGATATGTTAAACCTCGTTTATTTTTTTGTTGCTGTTTTGATTATTTTTAACAAATAACATAATATACGTACCTTTTTTATATTTGTGGTTATGTTTCAGACTTCTCGATCATTCCAGGGGCGTTCAATTTAATGAGTCCTTTTAAGGACGGTAGGATTATATGCTACTATATGCGTTTTTTTGCAGGCATTGGAAAAGCCACTAACCATGGCACAACTCTTAGAAGAATTGGAGAATTACTCTACGCCGGACATTCCTACAGGAATTTCAATTTTTCCACCCGAAAATGCCAACGAAAACTGCGATACCGATGAAGATTCTGGGACTGAAGACGATGTAGATCCAAATAATTTACCCTGAGTGCAACTAAGGGCCCCGGCGGAAATCGAATTTAACGTGGAAGGTTATTATATATTCTTCAATATTTCCTCGAATAGTTTTTAGTTAGGTTTTAGAAGTCTAAAAGAAAATAGAAAAGTTTTGAATTAGATTAATGGTTTCAGGTTTATTTTTTGTTTACATTTATTATGACATTATGTCATTCTCTTTAGACAGCTGTTTTATAATTTCGAATATCCAACAATTAAAACCCCAGATAATCTGGATATTCTTGAAAGTAGGTGATTGTGAAAAATTATACAAAGATCTTTTAAGTTACCTGACATGATTTAATATCATTTCCTGTGGAGGTCATTTTAACTTGTTTATGCATTTCCTGCTATCATTACTTTTCTGATACACCTTCAAGAAGCATCTGCTTTTGAGGAACTTTTCATGTACTAGAAAAGAGGTTAATTGTACCATTTGTTGGTAAATTTAGTAAACTCGAAAGAAGATTTTGTTTTCAATTTAAACAAAGACCTCACATCAAATAAGGCCACATTTCAACTTCACGTAACGTACAATCTTAAACCATCACTTATTTGCATTTCCTATTATTCGATTTTATAAATAACCTAGTATTTTGTATTTAAGGCCTTTTATTCCTTTTCTTTTTATTTCCGCTCCTATTTATTCCTACTTTTCATTTGGATTCGTTTCATTTATTTTAAAAAACTAGTTGGAATATTCCGTGTTTTGGATATAGTTTTGGAAGTAGAACCTTCTTTTGAATACGTCTAAGCTCCAGTTACCATTTATACTGCTAGAGGACGTATACTTACCATTGAGACCGAAAGGCAGTTTCGACACGAAACCATCCTGAAGAAGACTCTGATACCAGTCCCTAGCATATTTATATAGTAATATCACCATCTCCAAGGTAAACCAGTTTAGCCTATCTAATAAAGTCACTGCAGCTAGAGCTGATCAAAGAACTAAAAATATTCCCATCCTCGGTGCTCAGGGATATCCTGTAAAAAAATTGTACATATTTTTTTTTATATAACCGAACAATTTAATCTATGATTTATTTGTATATTGTAATGTTTTTTTTATTATTATTAATAAATTATATCGTAATTTAAAACTTTATTTATACTTACCAGAATTGCAATGTTATAATTTTCTTTTTAAGGAGGTCCTTTCGCCACACCTCTCGCCTCAAATGTTAAAAAAAAAATTATTAGATTATGACTAAAATTAATTTTTTTCTAATAGTTGAAGTCCTTATTTATCTAATACTGAACTTTTAACTATACCTTACCTTGCAAATTTTTGAGAATTTTTTTTTAAAAATGTGAGTATTTGTACAGTGCCTCACGAGAAAGTAAGTCCTCAACAACAATTCTCGAATTATACTATTATTTATTGATTAGATGGAGTAGAAAAAAACTAAAAATAAGGTTTTTGAAATATTTAGATTTTGTTTTATACAATAAAATATATATAGTAAACCGTGGAACTTATTGAGAAATTAATATTAAAAAATCACAAAAAATTTTCAAGTAACCTAGTTTAGTTTTTAGTTTTTTTCTACTCCATCTAATCAATAAATAATAGTAAAATTAACTATAATTCGAAAATTGTTGTTGAAGTCTTACTTTCTCATGAGACACTGTACAAACACACACATTTAAAAAAAAAATTCTTAAAAATTTGCACAGTAAGGTATAGTTAAAAGTTCACTATTAGATAAATAAGGACATCTACTATTAGAAAAAAATTAATTTTAGTCATAATCTAATATTTTTTATTTAACATTGGTGGCGAAAGGACCTCCTTAGTTAAATATTATGATGTATATGTATTTTTTTTTAAATTATCTTTTATTTTAACTTTTCCCAGCTAGCAAATATTTTCTCTTTCAATAAAAAAAATACAATGTCAAAATCTATAAATCTCAGAAGCAAGTTCCCTTAGATTCTTGGTACGGCCCTGATTTATTCTTAATATTCTCTGAGCTAAAGATGCAGTCATATAGATGGAGGCAAAATCAATAATTAGATGAAAATAGATATATTGTATAGGCAACACAACATACTTTATTGTAAATTCTTCGTTTTAAACCTATCAATGTCTTTTTATACATTAAATTAACTACTAAATTACACCATCCTTCATCTTGCCTAATTAAAATACTTGTTAATTCTCAATCACAAAAAAAATGTTCAATTTAGTTGTGAACTTGACTAATTCGGTTTCATCTCATAACCGATAACCTAACATTTTAACACAATATTGAAATATAAGATACCTATTATATATATATATTTTTTTTGTGATTAATATAGGAAAAGAAAAAATGTTAAATTCTTTTCCTTTTCTTCTAGGAATACACCACAAAATTGAATACCTTCGAGAGAAAATGATTGTTCGCTGTTCCTCCAGGCTACTACAGGTCAGTAAAATAGCTTTGATCTCCAATTTTCTGCTACTTGCAGTCCTTGTTCAATGTAGATTTTTTTTAGGTACACTTTTTGTCACTGTTGACTGTTTATTATAAAATTGTTCACCTTGAGTTATTAACTGGTAATTATATGACTTACACTATTACAACTTTTGCTTTTTATAACTATTTTCATATAATTTTTAATTGTCTGCCCCTTTTCATCCCCAAATTTCAACATGTCTGCCTTACTTGTTGATTTTTTTCTACTATCATTTGTTTCTTCTTTCTCTTTTAGATCTTATCAAATTCCAACTAGGAAACAAGGTTTTGTTTTGGCCAATGGATTTAAATTTATATAAAAAGGTTAGTTTATTTAATTATGATAGGCTATTATAAAATTTTAAACGAATTTTTCCCAAATTTTGTTATTACAATTAAAATAACAGATAATGTGTTACTTAATTGTTGAAATTTAATTAATTTAGTTTTAATTCATCATACTTTATGAGATTTTATTTAATACTTATTCTTTGTTAAATTTTTTTGATGAAACACGGTTCGAAATATGGCTTCAAGGATACTGCCTACTAAAAATGGAACAGAAACTCACCAAGATACTGTACGTACCACAATATTATGGACTGTACAAGTTAATTGTATCATTTTGAAAATTAAGAACATATTTGCTAGGTAAGTTTTAATTTCCCTAGCTACGTTTTTTAGATTGATCATTTTAATCAAAAATTATTTCATTACAATATATTAACCACTGTTAACCGGCCCGAATAGATATCGGTGCGCAAGCTGTAGATTTTAATACTTACCATTTTGTTTAAAAGGAACATTGAAATATACATTTTCCTGAGAACCACGCTTATTTATAATTTTTTTTTACCATAAACCTAAAATAATTGTCAATCTATCAACCAATTCTTTTATTTCATTTGAACTAACTGGTGCCCAATTAGGTACAATAAGTAAACTGCCCCGTATCTCAATACGTACGACCCTCTCTCGACTGAGCTACTATTTAAAACCATTCTATTTTTAAAAGTTGCATAAGCATCCCAAAAGGGTTATTTTGCATTAACCCCTTTATTTTGCTCTAAGAAGTTACGGAGGCCTAAAGTGGGGCCATAAATTTTGAAAAAAATTAATCTCCTACAGAAAAAGTTATTTAACCATTGTTGATTCAGCCCCTCTAGTATGTGTAGTCGAACCACAGACATACAGTGAGGACCAAAAGTAATTTACCCCTCCCACCCGTTAACTTTTCAATGATTAAAGCTTTTGCCGATTGTTTGGAGTTTTACGTTTATTAGAATAAAATTACTAGTTATTTTTTGACAAGAATATTCAAAATCAATTGTTAGATGTAACACACGTTACCAGGGTATTTAAGAAAGAAAATAAAAACTGTCATTTTGAAACTTACTAATGATAATAAATAGCTCAATTTTCTTTAAAAGGTATTTTTACTAACGGTCAGCAAAATAGTTTCATTGTTTAATATTTTCTGTATGCCTCTAACCTAAGAATAAATGTCATTCAACTTTTATTTATACGTCTTTACTAATTTGGCATATCGAATCAATTTGTTATACCTCGTAAAAATATTTCAGTCTCACTTTATTCTATTCATTTCAATAAACATTCGTAATAAGTTTAATTATTGGTTAATTTAACTTTCTGAACATCAGAGTTTTTTTTTATTCAAACTAAAATAATGTACAATGGAATAAAGAAAGCTCCAAATCCAAATAAATATCATCTAAACGCCGTAAATCTCAAACCAAGCTATGTTGTGGATGAAATGGCTATTGCATTCGGTCATACCGTAATACGCGTTTACCACCTTATTATTGTATACTTTTAATGCCATATAATTAATTTAGAGCAACATCAAAAGGGAGGTCAGTAAAAAGTATTACTCCTGCGTTGTCTGAAAACATTTTAGATGTTATCAGAGAAGTTTATGTCAATAATTATTAAGTACATATTGAGTATTTCCGGCTCATGAAATAAAGTATGAAGATTCCCACTAAAATTTTTTTGTAAATTGGTCTGCTACTTGGTCTTTGTATTGATGCAAGTAAGTATAATGTGGCCTAGACTATTTTAATTAATAACGTATGATACATACCTGATTTTATTCGTTAAATCAAAAGGTATAAACATCGTTGAAATCTATTGCGATGCTAAAATTTTTGACGAAAAATGAAATCTCATAGCCTTTTGGAAAAAATACTTAGTTCTGATTTGGAGACATTTCTGAATTTGGATGGTGAGGCGTACTTAAAATTTTCATAACTACGGCATTGTCATTAATTGCTTCTTTAGTCTCTCTAATTTGTCATGTAGGTCTTTCGACTTTAAGAGACGTGTTATGCGGTTACGTCCTACGGATACATTTTATAATTTTATGGATTGCAGGCAGCATCTTATTTGTTTCGGTCTTTTGTGGGTAAACCAAATCTAACTTTACAATTATCCCTTTAGTCAAATTAAAGTTTTCTACTAAAGAAATGAAGTCTAATCCATAGCAGAAGCAAGGGTAAACAAGTCAAGAAAATATTCAAGCATTAATCTTCGTGTAACATCATCAAGACGAAATGAAATACTCTCAGCGACCGTCAATATGCATATCAGCAAGGAAAGTAAACCTATTTGGCACTGAATGATCTTAACAGGTTACTGTCACAATCCCTGGAAGATAAAGAAATGGTAGTAGTGACTTCTGTAGATATTGAAGCCGCTTGCAATAATGCCTATACACTATCTATAATTAATGCACTAGTAACGAAAGGGATACCAGCAGTTCTATGCGAATAAAAGCCATCTTAGAAGATATAAACATAATCTCTAGGCAAGGCTATACTGACGGCTAAAACAGGCAGTAGGCAGTCCTGATAGACGAACTAATAAAAATATTAATAGCTGTATATTTCTACTGTCAAAAGTATGTTGATGACCTGGCGATCGATGTAAAAAGCCCGTTCTCAGGTACAATATCGGAGCGTACAGAAATCGTTTTAAAAATCGGTGACGAGTGGTATAGAGAGGAGGATCTAACAATAAACCCTCACGAAGCTACTAAATCCAACTTCAGAAATCGAAAAGTATTAACAGTATTGAAAGGAGTGGATTTTCTGTATGGTCAAGATGCAAGCATGTTCCAATAACAGTTCTAGAAGTCATGCTAAACCTAACACTACTACACATATTCATTCAAGGCGAAGCCAGGTTCGTCACATACAGACTGCACAAAGGTCAATCACTCATAAATAATCTGCATAAACGTGACTACAGCGAGCTATATAAAGAGCTAGAGAACATTCATTAATAGGAGAATGCCTTATTAGACGAAATGCTTTCAAAAGCAATATAGAGTAAGTATTCTAGACAGAAAAGCTTGGACCGAAGGATATCATATTCACGCAGAAGTCACCTGGTATACATACGGCTTTAAAATCTATGAGGGAACAAGAGTAAGTAAATATAGTATCAAGTCAAAGACAAGAATCTCACTGAGCTTCTTAGGAATATGCAACAGTATTCCAAGCAGAAGTAGCAGCAATATACCGATAATTTGAGAACAATAAAGAAGCTAATTCACTAGCCTGAGAAGGAGCCTCAAAGGCTCATATTGTCCCATAATCCGTCTCTGGTATTACAAAGACAGATATCAGAACACGCACAAAAAAGGGAGTGTTTAAAAAATCTTTAGAATGGTGTAACAATTTACCAAAACAAAGACATGCCAAAGAAGTCTTAAGGATCATCGCCAAAACTCAACGATCATCTATTATTCCATAATAGGAAAAATACAAGAGTACCAGTAGTTCTAATAACAGGGCATTGTAAGCTCAACAACTATAAGTATAACATCGATTTGGAACAAAAATCCTTATGCCAATTCTGTCAGAAAAAGAAAAAAACTTCAGTACACGTATTGTGCTGCTGTGAAGGGCTATCCAGACTGAGATATCAGACTTGGGGAAGATAATCAAGGACAACTAGCTAAGCCAGAGAGCTAGTTCCTAGTCTATAAAGTCTAATACAAAAGACCAAACTATCAACGGTTAAAGGATATCCACAATAGATCTGGAAAGGTCGAGATAAAGAGGTTACATGACCTACAGTACTAACGAAATATAATTTATTCTAATATTAATGTAATATTTAGGTACCTATTTATAACACTTTTCTCTAGGGATATTTCCAATAATTACAAACTAAATCGTAACATCCTATTAGTCCGATCCTGGATCTACTTGCTGGATACTGTGCGTCTGGTGCTTTGTAAATGAAGTGATTAAATTATTAAAAAAAAAAAAATTTGTGTGAATAACATATTGTTTTATTGTTAGAAATTAATGAAAAAAACTCAGTCAACCAAATTCAGGTAATATTTTATTCTCATCCAAATATTATTAATAAATTAAATTAATCGGATGATAAATATAATTTATAAATACTTAAGTATTTATACACAACTAATGAACGGTAACAAATAATACTGATTTGCAAAACAACAGTAATTATGTTGTTTTGAAAAGGATCAAACGCTTTGAATTAAAATTTTCTGGTCGAAATAGTTTTAACAAGAAAATAGTGTCTATATTGATTTGTTATTTTTAGCTTTAATGTCGTTACAAATGCGTTTAGGTATTTGATCTCTTACTTAAACTCGTATATCAAAAATGTTTAATAATCCCAAAAACCGGTTTTTTGAATAAATAATGTTCTCGAATTCATTACTAAAATAAATACAGGTGGGATTAACGATTATAAGAAATTAAATTAAGATATTCAGAGAGACTAAAACATTTTTTTAAATTTATAATACTATTTGTATATTGGTATACAATCCGAGACTCATAATAGTCCAGGATCCGTAAGTAGGGTCGACCTTCACCCATCTGTTTAATGGCAAAAACTTATTTTTTATTAAATAAAATATGTTTTTAAATATACTGCAAATGGGTTGCCTAAGAAAATACGGTCACGGCCATTTTTTACTTTCCTTTCTGTGTACAGATAAGAAAAGTATAAAAATCATGATAAAAGTTGTTTATGATGTCATTATCTATTATTTTGTTCCTATACATGATTTTCCTAAAATGGACCTAATTCGAGATATTTGAGGTAAAGTGCAAATTTCGAATTTTGAAGACAACTCAAAAACGGATGAAGAGAAAAACACCAAATTTTAAATTTAAGCTTTAATCCATCCTGCGGTGAGCTGATTAAAGTTTGGGCATAGTTGAAGCATCTGGGGAATACTTTACAGGGTGTCGTTTTTTTTACTTTAAGAAAAAAAATACTCTGGACCGTATTTTCTTAGGCAACCCATTTTCGGTATATTTATAAATATATTTTATGTAATAAAAATAAACTTTCATTCATTAAACGGATCTTAGACTATAAAGATATTGTAACTTAAGCCGTGTTATATCCCTAATATTTGTAGTATAGTTACTAGATTAGATTTTGATGTCAATAATAAATAAAGATGTCAGATTTTTCAATATTAGTTTTCACCTCGATTTAATCAAATATTTAGTTACAATATTTGGCGACGTTGAAAAGCAATTCATCTATTTAATTCTCCATATATTCCCCCACATGATTTTAAGCTTGGATCAAGATCAATTTCAGAAATTTCTAACTGTTATTCTCCATCAGTTTCTGTTGATAGTGTAAGCTCTCTACTAGTCTCTACTATATGTACTATAAATACTATGTATAATTTTATCTAGTTAACACTCTGATTTCAATATAATTTTTTCATTGTATGTCATTAATACACATTTATATTTTAAAGGAGTTTACTTTATTTGACAGGTTATGGGCCCAGGCATAGATACACTTTAAAAGTTTTAAACGTACTAAAGTACTTATCGAGTTCAAGATGAGTGTTACTTCTGAGGATAACTTCGATGCTACACCAGTTTATATGGGACCTGCTGGAGTACCTGGCATAGAAAAATTGGAAAGTCATAAAAATTATGATTATTGGAAGTTCCAAATGAAAATGGTCCTAATTGATTATGGTCTCTGGAAGTGTGTTCTAGGCCAGGATCATGATGCTGAGAAAGATCAGAGGACCCTTGCAAAAATCAGTCTTTCTGAAAAGCCCGTTTGTGTTAGTTATATCCGTGAAGCTAAATCTTCAAAAGACGCCTGGGATAATTTGGAAAAGGCATTTCAAAGTTCATTGAAGAGTATGCTTCCATGAACGAATATGTTAGTGGTGTGTTATCACTGGTTCACAAATTAGCGGACATAAAAGTTACTATGGACGATTCTGGAGTAGGTATGCTGCTTTTAAGTGGACTTCCAGACTCTTATGAAACTTTGCTTAGTGGCTATGGAGCTACTCATACCACAATTACAAGTGAAGATGTTATTAAAACTCTTTTGGAAGACGATGCTCGCCGTGGTTTAAGAGAAGAGTCTTCATCTGATTCGGCGTTAATTCCCAAGAATAAAAATATGACTTCTAATATCCAAAATACTGTTGTATGCCATAAATGTGGCATAGAGGGTCATATTCGTCCAAAATGTCCTAAATTAAAAAACAAATTTAAATATGCTAAGGGCAAGTCAAATCAATCAACTTCTTGAGGTAAATCCAAGAACAAGGAAAATTTACTTCTTATTTAAACTGCTTTTGCTGCTGGTTCTTTTGATGATAATTCATGGTGTGTTGATAGTTGTTCCAGTAACCATGTGAGCTCTCGACGTAACTGGATGAACAATTTTAATCCAGATTGTGTTACAACGTTTTTTACAGCAGATAAAAATACATTTGGCAGTAGTGGTTCTGGTGATATTTCCATTGAACTAACTAATTTCGAAGATAATACTACTAATACAGAAACCATTACAAATGTTATGTATGTACCTTATGCAGCAGCCAATTTATTATCTGTCAGCCAAATAACAAGTAAAGGTATTTTTTTGTATTTAATGAACATGGTTTTGAAGCTTATTCTAAGGAAAATTTTAAAGTCCAAGGATTACTGAAATTTACAGGATCCAAAGTTAATGGAATTTATAGTCTAGATCAACCACCTCAACAAGAAATTACTAGAAATGTTGCAATGTCCCTTAATCAACTAGTAACACAAGAGACTTGGCATAAGAGATTGGGCCACTTAAGTAACAGAAGCCTAAAATTATTAAGAAATCTTACTGATGGTATAGTATTTAGTGACAAAAATCCAACTTCACCCTGCATTACTTGTATACAAGCTAAGCAAACAAGAAAAGAATTTCCTAAAGGTCAAGCCATACGTTCATCTGAGCGACTGAAGCTTGTTCACACAGATGAATGTGGACTTATGTCCGAACCAAGTTGGGGAGGAGCCAAATGTATCCTAATGTTCACAGATGACTTTTCACGTAAAACTTTTGACTATTTTCTCAAGACCAAAGATAAAACATTTTCAATTTTTAAATATTTTAAAAAGATGGTTGAGAATCAGACTAGTCTTTAGTTTAAAAGGTTACGGTCTGATAATGGCACAGAGTTTTGCAATAACCTTTGGAGTGAGGGTAGCCATATGTGAGTAGTAGGGATTAAGTGTAAGGGTTAAAGAAAAGGTCCTTTATTTCTCACAAGTCAATTTAATTGGCGACCGGTTTCGAAGTTGTCTTTTTTGTGTTGTTTAGTTAATAATTGTCTTAAATGTGTTTTAATTAATTATTTTATTCAAACAGACATCTGGTGGTTTAACCTAACCTACATTAAAATTTAAAAAAAAAAAAATACTTATTACACATGACTTTTTTAACTCGTTCTGTTAAACTTTTTGTAGCGCTTCCTTTATGGAATTAGTCAAGGTGTGCCTGATGATGAAGTGACAACTTCGAAACCAGTCGCCAATTAAATTGACTTGTGAGAAATAAAGGACCTTTTCTTTAACCCTTACACTTAATTTGCAATAACCTTTTTTCCGATTTTCTAAATAGTGAAGGCATTATACATGAGTTAACAGTACCATATACACCCGAACAAAATGGTGTTCAAGAAAGAACAAATCGAACAATGGTGGAGAAGGCAAGATCTATGCTGCATGATTCAGAACTGCCGAAGACGTATTGGGAAGAAGCTGTGTCAACTGCTATTTACCTTAAAAACCGTAGTCCTTCTACTGCTATAAAAGCAGCAACTCCTGAAGAGTTTTGGACGGGTGTTAAAGTCAACATAAATAATTTAAAAATGTAGACTGTCTTTCTAGAGCTCCAATAGAACAGAAATATTCATCAATGGATAAATTTTTAAACGAGGAGGTAAATCAACTTTGTTATTCAACAATTTTGCAGATATCGTCATATAATTTGACTTCAGCAACTAAAAGTGTCCAGATTTTTCTAAAATTATACATGATTTAAAATCAAACAATAAAATTGATATCCATCTTAGGATACAAGATAACATTTTATTTAGAGGTTAAATAGTGATAATTCTAGCTAATCTTCAACCCATAGTTCTTTCCGAACTCCATAGCACTCAGCTAGGTATAACCAAAATGAAACAACTAGCCAGAAGATACCGTTATTGGTAAAATATCGATAAAGACATCGAAAAGATTGTTAAATCATGTCAATCCTGTGCTGAAGTCCATAATTCTCCATCTAAGGCACAGTTACACCATTGGGATGTACCTTTAGATAACTGGGATCGTATCCACATAGATTACGCCGGACCGTTTCAAGGATATTACTATTTAGTTGTTGTTGATGCAAAATCAAGATGGACAGAAATTAAATTTTACGTGAAGCGCCTACTTTAGGGAAAACTATTGATCTGTTACAAAAGAATGCAGTTGTGGTGTTCCCGTAGAATTCGATATATGCAACAATGTTTTGTACCTTAGTCATGTTTACCTTATTTTGTTAAAAAAAAAGAAGTTTTAAAATAGTGTGGGAGACTGTTATATCCCTAATACTTGTAGTATAGTTACTAGATTAGATTTTAATGTTGTCAATAATAAATAGAGATGTCAGATTTTAATTAGTTTTCACCTCGTTATTATTCAAATATTTACAGATACAAAGTCGTCAAACCAATTGATCTTTCTCATAATTCGAACCACTGAGCACTCTCAACCCCTTTTTATATTATTGTTTTTGAGTTTTGAGTGCCTTCAATAAATAGTTTAGCGAAATATTTCTTTCTGTTCTGTGAAGGTAAGAGCTTTCATTGAAAAAACAGTGTCATTTTCCTGATTAAAATTAATTTCTACTTTTTAAATTTTTAATATTTACATAATCGATAAGCTGAATTTTTTTAATTATATTACTGTTTCTATCCAACTGGAAGTTTGAAATAAGCTCAGCTTTGGTGTACCATTTACTAAGTAAAACGATAAACATGTAGGACATCTAATCCCTTTCCCATCTACCTGAAATAGTCGCTGACGAATATGTAAGGAAGAAAATAAAAAAAAAATGCGTTTTTCAAAATAAATAAAAGCAGGCCTACCACATATCCCGAAGGTCCGTACTTAAAGAAAACTTTGTCGCTTTGAGAAGAAGCACGTTCGCAGCTTTGAGTATCGCCTTCTACCCGCTATCGGCCAATACGTTTTTCCTCTTTTTCTTCGGAAAATATGTACACGTACTATGCGTCTTTGAGTCTCTACCTCTTGCATATATGGTCCTCTTTTTCATGTCTCATTCTCTTCGTATGGTTGCGGGAGTGAAAGAAAGTATGTAATTTTAAATAACTTGTTTCATTTTCCAACTATTAGGTGAAAAATAACGGTTTTGGATAAACTGTTTACGAGGTAGCAAAATCTTCGTCTGCGACCACTAGATTAGATTATTTTAGTTTTAGAAAGAAGTTTGAGATTTGTCCTTGTCCACCGCGACCGTTTCTGATCTATTGTAGGATTCCATAATTTATAGTGTGTCATTTTTATTAAACTTAGTAGCTTTGACAGTGGCTTCTGCATGTAGTTACAAGCTTTTGACTTTTCCAGCATCGTTGATATAATTAGTTTTCTGCTAGCGATAATGCAAACTCTTTTTAGTTTTCGATTTGACATTCTCAAAGCGTATTGGAAAGGGTTTAATATATAATGTATAGTAATCAGAACAATCCAATGAAGATCGGTGGATTGACTTCAGTTTGATAAGTACTTAGCCTAGGTTTATTTCAGAACAAAATTAATGACTAGCCACGAGACTAGTTTTAATGGCAGGCACCATAAAGTGTCAAATTAAAAAACAAATTTTAATTGTAATATTTTGCAATATTTATTAATTTTAAAACCGTTAATTTTTTATAATTTATTTACACTTAATACTAATTAATTTATTTATTATATAATCTAATTTATTTAACAATTCGAATGTCTGTCTTCAACTTAATTTCTCCTACAGCATATAGCCGGTAATATATGTATCATAAAAGTAGGCCTAGAACCATACTTAAGGTTGGTAACAGTGCTCTCTCGGCTGTCTATGAGGACAGCCCATCAATAAAGACATTCTTAATCTTGACATCAAAGAACGAGTTTCATTTATAACACATCAGATGGTGCCGAAACCAGTTGTAAAACAGCAGTTTTTACAAAAAATATTAACAGAAAACCAAAAAATCAACATCGAGAACCATTAAAATTCAAGAAATCAAACCAAAAACTTAATTGATGAAAACAGTCATCAAGGAAACAAAAAAGCATAGAAAAATCGTGCCCGATTCCACCTTTGCAAATATCTGGGAACATTTATAAGAATTGGAGACTTTTCATCCAGCGATTTAAAATTTATCAGTTGGCAGCTGAACTAAAAAAAAAAAACAGAAACTACACAATGTGCCCAACTACTTCATGTAATAGGAGAAGAAGGATTTAAAAATACCAAACACATTTCAAATTCACAGAAGAAGAGAAAGACAAAATTGATCCTCTAATACAACAATTTGATGAATACTTCAAACCCAAAAGTAACCTTTCAAATTTAAGATACAACTTATCCAGAAGAAAACAGGGTGAAAATGAACCAATAGCCAATTTCATAACAGACCTAATAAATATTGCAAAACAATATGAATTATCCACCTTAGAGGACAGCCTAACAAAAACTTGCATAACTAGTGGTGCATCAGACAGCAGAATAAGACAACAATTGTTGGAGGATGACGAAATTACTCTAGAGAGGGCCATATCCTTGTGCAAAAGCATTAAAACTTCCCAACAACAATCCGAGAAAATTGAAACAAACAAAACAGAAGCAATAGAAATAAGCTATATAACTAGAGCAAAAACCAATCGTAGCCAAGGTAACAAAAACCAAAAATGGAACGCAAACTACAACAAAGGACAAGCTAGCAGCTCAAAATGCTACAGATGTGGCCTAGATCATTTAGGACTACCCTACAAAGCCATCGAAGCTAAGTGTCAAACATTCCAAACTGATGTTTATGGTACTAACTTTAACATTAAAACTGATCACAAACCACTCATCTCCATCATATATAAACCCCTGTTAAATACACCACCTAGACTCCAACGTATTGTATTCAGTCTACAAAAATGTTATTTTAATCTTCACTATAAAGAAGGCAAAGAATTATATATAGCAGACACACTGTCCAGATGCTGCACAGAATAACCTAGTTTAAAAAATAAACTTGATTTAGATCTAGAGTCTCAAATATGTCTAGTGACACTATCTTTCAACGTAAGTGAACCTCAGCTAAATAATATTAAGAATGAAACCAGTAAAGATGATGAACTAAATTCATTAAAGGTGTTCCTAAAAAAGGGTTGGCCTGAAATTTACACTCTGTCAATAAACTTAAAAATATTCTTTAAGATTAAAGTCGAAATTTATTATCATAACAATCTATTTTTAAGAAATAATAGAATTATTATACCTAAATCATTGTTAAATGAACTTCTGAATAGAATCCCTTATGGCCATCAAGGCATAACAAAACGTGAAATATTAGCTAGACAATCTGTACATTGGCCTTCCATGACAGCATACATTGAAAGTGTAGTAAAAAACTTCAAAATTTGTGCTCAGTCTACTAATAAGACTAGAGAACCTTTAATTCTCCACACAATACCTAAACTGACTTGGGAGGAAGTAGGATCAGACCTATTTCAATTAAATCAAAATTCATACTTAATAGTTGTTAATTATTTATAGTAAATATCCTGAAATTTGTCGATTAAAAGATACTTCAAGTAAAACAGTAATTAATGAACTAAAATCAATATTTGCTCGTCACGGAATTCCAAAAACATTTTATTCTGATGGAGGACATCAATATACATCTCACGAATTTGAGACATTTTGCAAGGATTGGCAATTTCATAGCATAAGTCCTGAAAATCCTAGATTAAATGGACTTAGTAAACTTTATATACAAACATACAAAAAATCTTTACAGAAATCATTCACAAATGGCAAAGATGCTTATCTAACATTTCGTTATCTCCGAAACATGCCTATAGATGCAAATCTTCCTTCACCGGTGCAACTATTACTGTCTAGGATTCTCAGGACATTCCCTTTGCAGATATAATGTTAAAACTAAAAGCACAAGATGCAAACAAATTTTATACACATATGTACAAAAAACAAAAATCACAAAAATTGCATTATAATAAAGGTGTGGTAACACAAAAACCGCTAAGTATCAATCAAAAGCTATACATCAAAGATAATAAGAATATCAGAGAAGACGTAATTAAAAAAAAAAAAATTAGAGACAGGACCTATACAGTGGAACTTGACCAGACCAAAAACAAGATTCCAGGTATTTTTCGACCATAATAGATGAGTTCTGGTAATACTTCCAGAGTTCTACAGCATTCGCTTCACACTGTTCGTAGACGGGCCATCTACTTCGTCCAGGTTAAGGAGTTTTGGAGCATGACCTGATCGAAAACGGTGCGTAAGACAATATGCTTACAACTTACTGATGAAGATCAAAACCAACTTAAAACGTGACTTACAGTCACAGAACATGCCATACCAAAAATTATAAAAATCGATTATGACCTACCTATTCTTTTTATGATCTTTTTTTTTACGCGTAACGTTTTTGGATATAGCGAAGATCCTTAACGAGAACACAATAAGTCAATGGCGTAACTATAAAGGGAGGTGGGGGATAGAACCCTCCAGAACCTTAAAAATAAAAATAATGGCAAAAAACATGGCAAACAAAATATGGCAAAAAACATGATAAAAGAAAACAAGAAAACTTGTTTGTCCTGTAACGTTCAAAATCTATTATCCCTCAACTCTAGTCTCGCCTATTTATTACAAAAAAAACTAAAAGACTTGTAACTTTCTGTAACAAATGTGACCATATTTTTTTTAAAATACATTCATGTTATAAAGCAAACTTTTGTGTAGTATTATCCGATGTGGTGTGCTATTCGATCTGATCCCCCCCCCTCCAAGCTAAGTCCTAGTTACGCCACTGCAACAAGTAAGACAATTTTTGATATTGGCCCACAAGGATTATTGCAATCAACGACCACGGTCACATTCTCGACACCAACGTAATTCTTCAGCGAAATCAAAACGCGATAATGAGTAAATGTGTTTTTATGACAAATAGTTTGGAGATATAGGCAGAAAATTACCTAATCATGTACATACCAGCCAACATTCCAAATTTCCGCGTCGGAAAACTAAGAGAAACGCCTCTATTTAAGTTGGAAGATGTTACAGTTACGTCGCAAAATCGTCTTTTCCTAACTGATCGCGTCTGTCAATCAATTCATAGTGGATACTGGTGCTGACGTTTCTGTTGTTTAAAAGCCAAACCCACTGATTTTAACTTATATCCCGCAAATGTTTCAGTCGTTAACACATACGACCATAAATTATTATGTTTAGATTTGTCGCAGATCTTTCTAATGGCAATTTGTAATTGCAGATGTTTCTCATCCAACCATTGGTGCATATTTCTTGAAATTCAATGGTCGTTTGGTCGATCTGCAACATTATACATTAATTGATACAGAAACTCAATTTTCTTCATTTGTTTATTCCATCAATTATAATCACTATTAATTCTGTTGTCATAAATTCTGTTACTATCCAACGTTCCTGAGATTTTACTTATTTTACTTGTTCCCCCTTAAGGCAGCCATTAAATTTTTCACCATATAGTGATCAATGATCCTTCATTCGAAAAACCCCGCCGGTTATCCCCTGAGAAATTAAAAGTGCCAAAACTCTAGTTTGAATACATTATTGAACCGTGTATACGTCGTCCCTCAAGAAGTTGTTGGGCAAGTCCACTCCACATGGTTGCTAAGTCCCAGCTAGGAAGTTGGAGGCTCAAACCGTTGCAGATAGGTATTCTATTTATTCAGCAAACTGGACCTTGTTCGAGCCTATCACTAAATCCCTGTTGCAGAACACAATACTCCCAAAACAGCCGTTACAACAACCATTCGAGTTATTTGAGTTCCCGTATATGACTATCGATTTATGTAATGCTGCATAAACTTTTCAAAGATTTATGGATATTGTTCTTTTAGGTTTAGATTTTATTTACTGTTACATTGACGACATACTAGTTGCTAGTGTAACCGAACAAGAACATCTTAATCACTTACAAATGCTTTTTAAACGACTTAACCTATTAATTCCTGAGCTTGAATACCTAGGATATCGTATTTCCAAAAAAAAAGGAAGTAAACCGTTCTGAAAGAGGTCTATCAAAAATTTGAAGCGTTTCCTGGGGTTGATAAACTTTTATCGACGATTTCTTAAAAATGCTGTTATTATTCTTAACGAATATTTAAAACATGCTACTAAGAATAATAAAAACACCTAGTAGTTTGAAATTCCGAGTCTGACTCAGCGTTCGAAAACTTAGCAAACGCATCATTGTTAGCCGAATTTTCAACGTAGACCAACGCCAACGGTACATATGCTGTCATTGGCGTTGGAATTGGAAAGCATGGGAAAGGATTTGAGAACATCGTCCATACCGGATTTTGAGTGTTGCATTGGAGACCGTTGGTTGCGGTTCGGTGTTCCCCAAATTTTCATGTGATGTCATCGAGCGAAAATGATCATGATTTATTGTGTGCAAGTGCAGGATTTCTTGTTGTATATAATTTACTTAACAAAAACAAAAAGAAACGGAGGTAGTTGTTTTTGTTGTTAGAATTGACGAAACTTGTGCTTTCTAATTACCACTCACAAGACCCAGGTGTGTGGGTAATTAATACTGAATTGGTAGAGTATATAGTGAAGAATACTTTCGTTCAAAAGTTGGAACAGATAGATTTTGAACAGTCAAAGAGACTGTATTCCAATGAAAATCGTAATCGATACGAATCAAAGAAAATGTTTTTCGTGAAATTAGTAAATGATGAATATTCGGAGAGAATGGCTTTTATACTTTCCATCAACCAACAAAATGTACTGTTTTCAGTGTAAATTATTCGGATCAAACCTTTTACAATTCGTCAATGGATTTAATGATTGGAAGCATCTAGAAAGAATAGGGGAACACGAGAAATCTATAGAGCATCGAGAAAATACGAAAACGTATACATTACGTTCCACAGTACTCGGAAAAATAGATAGCAACATCGAAAAACAATACTTAATAGAAAAATAGTATTTGAAAAACCTTCTGAAAAGGATAATAACAACTATAAAGTTTTTATCTAAATTAGGATTAGCATTTCGGGGAGCCATAGAAAGATCAGGTCAAGAGCAATGTGGAAATTATTTGGCTACACTTGGACTAATTGCCAAATTTGACCCATTCCTAAAAACTCATTTCGAAAAACATGCAAATAAGGGAAAAGGACATGCCTCCTACCTATCAAAAACTGTTTGTAATGAATTTATAGAATTGTTGGCTAAATCCACCAGAGAAAAAATAATAGAATAAATAAAAAGTGTCAAGTATTACTCAAAAAGCGTAAATTCAACACCTGATATTTCGCATACAGACCAGTTAACTTTTATTTTGCGGTATGTGCAACCAATTGGATCGGTGGTTGAACGTTTCATAAAATGTATTAGTAAGGTTGCGCATAAAGCTGAAGATATGGAAGTAGCAATTTTGAAAACACTTGATGAATTCAATCTACCTATCGAGGACTGCGTTGGATAGTCATACAACAATGCGTCAAATATGGCGAATATTCGGGCCTCGCATAAAAAACACAATGCCAGAGCTCTATACATACCATGTGCGGCTCAGTCTTTAAATCTGCGGAAAGTTGTTTACAGGCAACAGAGTTCGTCACAAACTTGAAGTGAACAGAATCTGAATAAGAAAGAAAGCTTTCAAAGAGAGTAAAGAAGTTAAAACGAATTTTGATGGAAAACAAAATATGAAAACTAACACATTGTACGTTATATTAGATAATTTGTCATCAGAACTAATTCGAAGAAAAATATGAAAGGGTCTCAAACACGTTTGGATTTATGGGATCGTTATGTGATCTTTTGGACAATCAAATTTCAATAGAGGCAGCAAATTTATGGCAGAGTTATCAGTCTGAACTTGACAAAAAATTTTGCAGAAGAAATTTTTTTGACAATACCAGCAACTAATGTTACCGGAGAGAGGTCGTTTTCAACACTAGGTAGAGTCAAGAACTATTTAAGAAATAGTTTATTTGATTCGAAGACCAGCAATTTAACTTTATTGTACATTGAGAGTGAACTTGTTGATTCTCTAGATGAAGACGATATTATGTATATCGCTTTTTATTTCAAGCAAATTAAGAAAGACGCTTTAAAAAAAGGAAATGGGATTCGAAGTTTTTGTTTTATTGATTTTTTATCTTGACATGTTTGTAATGTTATTTTTTATTATGTTAATATTCTTTCAAAATAGATGCACTGAATAATTGTTTTGATCATGTTTAGAGGTATACCTTAATAATAGATTGAAAAATTAATTGCTGGGAAGGGGCGCTTTTAAAGTTTTGGACCGGGGCGCCGCTGGTGCTTAATCCGGCCCTGCCTGGCATACAGGAACGATTAATTTAGTTCGACAAAGATTTTTCTGGCCATATATGAAAAAATATATCGCCTTATAGACAAAATTAAAAACATTTTCTTTAGTTTTATTAAATTTCTCCGTTCGTTTTTGATATTGTAACTTTTTTTTTGTTAATTGTTTTTTTGTATTAGATGCATTTTTTACTGTGTCACATTTTTTTATATAAGATAAAAAATTTAAACACGGCCTTGCTTATTTCATTTTCAATTACCTACCTAATAAGTTCTAAAATCTTTGAGCCGCCCGACATGCTTTAAATTGAATAAATCTATTAAATTGACATTAAAAACAGCAAAAGTTTCGCAATGCGTATGTCTGTCTGACAAATATGGAAAGTAGAATACAATGAAGTACTATTTTATATCTATACCCGTTAAAATAAAATGCATCTACTAATACCGATACACAATATTATTTTGTCCTCATTAGACACTTAAAACATTGGCTGGCACCTACTTTTACTTTTCCTTGTAGATATTTCACCTTGTGAAATAGTAAAAGACCATATAAGGCCACCGCGTTATTTTGCGAGAAAACTGATACATACACTCTATAAAATAGCAATTTTCATTATTAAATAAATGTTTTTAATATTTAATTCGTAGACTCTTAGTCATAGGCGGCGCAAGATTCATTTTTAATCGATAATTAAAAAATTTATAGTTCATGTCGAATATTATAAATAGTATCTTGCTTCTAATTAATCCATCATATTCTTGACATTTCTATTGTGTGCCCAGCAATCGACACCGGTAAATGCAGTAGATGTCGATCTCGACAATTTAGATGGCGGTGCAATATATCCCGTGTAGTAATAGAACTGGTATACAAGAAATAGCTTTAAGTCAATCGCTCGCCAGTCACGGAAGGTCAAGTGGCGCTAGTATCGCACAATTTTTGACGACAACTGATTGATAGTAATTTATCCATTTTGTTCACGGAACATGACAGTTATTATTTATTTTTGAATAATTTATTTTCAGACAAGAGCCTAATTACACGATTCTATAAATATACAAACAGAAATCAATAAAAATACATAATATCTAATTAATAAACAAAGTTATAATAAACAATAATATCGGTATTACAAAGTTTTTTAAAAAAAGTAGAGGAACAAAAATGGTAAAATAATAAAAAATGGTAAACTCCTAATCAGAGGGCTAGCAAAGCCACGGAAATCCAACACAGTCATAATACTTTGGCAGGAACAACAATTTTTTTTAAGTTCCCTCCTATTCGCTCCGTGCATGACGACAGCGCCAACACAAATATGTACTAAAGGGGGATTTTTCGTGTATTGAAAGTATCATTTTTAATAGAATTTCTAAATAAAAAATGTATTTCTTTGCTTGATTTATAAAACAAGTGAAAAGATTCATTTATTATTATTATATATTTTTATTACTTTAGCTACGGAAAATTAAGTATATTTGATAAAAAAATATTGTTAAAACATTTGCACAGAATAGGTAATAAGGCAACATTATTTACGAGAAAGTGTATGAAAAGTTGCCTAATCAAGTTGAAGGTTAATGTTAAACGTGTATTCAAAATTTAATCCCAAAGAAATAGTTGTAATATTTTCGAATGTAATTTGTACTTGTTTTCACCATTTTTATTTCGAAAGAAAACATAGAATTAATTATTAAATAACTGTTTCAAGAAACATGAAATGATGTTAAGGAAAAAGCAGAAAATTACCTGGTTTAAGCACATGGAGTTAACAGTAACTATGGAAAAACCAATTATGTTCCATTTACGAGTTACATAAATACAATGCCAACATTTCCAGCTTTAATAACAAAAGAAGAAGGTATTCAAGGAAAGAATATTAAAATTGAAATGAACAACATATGAAGTATCTAGGTTTAATCATAAATTAACATATTCATTGGAATGTTCATATAGACACCGTACCTAGATCACTTCGTATGTTGCTAAATAAATTCCAATATTTAAAAAATATATTAAATGCAACTCACTTTATAATATTATACTTCGCACCAGTTGAATCTCGGCTGCAGTATGGGATAATTACTTGGGGTAGTGCTTGTAAAAGTCAAAGGATTGTAGAAAAGTCAAAAGTCTGAATCTGAATCATATTTTGACTAATATCAGTTTATAAGAAGTAAAACAAAATTATTACCTAGTATATTAAATAGATAGTTGATTAAAATGTTTATTTTATTCTACAACTAAGAGCCTATTGAGAAGAATAAGACCAACTGAAAATATTTGTAAAATTTTTATACATAAATAGGATAAAGACACTATTTGTAACTTCTATGCTACAATTTATATAGCAACAACGAATTGCAGATTAAACTGTTCTCTTTATAATTATGTTGCAACGCCCGTGAAACATGTGTATTTTGGTTACTTGTTAATTTTTGTCGACAATTTCACTGATTTATTTAATGTTTATGAGCGGGAAACATTTAGATACAATGTCGCCTGCCGTTAAGCATTTATATCCAATGGAAAAAACGGTTAAATGACAATATATGTAAATGTATCTGGATCCCTTTCAATCAAATGACTAATAAAGTAAATAAAAGTGACGGAACCGAATTCATTAACATTTCGTAGCTTCGCGGTATGCACAAAATGATGGTTTAGAATTAGTAGATTGCTAAAAAAATGTACGTGTTACGTAACAAGTCTGAACAGCACTGCATAACAACGTAACATATTTGCGATTTATTTTTTGTTTTATTTTTTATATAAATGAGCCCCCTACTTATGGAGCCTCAGTATTACATTAAAGCCAACGAAAAACAGTAAAAAATGTAGAAACAGATATTTCGTTTGGTCATCTGTGCGTATGCACAATAACTCTAAAACGGAAGCCTTGATCAACTGCGGTTTTAATTTTCTTGAATAATTTCTTCTGACTTAGAACTCTATTGATTTTCATAATTTCCAGTTTAAGCTTCCTACTTTAAACATACCATATGGATGGCTATGCTTGTCAACTGTAAAACCACATATATTTTTGAATCATTGTTAAATTGCATTGGCGACTGTAAAAACGCAATGGTTATTTTAAAATTAGAAAATAACCTGTTATATTTATTTTACTGTAAAAACTGCATTTTTCCACCTGCAAGTGGGTTACTGTGATTTTACCTTGTGATTTATTTGAAATTTAGATATGACCCTCCAATTAATGTAATTTTACCTTGTGATTTTACCTTGTGATTTTACCTTGTGATTTTACCTTGTAATTTCACATTGGGATTTTACCTTGTGATTTATTAGTATTTTTAAAAATCATTGTTCTGTAAAATATACAGTGTAATCCAAAAAATATAGTACCTTTTTATCATAGTGGCAGACTATTAGAACTTTCTATTTTTGCTTTTATAGAAGTCGGAATATATCTTATTAGCCGTTAAAATTGAAGCGAGACAAGGCGCGTCACTTCCGGATACGTCAGCCCAATAGTTTTAAAGTAAGTCTTCTTAGAACTTGTGACGTAGTCTGTGGCGCAGATTGCTTAATGGCATCGAGAATTCAAATTTAATGTGCTTCATGATTAGTTTTTAAAATTTTTGTGTCCAAAATTGTTAAAATTAAATGTTGTCGTTCTGTTTTAATGTATTGAATGTTTCAACTAGTCTCAATGCTAAACCTCTCATGCAATATTTATTTAGTTTGTCAAGTAGAATGTTATAGGAAACTGTATTAAATGCTTTGGTCTAATTAAGAAGTGATTCATCTACTGCGCTTACCGTTTTTTCCAAAAATCATCTACCGCATTTTCTGTGCTTGAGTTTTGTATAAAACCATATTGTCAATCTATAATAACACTACGATTATGAAAAATTTAATTCGTCTACTTTTTACTGCATTTTTTAAAATTTTGGCAAGTTTTTGATAACAGAAACTAGGCTATAATTTGTTAGCTCACCAGGATCTCCGGATTTGTATAGATACGTGATTATTGACTCCTTTCATTGACTTGGAATTTTTCCTGATTGAAAGCAAATAAATATGCGTTAAAGGAAGAATTTTTTATTGTAGTTGCCGTTAATTTGTTTATTAAAATAGTTATTTAATTTTTTGTTACGGGTTTAAAGACTATGTTGCCTTCGCCTTTATCATTTTTTGGAAAGTTTACTTCTTAGGACCCCATACATTTTTTAGAATTTAAGTTCCAGTTCTTTACACTTTTTTTAGGGGCTCTCTCCATTTAAGTCGTACATATAGGTTTATCTCCAGGCTAAATTGTGATGCGTAATAACATCATTGTTTATTCTTATTTCTTTTGGCTCATTTGGTTGAAGAGTAAAATTAACATACACTGATTTAGTTTGATTTCTTTTTATATTTTACTTTTTGTCCATCGATTGATTCTGTTGCAGGTTTCCTGGAGATTTTCTAAGATCTCTGTATTAGTTCAACCAACTGCCAGTATTGCAGTGTCATCCGCAAATGTTGCTAATTTAACACATTGTTATTGAGGGATATCGTTGGTGTATAATAAGTAAAGGACCGGTCCTAGTACACTGCCCTGTGACACACCTGCTTTAATTTCTTTTATTTCGTAATATGTCTCCTCGTGCTTTTTTCTTGTTAGATATGATTTAAAAATGTCGACATATTGTCTAGACAGCATTTTCACAGGTTTCTGTATCAGGCCAGTATGTCAAACCTTGTCAAATGCTTCGGCTACGTCAAGGCATATACTTTTTTTTTCGTATGCTTTTTCGATGATATCGGCTATCCTGTGTACTTGATTTACTGTCGAGTGTTTGTTTCTAAAACCAAATTGGTGTAAAAGGTTCTTATTTTATTATATTATTATATAAAGCAACCAAAAAAGCGCCACTAGTGAGGCTAAGCCGCTGTTTGCTCTCTAGATGCATATTTTGGGTGGATCAATCCCATTCTCTTAATACTGTACTTTTTCTTGCCAATTATTCACTCCTGCCTAGCGTAGTGTCCTTCTTCCTCCGGGGTCCCATTGTAACATTGAATTACTGATATTTTAAAATATCCCCAAGCTCACATTGTTTACATGTTCTTTATAGTCCATGGAATTGGTACTTTTTGCCTTACATCAATTAGGTAATTCTGATTTTTTTATATGTTGGTAGTGATGAGATGGTAATGACAAATCCAAATTTTCCACCTCGAAAGCCCTTCGGATCATTGTTATATACTAAAAAATTCTTTAAATTTTAGGACTTTTTTTTAGTTTTTGTGAATTTTTACTACCAAGGACCTGTGTTATGGCAAAACTTACGATGCACACTTTTTAAGGAGAGTAAATTTGCAATGAAATAGAAATAATTTGGTTTTGTTAGGCCAAATAGTTTATAAAATACGGTTATTTAAAAGTTTGCAAAATTTCATAAAAAAAGGAAGTATTCCTTTTTTTTAGTTTTCGGCAATTTTTACCCCTAAGCAGTGGGTTTAGGGAAAAAGTTACTTTGCTAGTTATTAAAGTCCACTAAATTCCCAACAAAATGAGACCAATTATGTCAACTTACACCTGATAGTTCCTGAGACAAAGTTGTTCAAAGTTAATGAGTTAAGTAAACAATTGTGTACTAGAAGGGTTTGCAAAATGAAATGAAATACGCATTATAATTTATTAAAATAAACATTTTACTTATTAAAATATTAATATGAAAAATGTAATGAAACGCCTCATTGTATTTTATGTACAGCACAGTTGGGGAAATAGTTATTATTCGCATTTTTTGTATATTTTTGATGGACCAGGCTCGTCCTCTGAATCCACAGCACACCTTTTGGGGGCAGCTTGCTGAGGAAGAATTTCTTCATCGAAATGCTCAGGAAGGTCAAAATAGTCATTTAGTGGTGTGTCATCAATGAATGTTTCATCAATGTCGTCAGCCATCAGGTCCGGTATGTTCTCGCAAGATTGGCCAGTGCAGTAGTTGCAAACAGCCGAGCATTTCAGTCCTGCTTTCCTGCAACCACAACTGCTGATACAACCTTTTTTTCACTTACACAATATCATATTTAACAGAGCTTGAGCCAATCGAGATGATTCTTCTTATTTCCCAGCCACTTATGTACCTGAACAAAATCAACAACAAAATAAGAAAATGTATTCTCACCTAGTGGTATATTCGCAGAGAGTAAAATCTTGCAGCATCCCTGATTGGAGGCAATCTGGTGAGGTTCATGTTGGGCTTAACTGCCGCCCTAGTGAACAATTGGAAGCGAAGATCGCTAACATTTTACGATTCTCTGTTGCATCCATAATGTGAAATGAGGAAGGTCTCTTCTGCGTCGGCAACTTGCTCAGTTGTGGCATTGGACCTTAAGGAAATCTCTGTTGATGTTGTATCACAATCATTAAATGCGTAAAGGAACAATGCTATTACGGGTTGTGATAATTGCGTAAAGGAATTTGTCGAGTAGGTGATATCTGTGTTTTTTGGAAGAATGTGGTCTCCTTCAACTCATGATAAACCACAAAGTATGACCAACAAATCTATATCTTCGCCAACGATCTTCACCACTTCGTAGGAAGAGGATATTGAAATGACTGTAGTTACTATTAACCTATCAGAGTCTTCATCTACCTGTAATATTAGAATTTTGTTCTTTTCCAGGTAAACCTTCAGCACTTCGATGAGTCTAACTTTATTCCTATCATTTAAAAGGAATTTGTCCTGAGCAACTGAAGCAATGATTGTTTCATCGTTTTTTAACATCAGGAGAGGACGTTGCTAGAGCTCTACTCAGACGTTCAGAGCTTTTGGTATGTTTGTCTGATGCGTCAGACGGATAGCCATCGAAAACTACAGTTATATTTGAGCCGTAGTGATTTTGCAAATATTGGACATATATGGAATCAATTTCTTCAAAAGACGCATTACGAGGCCACACTACTTTGTGGAGCAGATGTCCACCGTCTCCAACTACATGCGTATCATTCCTCTGTTGATTTTCATTTAGACTTACAGGATTGAAGGCTGTGTAGAATGATGACTTTGTACCCTTTCTGATTTCATCTTCATTAAATAGTGACATGGAAAATGGTGACAATTCTTGTGTGAAAAAGTCCTTTCGTTATAATATTTAATATATGTTATGTTACACATAAAAGTAAAAACAAAACACACTTTCAGTAAAAATCTAACAGACAACTATAAAAATTGTAATACTTCCATTTTCTTGAAATTTTGCAAACTATCTGGCCTACCAAAACCAAATTA
This sequence comes from Psylliodes chrysocephalus, assembly GCA_927349885.1. NCBI lineage: Eukaryota > Metazoa > Arthropoda > Insecta > Coleoptera > Chrysomelidae > Psylliodes > Psylliodes chrysocephalus. The sequence continues at coordinate 48,016,110 of OV651818.1, read as the reverse complement.
CATAATTGGTTACTTACCTCAACAACTTTGATCAGCTGTGTCTCAGGAACTATCAGGTGTAAGTTGACATAATTGGTTTCATTTTGTTGGGAATTTGGTGGACTTTAATAACTAAAAAAAGTAACTTTTTCAATAAACCCACTACATAGGGGTAGAAATTGTCAAAAATTAAAAAAACTGTAATACTCGCTTTTTTGAAACTTTTAAATAACTTTATCTTAAAAACTATTTGGCCTACCAAAACCAAATTATTCTCATTTAATTGCAAATGTAGTCTACTTAAAAAGCATCTATAATAACTTTTGCCGTATGGTAGGTCCTTGGTGGTAGAAATTGACAAAAACTGAAAAAAAAACTCCTAAATTTTAATGAATTTTCAAGTATTTAACTGTGATTTGAAGGACTTTCGAGGTAGAAAACTTGGATTTGTCATTAGCTGTTTCATCACTCCCAACTCATAAAAAAATCAGAACTACCTCATTTGATGTAAGACAACACTTCTTTTTTGGTACGATTTCCATGTACTATTAATCGATTTCTTCTAAAAAATATAAATGAATATTTACAATAATTTGAGGAATTATAACATCAATTATTTGAATTTTACTACTCACAGTGATGATTCACAGTATATTTAAAAAATCCCCATATTGCCCAATTCTACTTTTTCTCTGACTAAACGTTTCTATTTTTAAAGATTTATAGGTACGTTAATATTTTGTGAAAACGGATGATATGTAAAATTTGTATCACCTATATATCCACTAATTAAATTGAGTGTAATCACCTAAATTTAGGCAATCTAAACTGACTTTCTTCTTTGACTGTTTGATCGTATTTATTCAAATACATTTTCAGCAAATTAACTGTCAACAATTAACCTTCTTCGTTACTGATTAGAAACGAAAACAATAATTACAAATGAAATGCTATTCTCTCAACAATAAATGCATTATTAATTTAATCATTTCCATTATTTACCGTTACAGGTGTTCACTACTAAATATAGAAAATAATTTTTAATACTTCATGATTTTTCAGACAGTGATTGTTCTGACTATTGTTCAGCGCAATAGAAATTATGATTTATTTAATTGTTTAGATATTTACTATGCAGGGTTCGTAATCAATCTATCATAGTTTTAACGATCTAAACATCCTTCAAACTTTTTATCGTGTGCTTGATGTGACTAAAGTTCCGGAAACGGAATTTATTTAAATATTGTTTTTGCGTTTCAGTTTCAGTTTCAGAAAATATGTGTGGTCCACTCGAACGACATTTAAAAAGATATTGGGCCAAGCTTTGTTAAAAACTTACTTTTATATATTTGTTGATCAATCCATTACAAACTAAATTGGAAGATAAAGATAATCCTTTTTGTTTATACCGTAAATTTTAGACACATCCCTTTTTTTAATAGCCCTTACACCTTAGTTTTTAACAAGGAGTAAACTGATAGGAAAATATTATATAATAATACCCGTTAAACACCAAAATAGTACATAATTGTATAGAAAGAGTACAGAAATAGTACAGAATTAGTACAGAATTAGTACAGAATTAGTACAGAATTAGTACAGAATTAGTACAGAATTAGTACAGAATTAGTACAGAATTAGTACAGAATTAGTACAGAATTAGTACAGAATTAGTACAGAATTAGTACAGAATTAGTACAGAATTAGTACAGAATTAGTACAGAATTTGTACAGAATTAGTACATAATTAGTACAGAATTAGTACAGAATTAGTACAGAAATAGTACAGAAATAGTACAGAAATAGTACAGAAATAGTAAAGAAATGGTACAGAAATAGTACAGAAATAGTACAGAAATAGTACAGAAATAGTACAGAAATAGTACAGAAATAGTACAGAAATAGTACAGAAATAGTACAGAAATAGTACAGAAATAGTACAGAAATAGTACAGAAATAGTACAGAAATAGTACAGAAATAGTACAGAAATAGTACAGAAATAGTACAGAAATAGTACAGAAATAGTACAGAAATAGTACAGAAATAGTACAGAAATAGTACAGAAATAGTACAGAAATAGTACAGAAATAGTACAGAAATAGTACAGAAATAGTACAGAAATAGTACAGAAATAGTACAGAAATAGTACAGAAATAGTACAGAAATAGTACAGAAATAGTACAGAAATAGTACAAAAATAGTACAAAAATAGTACAGAAATAGTACAGAAATAGTACAGAAATAGTACAGAAATAGTACAGAAATAGTACAGAAATAGTACAGAAATAGTACAGAAATAGTACAGAAATAGTACAGAAATAGTACAGAAATAGTACAGAAATAGTACAGAAATAGTACAGAAATAGTACAGAAATAGTACAGAAATAGTACAGAAATAGTACAGAAATAGTACAGAAATAGTACAGAAATAGTACAGAAATAGTACAGAAATAGTACAGAAATAGTACAGAAATAGTACAGAAATAGTACAGAAATAGTACAGAAATAGTACAGAAATAGTACAGAAATAGTACAGAAATAGTACAGAAATAGTACAGAAATAGTACAGAAATAGTACAGAAATAGTACAGTAATAGTACAGAAATAGTACAGAAATAGTACAGAATTAGTACAGAATTAGTACAGAATTGGTACAGAATTAGTACAGAATTAGTACAGAATTAGTACAGAATTAGTACAGAATTAGTACAGAATTAGTACAGAATTAGTAAATAATTAGTACAGAATTAGTACAGAATTAGTACAGAAATAGTACAGAAATAGTACAGAAATAGTACAGAAATAGTACAGAAATAGTACAGAAATAGTACAGAAATAGTACAGAAATAATACAGAAATAGTACAGAAATAGTACAAAAATAGTACAGAAATAGTACAGAAATAGTACAGAAATAGTACAGAAATAGTACAGAAATAGTACAGAAATAGTACAGAAATAGTACAGAAATAGTACAGAAATAGTACAGAAATAGTACAGAAATAGTACAGAAATAGTACAGAAATAGTACAGAAATAGAACAGAAATAGTACAGAAATAGTACAGAAATAGTACAGAAATAGTACAGAAATAGTACAGAAATAGTACAGAAATAGTACAGAAATAGTACAGAAATAGTACAGAAATAGTACAGAAATAGTACAGAAATAGTACAGAAATAGTACAGAAATAGTACAGAAATAGTACAGAAATAGTACAGAAATAGTACAGAAATAGTACAGAAATAGTACAGAAATAGTACAGAAATAGTACAGAAATAGTACAGAAATAGTACAGAAATAGTACAGAAATAGTACAGAAATAGTACAGAAATAGTACAGAAATAGTACAGAAATAGTACAGAAATAGTACAGAAATAGTACAGAAATAGTACAGAAATAGTACAGAAATAGTACAGAAATAGTACAGAAATAGTACAGAAATAGTACAGAAATAGTACAGAAATAGTACAGAAATAGTACAGAAATAGTACAGAAATAGTACAGAAATAGTACAGAAATAGTACAGAAATAGTACAGAAATAGTACAGAAATAGTACAGAAATAGTACAGAAATAGTACAGAAATAGTACAGAAATAGTACAGCAAATAGTACAGAAATAGTACAGAAATAGTACAGAAATAGTACAGAAATAGTACAGAAATAGTACAGAAATAGTACAGAAATAGTACAGAAATAGTACAGAAATAGTACAGAAATAGTACAGAAATAGTACAGAAATAGTACAGAAATAGTACAGAAATAGTACAGAAATAGTACAGAAATAGTACAGAAATAGTACAGAAATAGTACAGAAATAGTACAGAAATAGTACAGAAATAGTACAGAAATAGTACAGAAATAGTACAGAAATAGTGCAGAAATAGTACAGAAATAGTACAGAAATAGTACAGAAATAGTACAGAAATAGTACAGACATAGTACAGAAATAGTACAGAAATAGTACAGAAATAGTACAGAAATAGTACAGAAATAGTACATAAATAGTACAGAAATAGTACAGAAATAGTACAGAAATAGTACAGAAATAGTACAGAAATAGTACAGAAATAGTACAGAAATAGTACAGAAATAGTACAGAAATAGTACAGAAACAGTACAGAAATAGTACAGAAATAGTACAGAAATAGTACAGAAATACACTTGCTGTTCGTTGTCCAAAATTTAATAATAAAACAAGACTACAAATTTATTCCACCTTAGTAGTATATCATAAACATTTTAAAGAGAAGTTTAAAGTATTTTGCTCTCGTCGAGGTCTAACATTTAAAGAATTTCCAACGTTATTCATCCCAGCAGTTTCTGGAAGAGTAGTGGTAGTAGAAGTAGTATAAATACAAAAACAAAAAACTCAAAAAAATTAGTAGTAGAAGTAGTACAATTAAAAGTAAAAGTACTAACAAAAAAAAAACAAAAAAACAAAAAAACAAAAAAACAAAAAAAAACTTTCACACAATGGATGGGGGGTCCTAAAGGAATATGATAATATGGTATAGGGTTCGTAGTGTAGCGGTCTAACGCGCTTATATTCATTTATAGGCAAGTTTATGTGTCAGAGACTGCCGGGATTCGAATCCCAGACCGGACCATGTGGATTTTTAATTAAATTGCATGGTTCGGTATAGGATTTGATGTGTGCCGTATTAATAGAAATTCTATTTCTGTCGATATGACATGCAGATTATAAAAATCGCCATGCATTACCGTCTCGATGATGGTGGGTGAGGTTTTCCGGGTTTTCCTCACCTGTAAGTCAAATAGCACCATCAATTACCTTTAAGTCGCCCTGGAGCGCCACGGCAAATAATAATAATAGCCGTCCCCTTCCCCGCACAAGCTCAGCTTTTGGGGTTAAAATTCACTCGTAAGGGGGTGAATTAGGGAAAGTATTATTATTATTATTATTTGGTGTAAAAATTATTGGATAATCTACACAGAGGTATAAAAATAGAGAATACCAATATTGCGTAAGCCAAAAAGGCACAACTAAATTCTTTGATTTAATTAAATTGACATTTTTCATGTTTATTTTATTTTATAAATTATTTTAAAATTAGTTTTTTTGTTTTAATAAATAAAATTTGTAACTTTTCATAAGTAGGTACAAAAAATATACTGTACAACTCGGGTGGATTATTCATATCCACTCTTGTTGCCCAAACCTGATACAACGTTATTACACAATATTACTATTACCTTTAAAAAATTGCATTTAATTTTGATTCACTTTTTAATAATAAAACTAATATACTTGCGATTTTTAATTTTATATTTAAATACACAACAGTTTTCTGTAAAATGAGAAAACATGCAGATTGTAGTTTGCTTTTATTTAGCTATAATCAAATTGAAAAACTAACAAATGTAAAAAATCTTCCTCCGTATATTAATATTTTGCACTGAGGTAATTTAATATTATTAAGGCAATAGGAATACACATTCTAACAATAACTAAGCAGTCATATACAGGGTATTTTTCGAATAGACCAACTAAAATAATAACGGAAAAAACCCTGTATATTGAATAAGTTAAAGACAAAGAAAGAGAACAGCTTTTCCGAAAAGTATATCAACATCGACCCGGGTCTTCATAATTACATTAAAAACATCACATGCACCTTCAGATGTTTCCTCTTCTGGTACCGTGGACACTGTGTTCGTCGGCAGGTGCGGTTCACCTGGGGGCCCACAAAAGCCAGGTGGGGCACTAGAGCACGAGCCAGCCCCAGCGCAACCCCGGCCAGGCCTGGCCCGCATCTGCCGAGCACAGTTGGCCACTTTTTGACATTTGGCGGCGGCGTTATTCCTTTTTTCCAACTTTTTTTATGAACTGACGATTATTGATACGTATTGTGTGCATGTCAATGCGTTTGTTTTGAGGAAAGGATGGTAAAACAGATCCTATACAGGGTGTCACGGAAATTAAATAATTATTTTTATTTGGAATTATTGGAAAAATATTACGATAGAATAATAATGTCTTATACAATCAGTTATATGAAATCACAAAGAAATAGTTTGTATTATTTCCAATAATAAATAAATTCGACTGTGTACCAAATGGAAAACTTTCGTTTAAAAGGAGTAAATCTTAGAACAAATATGAAACTAGTATCGAAGCTTTTCCACCTTCATACAAGTATGTATTTACAAAATTTGTAGTATTTAAAAAATCCTAGTTTATAATAATTGACAGCTCTTGGTATAGACCCTAAAAATTACTTTCTTAAAGTTAAAAGCTTGACTTTTTTTATTAAAATTACTTTCCCGTTCTGAATAAAAATCAATGGCGAGAGCAGGAGGATGATAAAAATCTTCACCAACTAGTGAGTGAATATCTCTTGATATTTAAACTGGCAAATTAACAAATATCATATCTAGCATAAATACTAAGAACTAACATTGTATTTTTCTTGTTTTATTATAAAATATATTTGGATTTTTTGTGCAAGTTTGGCTATATTTTCTTTAAGTTTTAGATAATTTTATTTATAGAATATAATTAATAAAATAAATATTGTTCAAGAAGTTATTCAAATCAAAGATCACAAGGGGAATGAAGGAATATTATTTTGAAGTTCTGCAGCTCTGCAGCATTTATGCACCACCCACCACTGTAGGTCGACATACAACAATAGATTGGGGGAGAGTGAACACAACCGTGTTTTGTTATGTTATTAAGTGAATATTTTACTTAGATACTGTAATATTTGTTTTGTTTTTAATATGTTGAAAGCATCTATAAACATTACAAGTTATATTTTATAAATATTTTCAAATAATCAGGTTTTGTAGAAAGCTTGACATTGATTTTTGTGTAACAATATTATATGAAATTTTATCTACGGTTTTTCAGTTTTATTGTAAAGTTAATCATATTCACAATTTGTCACAAATAAAATATTATTTATTTTTTTTCAAATAGATATACACTCACCGGCACGAAAAACGGAGCAGTTGAATTTTTTTAAACAAACTTAAAATTTTAATGCTTTGTGATGTTTTATTATTATAATATCTTAAACATAAACAAAACAACATGTTTTAAGTATTTTCTAACAATAATTGAACCTTTATTTTAAGAAAAAAAGGGTTTTGTAACAATTTAAAAAACGAAGACGAAAAAGCACAAATTGGTGTTGTTGCTAAATGACCTTAAATTAATCAAAACTGAAACGACTTGCTAGCATAAACTGGGGAGCCGCATTTTTAATAAAGTGTGTTGCTCCCACGTGCTCGAAAAATAGCCTGCATCCTCCTTGGCATGCCTAAAATTAAGTGGCGAATGTCCTCTTGAGGAATATGTTCCCATTCCTCTAAAAGAGCTTGTTGCAACTGATTTAAAGTTAAAGGAGCAGGAACACGACTTCGCATCCTTCGCCCAAGCATGTCCCAAACATGTTCAATTGGGTTCGCATCCGGGCTTAACGCTGGTCACTCCATAACAGGAATGTTTACATCGTTTAAGTACTGTTGAGTGATTCTCACGATGTGAGGTCTGGCATTATCATGCATTAGAAGAAAGTCATTTCCAATAAAGTCAACATAAGGGACAACAAAATCTTGGAGAATTTCATCAATGTACCTGGCAGCAGTTAAGGAGCCTCTCGGAAGGATGTACAATTCTGTGTGTGTCTCCATAGAAATTCCAGCCCACACCATAACTGAGCCTCCTTGGTAGCCTACCCTAGGACCGAAGGTACATTCTGCGAAACGCTCTTGTGGTCTTCGCCATACTCTCTCACGATCATCTGGAGACCGCAGGCTAAATCTGGACTCTTCCGTAAACAAAACGCGCCCCCATTCATTTTCACCCCAGTGCTCATGATTTCTGGTAAACTGAAATTGCGCAATACGATGACGCCTAAGAAGCTCTGGGCCTGTTGCAGGTCTACGACTGGTAAGATTGGCTTCTCCGAGTCTTCGTCTAACTGTCCGTTCGCTTATGTTGGTTTGCCGGACGTGATGAAGTCGATTTCTGATTTCAACAGCCGTAGCATGACGATTTCGCAGACTTTGTAAGATGATAAAGCGATCATCATGAGCGCTAGTTCTTCGTTGGGGATCAGTTCCAAGTCGTCTGGTGTAAGCTCCAGTTTCCAAAAAAACGTGTAAAAATACGGTGCACAGTGCTATTGGATATGTGATACTGTTGGGCAACATATCGTTCTCTTCTTCCGTCTTGAAGCAACGCAACAATAGCAGCCGCTATTTCGGGATTAACAGCCATAATTTTGTAGGTGAAATAAACGCAGCACAACTTTAAAACGTGTTTCGATCTGTCAAATTTCTCAAAACATTGAAAACAACAGCATTGTTGGTCATGGTTTCATAGCCAACTATGCATTTTAAAGTTCAATTTTTGATTTTTATTCAAAAACGCTTTTTTTCTTCAAATAAAGGTTCAATTGTTGTTAGAAAATGCTTAAAACACGTTGTTTTGTTTATGTTTAAGATATTGTAATAATAAAACATCACAAAGCATTAAAATTTTAGGTTTGTTTAAAAAAATTCAACTGCTCCGTTTTTCGTGCCGGTGAGTGTATATACTGCGGAACGGCCAAATGGAATAAATTCGGTAATACATAATTGGAGGCGTGTTCGGAAAACGCTCGGACACGTCGATTGGTATTTTGAGTTGCGCATATTTTTAACAAAAACGTTTAATACGGAGTGTGTCGTCTAACAGTGGCCAATACCAATTATCTTATTTTTAAATTTTTGAATTCTTCAGAAAATTTTAGATATTTTTGAACTATATCCTATACCTAACTGTTTCGGAAATATTAAATGATTTCCGATTATTGCAAAAATTAACATTAATAAAATTATTTGATTTCAAAAACTAATAAATAATACTGTTTATTTCTTGAAAATGTAACAAAAAAAACGCACCGTAATGTAGAAGATGTTCAAAATTCTCGTTGAACCTCTTGGCAACATCCTAATCTGAAATAAAAATGTTTTCTAACGTTACTCAACATCTCAGGAGTGGCCGATCTAAATACAAGTGTTATTCGTCTTCTTACGTCAGCTAGGTTTTAATATTTCCGAAACAGTTAGGTATAGGTCATAGTACATAAAATATGTCTAGAATTTTCTGAAGAATCAAAAAATTGAAAAATATACAGGATGTTGCATTTAAAATAAGAAAGTTGGTATTACCGACTGTTACATGATACACCCTGTATAAAAAAAATTATAAAAAAAAAATGCGCAAATAAAATATCAACCGATGTGCTGGAGAGTTTTTCCGAACACGCCCCCATTTATTTATTACCGAATTTATTCCATTTGGCTCTTTCACACCGTATAGATATAATGGCCTAAAAAAATAGGAACATTAAAAGAATGATAAAGTCAAAGTTTTGAACATTATTTAATAGGTATAACAGTACCTGTGGTGGCCAAAGACACAGCAATGGAAAGCAATAACGAGGCTAAGCAAGGTACAAAGACTTGCCTGCCTCGGAATAACGGGGGCAATGAAAACAACCCCCACAGCTGCAATGGAAGCAGTAATAATACTCCCCACCTCTTCACTATGTGATACAAGGGGAGGCAAGATTAGGTGCTTACAGATTAGGGAATACACTGGGAAATCTTGACATTAGGCCAGGTCACTTGAGTATCTCAAGGTTAGTGACACGAGACGTGCTAGACATGAGATCAGACCACATAACCAAGAGGTACTCTTTTAATACTCCATTTGAGGTTTTAATGCAGGAAAGAGCGGAGATCACCATAAGGGAGCCCAATGCCCAACGACAGGAATAAACCTGGTATACATACGGGCCTAAGACTGCGGAAGGCACTGGGGCGGGAGTATTCTCCAGAAACCCTGTTACTAACCATAGCTATGCTATGCAATTTTGCAATGTGCAAAAACGAATAATGAAAGAGCTGTCGAAAATCAGCATATTCAAATAATGTCAGACAGCCAAGCGGCACTTAAGGCCATTTCGAGTCAGAAAGTTACGTCGAGGCTGGTATAGGAATGCATCGAAAAACTAAGAACACTGGCAGACCGAAATAGAGTAAAACTACTTTGGGTGCCAGGTCACCAAGGGATCAAAGGCAACAAAAAGGCTGACGAACTTGCAAAAAGAGGGTCAGAAGAAACACCGGAACCAGACACAAACCCAGGAGTACCAAAAGGTACAGTCCCGGGTTTTAAAAACGACTGGATTCGGGAACAACATATCAACTATTGGGGAATCACCCCAAAATAGGCACATGGAGAAGCCTTCATAGGCAGACCATGTCCCAAAAGAACTGGATAACTACTCTTTATGAATAGGAACCATTTGAAAGTGATAACAGGGTTCGTGACTGGGCACGCCCCAGTAAAGGGACACTTAAACAAAATTGGCATGTACAATGGGGAACTCATGTGCCGACTATGTCACAAGAAACCAGAAACGGCGAAACACATACTGTGCGAATGTGAAGCTCTAGATCACAAAAGACAGGCTCTTTTTGGACAACCCCAGGTTGATACAACAACGTATAGAACCCACTTACCCAAGGATCTGTATAAACTTGTACAAGATACAAAGGTGACAGAGTGGGTGCTATGAACTAACAGTAAACAATAAGCCAATAGGCTTCAGTGTTATTCGGAGACGTAGTCAGACGAGCCCAGGAAAAAAAAACCTCGGAGGAAAACTGCACTGTCATTCTAGTCAACTTTTTAGTAAAACAGACAAAATGTTGTTTGGATACACGTGGAGTCGTGTTTTTAATGTTAAAAATTCATAACTTTCCAAAAAAAAGGAGAGATTCTATGTTTTTAGGGTTTATCATATGTATGTGATAAGTATTATAGATTAAAGTAAGTAGACTAATATAATATTTAAGTATAGGTATTTTATTGAGAATCTCATTTTATACCACATTTCTTGTACGGCCCTCATCTGTTAATATCACCAGATGGAATGCGGAACTGACTCTCTAACAAGTCACATAAAACTGTTCTTGAGAAAAGCAGTCCTTCCTCAGGCTGTCGAGGTGTCGAGACATCGAGAAATATGGTTTTAATCAATGAACTCCTCATATTTCTCTTATCATAAGTTTCGCTTATTTGTTTTTAATTATTTTTACTATTCGTCTGTATTTATTTTCATTTATTTTCATTTATTTTCATTTATTTTCATTTATTTTCATTTATTTTCATTTATTTTCATTTATTTTCATTTATTTTCATTTATTTTCATTTATTTTCATTTATTTTCATTTATTTTCATTTATTTTCATTTATTTTCATTTATTTTCATTTATTTTCATTTATTTTCATTTATTTTCATTTATTTTCATTTATTTTCATTTATTTTCATTTATTTTCATTTATTTTCATTTATTTTCATTTATTTTCATTTATTTTCATTTATTTTCATTTATTTTCATTTATTTTCATTTATTTTCATTTATTTTCATTTATTTTCATTTATTTTCATTTATTTTCATTTATTTTCATTTATTTTCATTTATTTTCATTTATTTTCATTTATTTTCATTTATTTTCATTTATTTTCATTTATTTTCATTTATTTTCATTTATTTTCATTTATTTTCATTTATTTTCATTTATTTTCATTTATTTTCATTTATTTTCGTTTATTTTCATTTATTTTCATTTATTTTCATTTATTTTCATTTATTTTCATTTATTTTCATTTATTTTCATTTATTTTCATTTATTTTCATTTATTTTCATTTATTTTCATTTATTTTCATTTATTTTCATTTATTTTCATTTATTTTCATTTATTTTCATTTATTTTCATTTATTTTCATTTATTTTCATTTATTTTCATTTATTTTCATTTATTTTCATTTATTTTCATTTATTTTCATTTATTTTCATTTATTTTCATTTATTTTCATTTATTTTCATTTATTTTCATTTATTTTCATTTATTTTCATTTATTTTCATTTATTTTCATTTATTTTCATTTATTTTCATTTATTTTCATTTATTTACATTTATTTACATTTATTTTCATTTATTTTCATTTATTTTCATTTATTTTTATTTATTTTCATTTATTTTCATTTATTTTCATATATTTTCGTTTATTTTCATTTATTTTCATTTTGAGTCGTATTTTGACTTATTTGAAGTTAATAATTTTATATTTTATTCATGCTATTTTAAATTATGGTATTTATTCTCAAACAAAACAGATTGACATATCACGTAAAAGTATAATGCAAAAGTGCGGACCATTTTAGTATCTTAATAGCATCACCCCTTTATTATATATCAATTATTGGAAAGGTTTGAATGCCCCGTCTTACTTTGTGTTGTCACTCCTTGTTATGTGCGATGAAAAATTTTAAGCAGTCACATTGTTTGCCTCATGGAACTGTTGACCTCTCTTTTTAACTGCAGGAATTCGCGCATATCTCTCGCGTTCAATTATCATAGTACATCGACAGAGACGCGATGAACCAAAGCGCAGTGGCGTACCAAAAAAATAGATAATAACATGTATGAAAATAATAAAAATATTGAAATTTTAAAATAATGTGTGTTTAAATTCAACTGGGTGTTCACTGCACGACTGAACCAATGGAGAAACATCCCTGTTTGGAATATTTCCTGCTTTGTACCGTGAATAATAGGTTTGCGCAAAACATACAAGAATTTAATAGCAAACCTTTATTTGGCTCTTCGATTTCTCCTTACAAACTCTTTATTTTTGCAAATTCACAATTATTGCATTTTTTATTGCGCACCCTGTATAACAAAATCAAAGTTTTTCAATATGTTTTAAATTTATAATAAATATTTTTACAAGTATAGTTAAGTCCATTCGTATGTTTAATTGATTTAAATTGGACTTTAAAATTCCTTTTTTTTTGTGAGATTCCTCATTTTTCCCTTGTGGCTTTTAATTGTTTAAATAAGAGAGATCTCATTCATACACCAAAACATCTACTACAATAATTATTTGGTTAAGCAGAAGAATCGTACCTATATTTCATCGTAACGTAGTATCGTACTAAATAAAGTATGTCTATAATTAGACGCAATCGACAAGGAGGCATTTTCATTTAATATTAATTATGCATTTGTGTAGCCAAGTCTCTCAGTTGGCCTTGAAATATGCTGATCAGTGCGATTGAAATGTCGATAGTGTCCTGCTTTTACTAGCTGCTGCTGCATATCGCAAGATAAATGTTTACTTATATTAAGTAATTTATTAGTTATTTGGTGCTATGTGCCAGAATAAGTCACAGTCGTATTTTTCTTAAATTTATAGAGCTGTATCAAAATTTTGCTATACTATTACTACCAGAGACATAATAATAATATTTAATCACACATAATAATAAGATAAAAGTTTTACAATAATATACAAATAGATGTATTGTAACTTCAATGTAAATAAATCATTGATCCCATTAAAACTGTTAATTCGAGCATGGGAAATGCCAATTTTTATTAAAAATTGAAATTGCCAAAACGTAGAATGTAAAAGTAATCTCAATTAAGGTATATATAAATAATAAAATAATTATAACTTGATTACTAAAAAATAACTAAATTAATAATAAAAATTGAAATTTGTAAAAAAATATAGTTAGCAGAAATAGTGATGCGTGATAAGGGTGTGAATTACATAGCGTCGGCTTACTGCCAAAACAAGATAAGTACATTTTTACCATTTTTTGCGATAAGTTCATTTTCGTACCCAAGATGGTTAGAAAAATATACTGCAAAAACCAGATAGGTGTTGGATACTGGAAAACTACTGAAAAATATAGACTTGTTTTGGCAATAATTCATTTTGCTCAAAACTGTTAAGCTAAAACAAGTGCACATTTAACGAAAAGTAGGGAATTAATTCTTCTGGAAAGTGCCATTTAACTTATTTTGGCTGTTAATGTTTAGAATATTGTTAAAATGCCTATGCGTATAAAACAGATAAGTGTCAATTATCTCATTTTTGCAGTTTATTTTATCGTTACATTAGCATGCTTAGAGTGCAAAACGAAATAAGTGTCACTTATCTTTTTTTTCCTGAATTCCTAATTTCAGCCAAAATAGGTTAAGTACAGAAAAAAAAATTGTTCTACATTTGCTAATTATAATTTTTTTTTATTTCTGGTAATAATTATGTTTATAGTACCACAATCTACGTTATTTTACCACTTAATAAATGTTTTTTTTTCATGAAGTTGTTGTAGTGTAGGTTAAAACTTTTAAACTTAATTTACTCAAAACTAACAATATGTAACTTATCTTGTTTTGGCAGTAAGCCGACGATATATATTTTACTTGTATCACTTAAAAATTTGTTTAAGCTGTGCCTATTATTTAATATTATATATGTTTTAAGCAAGGATTTTATTATTGCATGAGAATTGATTGTGTTTATGTATATTTTGTATATATATCAGGAAGTGTATTATAAATTTTTAATTGAAGATATTGAAAGTTTCGTTGGCCTACGGTTTTTTTTGCCATGTTTGTTGTAATAAATAGTTTTGTTCTATTTCTTGTTTGGTATGCATGTTGAATGCAAGGGCGTGGATAAGGGGGTAATTACTCCCAACTCATAGTCAACATCAATATTTTTTTAAACGTTATATTATACAAAAATAGAGAGATAAAATAAATACAATAAAACAAAGAGTTTCTCAAACATTTTCATCTAAAATAGTAATATTCCTGCAAATTGAAAATTAAAATTTATATACAGGGTCCCATTAGTTCGTAATTGTTCAATATTTCAATTTGTGTTATTGATAAGCAAACAAGTTTTAATAAAAGTTATATGGATCTAAAAAATATTTTTGGATATACAGGGTGTTGAGTTTTTGCCTGACAAATAAAACTGTATGTTTTTTAAATAGAACACCCTTTATTTTATTTTATTTTTAGAATTGCTTGGGAATACTGTATTTAATTCTAGAATGTTTTTAAAAAATATTACAATGTTACCAAACAATTTATTTTTTTTTTAATTAGAGAATGATGCAGACCCCAAATTAAATCATCATAATTTAGCTAGGTTTACATTAATTTCAAAATTGTTTAATATGTAGACATAAAATACTAAGCTAACGAATAGACAATTGGTTTATTCTACACAGAGTGTTTTGAAACATGTCTAAAATATGGCTAATTTTTAAGTTCAATTTACTCAATTTTTTCAAACGCAACATACTGTATATTATCTTGCCATAAAATTCCCTATAAATTTGCTCATGTAATAATACCAATGTGTTAGTCAATAACACAAACACAGGGTGTCATATCAGTGCATAATTGATGTTTTATTATTAGAAATACGAAGAAATGTTTAATATAAAAGTTGTATGACCATATTTAACAAATATTATTAAATATACAGGGTGGTCCATAAACGAGGTGCAAACCAAATCTATTCTTTTTTAAAGCGAAATACCATGCAGGTAGTAATACCTATTTGATTGTTTTTACATCGTCAAACAATTTTAATTGACCTCATTAATTTGCTATGTTGTATATAGGGTATGTCAAAACGTGAGGTTACGATTTTCTCAGTTTTTTAAACGGAATACCATGTATTAATTAATTGGTGGTATGACATATAGGGTATTCCATTTAAAAAAATAAGAAAATCGTTACCCGTTATTTTGAAACACCCCACATTCAACCAGAGACGGCTCGTGGTCAAAAAATTGGGGGTTCACAGTGAGAGACTATAGGTCTCAGTAATGATTTAGGTAAAAAGCTTTTAGTGTTTCGGAAAGGTGTATTATAAAAACTGAAAGTTTTTATTTAAATCTGTACTGAAATCTACATACTGTCATTGTGAACCCCCAATTTTTTGTTTAGGAGCCGCCACTGTATACAATATAGCAAATAAAGTTGTTTGACGATGTGAAAACAAATATAAAAATATATAAGTTTGGTCAGCCCCTCGTTTATGGATCACCCTGTATATTTAAGAATATTTATTTAACATGGACATACAATTTGTTTCTCCTATTTCCAATAATAAAACAGCTATCGATCAATTACGCACTATTGGGACATGCTGGTATCGTTGGATAGGTAAATTTATAAGGAAAATGATATACAGTGTGTTGCATTTGACAAAATTGAGTAAATTGAACTTAAAATTAGCCATATTTAAGACATGTTTCAAAACACTCTGTATAAAATAAATTAATTCTATCTCCTCGGAAATGGAATAGTCTACAAAGATCAACTAGAAGTCCCTTTTTTGTGACAAATGGCGTGAAAAATATTTATTAATCTTAAGTTTTATGAAATGTAGGGTGTTCAAAAAGTTTTGAATAAAATTGTTTCTTTAGTCCTTCATTCTACGTCAATGGGTTATAGTAATTAATCGAAATAGTGTGTTAACTAATAACGATTACGTATCATACACATATTTTTAAGTTAAATAAGTCCTATTACGATAGTTTGTGGTACACCAAAATTTATTTCTTTTTTACTACTTACCTTTTCGTCTATCCTGACTACTTGATTTCTATCTGTCAAATAGCTCTGCATTAAATCATGAACTCTTCTACGTACTCCTGCATCCTCCAAGAAATCCAACAGTTGTGTGTGGCTAACCGTGTCAAATGTCTTGGCTAAATCCAGAAATACGCAAGCCGTTAGAATGCTTACATCAATTTTGCTTGTTAGAGATGTAATGGCATTTTCCGTCGATATTCCCCTTCGAAAGCCAAATTGGTTTTTGGACAGTAAATTGAATCTAGATATGTGGTAAATTGCTTTGTTAATGCTTCTTTTAAAATCTTATTCAGTTGTAATTAACGATATAGGTCTGTAATTTATTTGTAATTTTCGGTTCCCATTTTTGTATATGGGAAAAAATAAAGTCGTTTTAATTTAAATTGTCTAGGTCATTGTCCGGGCTAAAAATTAGTATTTATTAAGTAAACTCTGGGATGGTTAATTATAGATGATACTTTTTTTATAACTTCAGATTTAATGTTATCTATTCCTGGTGCCTTATTTAAATTTAAAGTTGATATAATACTACTTACTTCATGTTCACTAACAGGTAATATATAGAAAGAATTTACCATTCGCTTATTTTTAGGTGGAGCAGAATTTGGTTTGACTATTTTTTGACATAACATTTTCCAACTTTTGAGAAATGGATATTAAACTCTTCAGCTTTACATACTATATTGTTTTCTAGAATAATTTCTTCAATTTTTTTATCATTTACATTATTTGTTACATCATTTATTATTTTCCACAGATTTTTAGTGGAACTATTATTTTTAAGAATTTGTTTTCTGTAATAATCCTTCTTTGTTATTTTAATGCAACTATCTTTTATATTTGACTTTTTAGATTTTATAAATATATGATTCAAACAATTTTTTGTCTGGTCGGACTGTTTATTAAAGATAAGAAATTGTGTTTTGCTAACAAATTTAAATAACTATTCACTACTTCACTATACTCAAATATATTGATGTTTATGTCCCGTATGTCAGTATGCGATAATCTGTTGATGTTTTTTTTTTTAGAGAAAGATTAATTCTATTTGACTACCTCTTTGTCGCTTTCTTCACTTGTTTCCATATATTCATTGGATTTAAAATCGGTTGGTGTCTTAAGGTTCTTATTTATAAACAGAACCGTTCTCACAAAGCACATAGGTTTTACGTGAATGACCAATGCCAAAACCGACAACTGACATTTCTTATGCTACTTACTCCAAGCACTAGATAAGTTTACTGGTGAAATTGTGACTTTTTCTCCATTTTGTATTTATTATGGACGAAACGTGTAAACGTGAAACTTAACCCAAGAATCTAATAAAGCATGGAGGAGATCTAGAGATATGGTCTGTGTCAAAAATATTGTTTCGTCTGAATTTAGTGATTTTGTTGTTGGCGTTGCCTGTTGTTTATAGTTTCTTCTTAGTTCTTTGTAAAATTGTGATGTTTCGTTTTCTATTTCGTAGAGTGTTTTGCAATGATTTTAGTGTATCGTTGAAAACCTTGAGAAAACTAATTAATAATCAATTTGCTAGACTAGATCCCGAAATCATTGTTCACATAAGAGAGGATTCACCTTTTAATCCAATACCTATATTACATTTGTTCTTAGGTAAAAAGACATAAAATATATTACTTTGGTGTTAATAAAATGTAATATCCTAGTCTTTACTTCACATTTAAATATATTGATATTTTAAAGATTTGAGCAGAGTTATAGTTTATTTGAAAATAAGTGAAAGCAAAATTTGTATAACCCAGGAGATAAACTCCAATATAACATCATAAATCAGTGACGGAGAATTTCTAAAATAAAATTTGTAGCATTAGTTGTTCCAAAATAAAATCTTTGGTTTTCATCCTAAAATTTTTAAAAATACCAATTTATTTCAATTATTTTCTTAAATTTTATAGTCATTTGAATTAACAAAAATAAGGTAAATATTTAATCTCTACAGGAAAAAAATATTTACAATCCAAGATCAATTTAAGTAATCCTCAACATTTTATCTCACAAAGATTTGTATTTAAACAGCGATCGGTTTCGAAAATTGGTGAATGTTACAATATTAGCAATGTAATTCCGATTTTATTCAAAACAATCCATATGGGAGTCCATATTTAGAGACTATACTCTACTGGCATATAGATGTTATCGATAACTGCTTATTTATTTTTTTTAATAACGTGTGCCGCATTTTACTCTTAGTAAAACATTTTTTAGATATGGAAAACACGTGCAATATCGTTATTTACAACAAAGCAAAAAACAATTTATTTATTCTATCTATTTTATTATGTCAACATATTGATATATCATTCAGATCATTTTAGTCATACACTCATTGTAAAATAATAAAAACTGAACCACCAAAAACAGTATATATCTACCAAATTTATTGATTTTTTGAAAATTTGAATTTCAAAAGTAATATCTATCTAACTATGAAATAAAACTTCTAAAGTCTATCCACCCATTTTATTTTTTCTGGGCTCCTCTGACTTAGTCTCCAATAACACTGAAGCATTTGACCCACTCTTAGTTACCAACTCAGTTACCTTAGTAATACATTTTATTAATAAATACAAATATCAAAATAAGAATTCGAATTGTTTTATTTTTTATTTAGATGTCTTTCTGAGGTAAAATTAATTTTCAATAAAGTTAATTTTTTTATACATATTCAATTTATTTTTTTCCTGTAGTTTTGTATTTTTTGTAACAAATAAGTTTTCATACGAAAGGTAAAATAACGCTAAGTGAAATGTTTTCCACTATTGAGATAAAGGATGTTATTCATTTGTTTTTTTATTGCTAGTTGGCTGAAATATAGCTAGGTGTAATGCAAACAAACAAAAAAAAAATGTTTTTTTTGCAATAATACAAATTTCAACTTTCAATAAATTTATTTTTGAAATAACTGAATATTATTTTAACACAGTAGGTTTTCTATTCTGTAGAACAATAGTTTGGCTCATTCAAAAATCATTTTTGATCTAAAAACACTACTTTTTTTTATTATATTGTTTTTATTAAATTCATATTTAGTATATAAATGTCGAGACAAAAATCAAATTTCTCAAATTTGGTTGAAATTATGCGATATTTGAAGGGTACAGGAATAAAACAAGGAATGTCCATATTTTTAAGAAAATTGGGTTAGACCGACATTGTTTAGTAGTTTTTGTGTACTTGAGCCTGGCAACAACCGAACAGGCATAAAAGCAGAGATGTCCACAATACAGCGAAATAAGGAATCGCTATACAGGCATAAAACCAGAAATGTCCAAGCGCAACCGGAATAAAAGTGGAAATGTCCGCCTCAGCAGCATCATAATGATGTGAAAATACGTTACAGTTTAATAAAAATTCCAAACTAGTCTTCACTTGTCTGTGTTTTAGGGTAGGTGCGGTTGTTTGTTTACCTTAAAAGCATGACCTCCGAAAGTGGTATAAGTGATTTGAAGCCAAAGAAAAGACAAAGGACCGCAGAATGCAGGATGTCATGAAAAAGCTAAAATTGTCTTCACATGAAAGAGGGGGCCCATGCAACTGCAAGAGAATAAAATGCTTTGAAACTATTAATGATTTAGAACGTAGTGCAATTTTATTTGACTTTAACCAAATGAGTGGGCATAATGAACAAAATAACTATCTGTGTGGTTTGATCTCTGTAATACCTGTGCAAAGGCGCAGATCTAGAAAACCAGAAACTGAAGCTCTATATCATGATAGTACTTATGCATACAAGGTAAAAGTAAAAAGAGATACTGTTGTGAAGGAAATCCCTGTGTGTCATAAAGCTTTCTTAAGCATTCACGGAATCTCCAAAGGTAAATTAGAGCATCTACAAAAATCATTGAAACACATGGGTTTAGCACCAAATGACAAACGCGGTAAACATGCTAAATTTATCAAGAAGTTACCTGACGATACCTATGCTAAAATAAAAGATCACATAAACTCATTTAAAGGAAGGTTGTCACATTATAGCATTAAAGACACCAAAAAGATATACCTACCGGAGAGTCTTAAGATTAAGAAAATGTACATAATGTTTCAAGAGTTGTTTCCCAATGTAAAAGCTTCTTATGAAACGTACCGAACGATTTTTAATAGTAAATTTAATATAAGTTTTGGACTTCCACGTAGTGATACTTGCAGCACATGTAATAGGTTTACAGCGGAAATAAATAGATTAAAAAAGGAAGGAAACTTAGAAAATGAAATAAGCGATTGACAGTGGAAAACGAAGTACATAAGAAGAAGGCTCAAAGATTTTATGATGAAAAAAGAAAGGCAAAGAATAAAGGGAGAACTACTAATAATTTCGTAGCAATTGCACTAGATTTTCAGAAAAATGTATATCTACCAAATGTGCCAACTAATGATGTCTATTACTTGCGACAGCTTAGTTTATATTCATTTAACATACATGTTCTTTCATCTGGTATGTCCCTCTTTTACACTTACCCCGAACATTTTGCTAACAAAGGATCAGATGAAGTGTGCACCTTTCTTTTTGATTTCATCGTTAATTACTTAGGTGCCGAGGTAAAGCACTTACATGTTTTTTTTGATTCTGCGGGTGGTCAGAATAAAAACTTTTCCATGTTCGAATTCATGCATTATGTAGTTCATACTGTTAAACGGCTAGAATCGATAAAAATCACATTCCCCATCAGAGGATATTCATACTTAGAGTGTGGTAATAACATGGGACTTGTTAACTTAAAAACAAGGATGAAAGTACCGAATGATTGGTATGAATTACTTTGCAACTTTAGGAAAAATCCGAATCCCTTTATTGCCATTGAAATGAAACAGTCTATGGTCAGAGATTGGACAAAGTTTTTTAAAACCAAATTTTTATCAAAATGTCCTTTTCCCATTCAGTCTATAAGGGAAATTATATGCCAAGAAGATCATTCACGTTTATTAAGTTACCGTTTCAGTTACAGTGGTACTTGAATAAAAAATAAATAGGTAACATATTTTGACTACAGATGACTGCATAATGTAATAAAAAATGCTTGAATCCATTAGGTAACAAGTGCGCGGCGCAGCGGCGGGTGTGGACATTCCTTGTTGTATACCCAAAGTCTTGGATATTAGCGGACATTATTATTTATTTTAGCAAAGGCTGAGTTTATTGTATTACAGTTATTATTTAATTTAGTTACTATATGTTTTTCCTAACGTTGTCTAAAAAATAATTATTCTTTAAAATTATTTGGAAGTTGTTACATTGAAATTAACATTAAAAAGTGGAATATCTCTTAATGTTGTTTTAGTGACATTCCTGGTTTTATTCCTGTACCCTTCATTTAAACTAATATATATTTTTATAAAGTTGTATCTAACACCTTGAAAAACGAGTATATTTCATATAAAAACAATTTATTTATTCAATCTATTTTATTATGTCAACATGTTGATATGTCATTGAGATAATTTTAGTCATACGCTTATTATGAAATAATAAAAACTGAACCACTAAAAACAGTATATATCTGCTAAATTTATTGATTTTTTTTAGACAATTTAAATTTCAAAAGTGATATCTATCTGACTATGAAATAAAACTTCTTAGTCTCCAATAACACTGAAGCATTTGACCCACTCTTAGTTACCACCTTAGTTACCTTAGTCCCCTGTACAAGTCCTTGACAGGTTGTGTTGTGTAGTTTCTTGGATCAACCGGTGCTTGTCTAAAGAGTTCGTGTCTTTTAAGATACAAAGCCTCGCAGTTGCACAGTATGTGTTTCGCTGTTTCTAGGTCCTTGTGGCAGAGTCAACACAATAGGTCTCTATTAGTATACAAGCCTATTTTGTTTAGGTGTCCCTTTAATGGGGCATGCTCAGTCATAAGTCCTGTTATTGTTTTTAGCTGGTTCCGATTCATGGAGAGTAATTCTCCAGGTCTTTTTGAACATGGTCTTCCTATAAAGATTTTCCAATGTGCTTGTTTTGGGACATTCTCCCAATAATTTTTATGTTTTCTCCGAACCCAGTCATTTATAAAACCTCAAACTGTATTTCTGATTCACCCAACAAGTAAAGTATCTTTATAATTTTTCCAAGCGACCCATTACTAATTAAAATACATAAGATATGGCTATGAATAAATTAAGTCAGACTTATCTGTCAATATCAGGGGCGGCTCGTGACCAGTAGCAGAATATAGATCCCGGTACAGATATAAGTAAAAAGCTGTCAGTGTTTTAGAAAGATACCGTCAAATGGGGTACCGACATTTGACATGTGACTTCGGACAACAGGTGTTTTCTTGTCCAAAGCGGTCACAGCGGCAACCCTGTTGCGATCGCGCATGTTTTTCTCCTAAAATGGTGTGTTACGGACGTACGCCGCGACGAGTTTCCCGTTTGTTGTGATTTTTTGTGGGAAACGGTTATTGTGGTTAAATAAACAGTAAAAAAAAGTAAGTTGTGCCTACCTTAGACGCATGTTTTTGTAAAATTTTTGTTCTTGCTACTAGAAAAGGTGAAGTTTAGAGAATATATTGACGTGTAGTGCGTTTATTTATCTTCACAGATATTACAAATACAGGGTGATAACAAAAATTTTCATTTTTAGAGGGCGACTTTGGACTACATATAAAAAGTGCTTCGGAGTAGAAGCTACCAAAACTATAATGAGGAATCATTAGAAAATGCCATTTGTGATGTCAAAGCTCGCTCCAGAAACATAAGACACTTTTATGGTGTTTCTGTTTTGTTGTATAAGAATTATGTGTTATTGTTGCAATAAATTATATTTTTCTATAATAAAATTATGTTTCTGTCATAAAAACATAAGTTGCAAAATTAAAAAATAAAATTTGGTCCGGAGGCTCCCCTGAACGAGGTAAACAATGATTTTATGTAATTTTAAACGGCTGTCCGAAGTCACTCCACCTGATGGGGTGAGTTCGGACAGTCTATAACTAAACAAATCTAAAATATGGAAACAAATATGAAAAATCTGGGACTGCCAAAATTTTCCAAGATGTTAGGGGTATCTTTAGCAAAAAACAGCGGAAATTCAGTTTTTCTTGTGTTTGGTCAGTGATCAAAAATATTGAAAAACGTGTCCGAAGTCACCCCAGTTGACGGTAAATTATAAACTTTCTAAAACACTGAAAGTTTTTTTCATACGTCTGTATTGATACCTATATTCTGTCCCTGTGAACCCCCAAAATTTTGGCCACAAGCCGCCACTGGTCAATATAAAAGGTTTATTACAGTAAAAACCATGGAAACATAATTAAATCTAAACGAAAACTTTTATTAGGCCGATCAGATAAATTAAAATTTTCAGTTTATCTATAAATAAGCATTGAAGGATGAGGTATAAATAAAATGTCTACCTCTTGAACCTGTACTACGTTCTGCAAATTAAATTACTGCACTCCTATCTTCTCTAGACTATAAATGAGATAAAAAATAACAATTTACAGCATTATTAAATACTTTGCAGGAGTCATACGTGACTCCAAATTCAGATTCAGATCTTAAATTTAACAATAAAAATGACATCAAATTAGTAGCTATATTACTTTTTTGATTGTCGCTGACCCTGTAACGAGTGGCAAAATTGATTAGTTTCGATTTAGTCGGTACTTTACCTTACCACGAAGTTGAAAAATGTTAGAATAAAATTAATGTTAAAATTTTCGGTTTTGTACTTCTTTACTTACTGTCCTACAGTTACTACAGTTCCGGGAGGGAAGTCAAAGAAGGAGACTTTTTTTAATAATTTTTTTTACGAATGAAAACTGGTTCAATGTAGCCTAAGAAATCTATTGAAAATAAAAATAAACTTAAACATCGTAGGTATATTGTCTTGTTTTTATAATTACTTCAGTTGAACGCCGCTTTGTTTATGATATGATAGTGGCCTACGTATTTCAGCTTTCATCCACTTATTATACTAACTTGGAAATTGGTACTATAAACACTCGCTACTCGTTACCATAGAATTTATCTCGTGCACTGGTGTGCTAATTAAGCTCGAACTGGATTTATGCATTATTTATAATCTTTGTTTTATTTCTTAAGATTCAGATGTATAAGTGTGTATTGAGAGTGTCTGGAGGTAAAGTGTATCATTACAAGAATATTTTAACATTAGTGCTAAACGGTTTCTTAAATAATATATTTTTTTTATTTAAATTTTTGATGAAGGAGTTTATTAAAATTTCAACAAATTTATATTTTAACAGTTATTAACTGAAAAGATGAAATGAGATAATAATTACGATGAGGAGAGTAAAACTGTTTTTAAATTTAATGAAAGAAAAGTGAAGTTAGAAAAATCGGTTGAGATACGAAAACTAAATGCAATTTTCGAAATTATGAAAACGAAAATTCTCCTGTAAAAATAGTCAAATCCCATTAAACTGATCTAGTCACAACTAAAAGGTTGCAAAATATTTATTAAACTTAAATACTACATTGTAGAACAATTAAGTTATTGAAACGTTTTTAGTTTGAGATTAATAACCGTTAACTTGGTAACAGCAAATAAAAATTAAACATTTAATCCAAAAATTCCTTGAATTTTAATTGACTTCTTTTTTGAATTTCCTTGATGGTTTGTTTCTTTATAATTTCACCTTTTTCAACCAGTCAAATATCATCGTTAACTAGATATACATAGCTGTTTTTTATTTTGAGACTTGGTCGTAAAAATTTGCATGTGTAGTCGGTTCCTTCTGGAGAAATTATTTTAGCTACAAACTTCTTGAAGTTCACAACAACATAACCACCGCATTTTACTTCTCCGGCGACACTGTTGCTGTTTTTCACAACGTCTGTTGCTTCACACACACTGTTCTCAGAGTCGTCATCAACCAGTTCATCTTGGGAAGGCTCGTCCTCGAAGGCTTGATTTTCTAGGTCAGAAAATGTTTCGGGGTCATTATCAGAATCATCATTTGCAGAATATACATCTTTGCACTTCTGCAAATAGAATGCTAATGCGTATTCATCAGTCTCAGAACTTGATAGTGCTAACGTTCTCTTTGATTTCGGACTTAATTTTGCCTTTGGTTTATTGTTTGAGATTTGTGTGGACGATACATATTTAATATCTTCTTGGCGAATACTTTTGCCAGGTTTCACTGTACAGTCCATGAACCCAGTCAATAACTCAACGTGAAATCCCCAATCTGACTGACATCTGGTCTCTCCTCTTTTGTCTAATGTGAAGATGAAGAGTGAAATGAGCTAGCTGATTAAATCTTGCCTTCAGATCAGAACTGTGCGTATAGGACCTCCATAATACAGCATCGGTGTATATGAGAAATGCATTTATGTTCAAGATCTTACAAAATATTAAAAAATATATTTATATATAACATGCAACATATTATACATAATTAACTTTATTTAAATAAGGCTAGTAAATTACTGATGCTACAACAGTATAAGTCTTAAATATTTAGACTTTACTCAGTAGGTACTTTTACCTACTTATTTTCTCTGTGTTGTATTTGGTAATTGAATAAAATCTTGTTTTTACAGAGATTTCTGGAGCAATTTTTTTAATTTTGTAATTATTCAATACATAAAAATAAAAGTCTAAGAAACTAAATATATTTTGTTGGTGTAACTGGATACATGATGCAGAAATACAGGTAAAGCGTTTGTTTCACTTGGTAGTCTGCAATCATTTAAATTTAAAAGAAACCTTTTCATAAAATGTACATATTTTGACGGTTAGAAACAGTTAATAGTAGATTATGTAGCGAATTTGACGCTAGAAAGTTTAAAGATTTTTGTTTGTTTACTTCGTGTTGAAAATGATATTTAAAATTTTATTATTAAAAAAATTGTTGATTTGTTTGGTATTAATTTGATTGTTTGAAAGACGTTGTATGCTTTTAAAAGTGTGTATGCAGGTTTATATGGGCGATTATGTCAATCGCATTAATAAATATGTTTAATAATGATTGATTGTAGTTAGGTACCGATTTGAAATGTGCTAGTGAGACATTGGAGAATATGTATGTATACAGTGCGTCCATAAAGTAACGCATAAATTCATTATTGGCTAAATGAACAATAAAATTAGGAATTCCCAAAACAGGTCGATTTTTGATTTCAATTTACTATTGTTTCAAATCATAATCTAATATACAGGGTGAACCACTTTCGTGTAATGACGTCATCACCATTTTTTTCAAATGGAACCCCCCTTTTTTTTCAATTTCCAAATTGCCTTTGCTGAGCTGATTCCAAAAATGTATAATATGTTGCTTCAAATTGGTACAGGGTGGGCAAAAATGCAAAAATTTACTTACAAAGTAATGAAAATAACGAATAAACGTAATAAACACATTAAATGAAATTACGTATTGTTATTACAACTACTTTGATAAACTATCAAGAACATACAGCATTATTCTTAATAATTGTATCTTACAGCTTTTATTAGTGATCCAAGCCCCTGGACTATAAAAATCTTTTTGTTTGGCATTATCTTTTACCAGTTTTTTTTATTTGACATACCAGTTTTTTTTATTTGACAACACTGTCAAAAACATTGAAGCACAGTTTCGTATTGTTAACGCTGTAGAGAAGGTACGTTCGTGAACTTTTTTTACAAAATGCCTTTAACCGAAAGTGACAGGATTGAAATATTAATGATGATTGGTATTGGCGATAAGATGCGGACTCAACAAGAGGTATGCCGATTATTCCATGAAATGCACCCAGATCGTGAACCTATTTCACAATCTACGGTAAGTAGAATAGAGCGAAAATACAGAGAATTAGGACATGTGAGGGATGCAGCAAGGCAAGGTAGACCAAAAATTGATGAAAATATTCAACAAGACATAATTTTGTCGGCTGTAGAAAATCCACACTGTACAGTGCGAGGATTATCTAGGGATTTTGGTATTGGAAAGTCTTCAGTATCAAACATTTTCAAAAAGGTAAAATACCATCCTTATAAAGTACGTCTCATCCATGAATTGGCTGAAGACGACTTTGACCGAAGAACTGAATTCTGCGAGTATATGATGAACCAAAATAACAATTTCATTGATAACGTTTTATTTTCGGACGAGGCAACGTTTTATTTGAACGGTCATGTTAACCGGCAAAACACCCGTTATTGGTCTGATGAAAATCCACACTGGATGCAAGAGTACCATACGCAAAGACCACAAAAAACTAACGTATGGGCTGGTATTGTGAGAAATACAATTATTGGTCCATATTTTTTCGATGAAAACTTAACAGGAGCATTATATCTGGATTTCCTACAAAATACATTAATTCCTGATCTGATCCAGCTTTTTCCTGATATTCAAATACCCACTAATGTAGACCGCAGAATCTGGTTTCAACAGGATGGCGCACCGCCACATTACGCAGTAGCTGTGCGCAATTTTTTAAACACAACTTTTCCACAAAGGTGGATAGGAAGAAGGGGACCAGTGGAATGGCCTGCTAGATCACCTGATCTGAACCCATTAGACTTCTTTTTATGGGGTTATTTAAAATCTAAAGTCTACTTCAACAGACCTGGAAATATCCCTCAACTACAAGACCGAATCAGACAAGAAATACAGAGCATAACACCCGCTATGCTACAGAATGTTAGAGACGAAAGTAATGCCCGGTTCAGTCATTGTCTAACGGTCAATGGAGAACAATTTGAACATTTATTGTAAATTTTCGTTCGTTTGTTTGTTTTTGGAAGTGTATCACATTAATTGCATAACTACATAATTCCATTTAATTTGTTTATTACATTCAGTAACGTATTACTTTCCATAAACAATTTTCATATTTTTTTTTGCATTTTTGCCCACCCTGTACCAATTTGAAGCAACATATTATACATTTTTGGAATCAGCTCAGCAAAGGCAATTTGGAAATTGAAAAAAAAAGGGGGGGGTTCCATTTGAAAAAAATGGTGATGACGTCATTACACGAAAGTGGTTCACCCTGTACATTAGATTATGATTTGAAACAATAGTAAATTGAAATCAAAAATCGACCTGTTTTGGGAATTCTTAATTTTATTGTTCATTTAGCCAATAATGAATGTATGCGTTACTTTATGGACGCACTGTAGATTAACTAATGTAGAATAGTACTTAGATATGTAGGTATAGTAATGGAAATAAAAGTGTTTTATGTTGTATAATAGATGTATAATAGTATATTTGAATGCGTACCTAAAAGGTACCAATGGGTGTTGTAAAGAAATGTGCCTTTTTAGAACTTATATAATTTTGTAAATGGTATGTGAAATAAATATGCTTTTAATTAATTGAGTAAAGAGGCGCTAGAATTGCCTAATTTGAAATTTGAGTTTGAATATGAAATATTATAAGATTGATTAGATGCGTAGGAGCGTTAAAACATTTGAATAATGTAATGTAAAAGAAAAAGCAACTTTTTGTTTGTTTGTAAAAGATATATGTATTTGAATATCCCGACTGATCGGGTGAAAGTAATGTTTTGTGTGTCCCGCTGGTGGAGTTTGAGATAGATCCCTACTGATGGGGTTTTTTGGTTCCAAAAAAAGAATGTCCCTATGGTGAGGTAAATAGTAAGTATGCCTATAAAAGGTTTGATCCCTCTGGTGGGGTAAATGCCATAAAAATTAAATTCTACTGGTGGTGTAGCGCTATAAAATGTACAAATGTATGTCCCGCTGGTGGGGTTAGTTTAATAAAGTTTGATCCCGCTGGTGGGGAAATTTCCATATATATTAGGTCCCGTTGGAGGGGATAGTTCTATAAAGTCTGATTTCGCTAGTGGGGAGATTGCCATAAATATTAGATCCCGCTTGTGGGGTTAGTTTTATAAAGTTTGATTTGTACCTATACGAGGTATATTTATATGTGCCTATTTGTTTGTTTTTGCCTAAAGAAGGCCATGTATACCAATAGTAGGTAATTTATACGAGGTAAATTTGTATGTGTCTATAGAAGACTTGTTAGTTTGTTTTTGCTCATAGAGCCATGTGTGTCTATGTGAGAGGTGTTGGTCTATTAGAGGCTTCAATAAATGTAAAACTTTGATACCTATGAAGGGTTTTTAGTTAAATGTATGACGACAAATATATATAAGATTATGTGAAAATAGATTAGGTAAGTATATATTGATAAGAAAGGTTTAAATAAATATTTGAAAATAATGCCTATAGAGGAACTGAATAGTTAAAGTTTAATACCTACAAGGTATATTTGAGTATGACATGATTTAAATGAATGTTTTTAATTTGATACCTAGAAAGGTACATGTGAGTATATATGAAAGTAAATGCTTATAAAAGAGCTTGAATTGGTGTATAAAAAGGAATGTACCTATGAAAGTATATATTTGCTTATAAGAAAATTTAGACTTGAATATAGGAATAAGTACTGATGATTAGGTATATTTAAATACCGGTTTAAGTAAAAAACTCCCATGATTGTTTCTATGTATAAGTATGAAGGTCACAATCAATAGTAAAAGTATTTAGAGCATGAAGTGTCACTATAAAATTCGCACAAATAATTAAATTTTAAATTTTTTTTAAACAAAATCTGCAGTATGAGTGACAACATTATCAGTTAGAAGGCTTAATGTTTTATATAGTATTCAACACCATCGTATTCTAAAGTAATATCTGAATGTTGTATTTTTTAACACTGCAGTATTTGCTACCTTGCTGTCTTCGCTTTGCATCGGTCTCGCGTTTCCAAATTGTACTTTTAATGACATTTTCGGTAAAACCAATGATATTTTTTTTTTTTTTTTTAATTTGGTGTCATCGGCGTCGACTACTACGGCCATTAGCCTCGTGTTCTGTGTAGGCTTTGTTACTGTTTCCCAGCGCCACTTTAGGAACAGCACTGTTAATTAGAACCCAACAGTGAATGGTCGAGTGGGGAATCCTACCAAGGCATCAGAATTAATTTTAAATAATTAAATTAAATGAAAAAATCCCGGCCAACGGTGGGATTCGATCCTGAGACCTTCCGATCTCAAAGTCATGACTCTAACCACTGAGCCAACCCACCCCCCACCAATGATATTTATTTTTAATTTAATTGGTAAATAAATTTTGCTTTATTTGAGACCTTTAGAACAATATTTTCCAGTTCTGATTTTCTACCTCAAAAAAAAAAAAATAAATAAAAATTAAAATAAAAAATAAAAAGAAATAAAAAAAATTAATTTCCAATGATTTTTATAAAAAAATATGTTTTTACCTTCACTTACTGTATATTTTATAATTCTATTTAATCATTGTAATCTTTTGCTGTTTAAAATTTAAAACTCCCGCCATAACTTGATCTTGCTTGATTAGTGACTTTTATCTTTTTCAATATCAATTTTTGACAATTTTTCACGAAATTCATTTCAATTTCTCAAGTTGGCAATTTTCTTGACAACTTCATTGTCAAATGTCAATTGTCACTCATTCTGTTTTGGTAAAAAGTCAAGATGGTCACGTTTTTAAACAAATCGTGTACTTATTTTTTGTACCCCAACTTGCCTCCGCCTCACGGTAGCAATTGGCAAAATCTGGCTGCCTTCATGTTGAAGACTAGCAGTTTCTTTTTGTCATAATTGTTTGGAGTGTTTTGTTCTACATGGTCGGATGAACCTCCACTTCAGTTGTTTAAATTTAACCACATTTTACACTGGGTTTACGGAATTTTGGTGTGGTTCTTTTATTTTCAATTATCCAAGCTGCAAGCTATGGTGGAGACTTGGGACTGGTCTGTTGCTGTCCTTTTTCAATTTAGTTCACTTTTCATGTTTCTTCTAAAGTTTTTGACGAGTAAGTGTACAAGTTTTTGTTTTTATTCAATGTTTAGTAATGTTACGAGTTGATTATATTGTTACAGTTCCGTTTTTTTTTTCTCTTTTAAAGAGTCTCTGATGATGGCTTAATAGGCCGAAAGCGCTAAGACAAATTTTTACAGAGTTTTAATGAATAAAACTCAATTTTATACACTTTAAATACTCTCTCGATTCATTTCTTATAATTGTATTGGTTTTGATTCCTAATAATCAAAAATTACGAGTCTTTTTCATTAATATCAAAACTACTGTTTAATTAAAATCCAGCAAATAGGGGATTAGAAAGATAATTTTTTGCCCTTTGAAATGATTGAAGATGGAGGTAGAAATATGCTTAAAATGTGTTCTCTTCCAAAGCAAAATCGACGTGTCCGGACATTTCTGTTTTAAATTTCATGAAAATACTTTTCATTGAACCACCCGTATACATGTATTTTAATTACACCCTGTATTCATTAAACTACAGTATAAAAACTACTCTTTCCCAGATTTTATTTAAGAACTTACCTACTGAAAAACACATAAAATTGATGTTAGTTGAAAATTATCCCTATGATAAGATAAATTGCAATCTTGGAATTTAACTCATCCGGTCGATATTCAACATAACTTTTCGGTAAGCAATCAGGGCCAATTAACGAAATTAGGTACCAATTAGTTAATTACAGTTACAGAGCGGTGTGGTCGACAAAAGAAGATATAAAATCGAAAAATAAACAGAAAAAGATTCATGAAAAAATGTCCGGTTACTCTGAATTTCGAAGAATCCAAGCGGTACAACGCTTTTGATTATTTTGTAGATCAAAACAGGGCAATAAAATTCAGGTAAGGTCCGAAATAGACAATATTTTTGAGTTTCAAGGATGTCTCACCCACAAGAAGTTACCCGACCATATTTGTTCTTTAATATGATATTAGTCAGACTTGACATTGCTAAAAATAACCGGATTAAACCAAATTAAATCACAATACTTCTTGTTGTGTGGAATAATTTAATAATAAATTCGTTCAGGTAAAATATTTGTTGAATTAATTGTGATGTTTTTGAGCTCATTGTTGATAATGGTACAAGAAGTTTGACAAGCGCTTACACTATGAAGACTAAAGACAAGGAGGCGAATCGGCAATAGACAAATTTCAAATTTCCGTCCTTCTTTTACAAATTTTGTCAAAATGATTGTAGTTGGCAATTAAACAAGTTTATTTTTATTATTTGTACAAAATTATGTAACATTCCCATAAGAAGCCATGTATTTTTAACATCCCTAGCAAAACCAGCGCCCCTGCGGTGAATTGTAAAAGCTTATTTGGCATTCGTTTTTTCTCTCCAGTCTTCATGGCTTAGACATAACAAACGTAAAAAAGTCCAAGTTCCAGGAGAAACAAACATTGAAATGATTGAGGCAGCCTTGGTACTAACCACCATCGTCATAGAAGTAGAAGAAAAGAAATTAAAATGATTGCCCGGCCCCGGCTGGCAAGTGAAAACGTCTATCATAGTTCGATGATCATAGTAAATCAAAAAATGAGTCATTTGAACCTAACAAGAAACGAAAAACACTGTCTTTGGAGTGTAAACTAAATATTATCAAAGACTTTGAATCGAAAATAAAAATTTGTGAATTGGCAAAGAAATTTGACCTACCAGAATCAACAGTTCGAACGGTTATAAAAAGTAAAGAAAAAATTACGAAAGCTGTAAAAGGCTCTCAATCTTTGAATTCATTGTTCGTAAACGTCACGATATTATAGCTCAGATGGAAGCAATTTTACAATTATGATGCGATAATCAAGTAAGATTTAAAAATTGTCCTGCTGACTAAAATACAGTGTGCTTTCAAGCGAAGCAGATTTTTGAGAGACTAAAAGAAGAAGCTGGGAAAGCGGTCAAAAATGAAGAGTTTAAAGCTAGTAAAGGCTGGTTCAGCCGATTTAAGAACCGTTGTAATTGGCATAGCATCGCAGAAAGTGGAGAGGCGGCAAGTGCTGACAAAGAAGCAGCGTCTCTTTATCCAGAAAAACTCAAGAAAACGATTGAAGATGGTGGCTTCTCCAGCCAAATCATTTTCAATGTAGACGAAACTGGTCCTTTTTGGAAGAAAATGCCTAAAAGAACTTTTATTGCGTGTGAAGAGAAAACATTTCCAGGTTTTAAAACTGCCAAAGATCGATTGACAGTGATGGTCGGTGCGAATGCAGCTGGTGATTGTAAATTAAAACCTCTCTTAGTTTATCGCTCAGAAAATCTAAGAGCCCTAAAAAAATCTAAAGTTGTTTTGCCCGTCATTTGGAAATCTAATGCGAAAGCTTGGGTGACAGCTCTCTTTTTGAAGACTGGTTTGGTCATCATTTTATTCCTGAAGTCGAACGTTATTGCAAATTGAAAAAAAATCCATTTAAGGTGATTCTACTAATTGACAATGTACCCGGTCATCCTCCTACAACTCTAATTAATTTCGATCCACGGATGGAAGTTGTATTTTTGCCACCAAACACTACCAGCTTGCTTCAACCAATGGACCAGGGAGTCATTAAAACATTTAAAGCTTACTACACAAGGCAATCCTTTGCACATCTAAATAACGCTATGAGACAAAATAACGAGCTTTCCGTCAAATACTTTTGGAAGCAATTCAGTGTTTTAGATGCTGTAAGAATTATTGGACAATCTTTGAATGAGATTTTATAAAAAACTTTGAATGGCGTCTGAAGAAAGCTGTGTCTATTTTTTTTCACCTCAGAAACCCAAAGAGAATCGGTCTCAGATCCTCAACAAATTGATGGTATAATTAAAGAAGTGGTCGATATTGTCAAACAAATAAATTTGGAGGTGGATGATGATCATGACGTCCAAGAATTGCTGGATTCACACAATCAAGAGCTAACAATTGACGAGCTTATAGAAATGCGTGAACATGATCAAGACATTGAACAAACTGATTTGTTGGAACCAGTTAAATCGGAAAATCAAATGACGATTTTAAACTTAACAGAAGGCCTCAGTACAATTAAAAAGAGGTTACAAATTTAAAAAAAAAATAGATTCCAATGAAGAGCACGTTTTTACTATAAAATGGGAAATAAAAAAGTTACTGGCATGCTACGAAGAAATTTTAAGTGAGAAGAAGAAAAACTTAACTCGTCAGGCGACATTGTTAGAATATATGAAGCCTTCGACATCAAAATAACTTCGGTTTACGTGTTTTTATTCATAGTTATGTAAATTGTTTTTATTATCTAACATTTTATTAAATAATATGTTTCTTCTAAATTATTGTTTTCTTAAGACTCTGGTCCCGATTACACAAACTTTATACGTATTTATATGCAAAGTTGAACCCCGACTTACGCGAATTCGACTTACACGGCTTGGTCCCACCTATCGCCTAAGTCCGGGGTATTACTGTATACCTAAATGTACTTTTAATAGCCAAATAAAACACAGTTAAAAGATTTTTTATTTAATAATAATAAAAAAGGGAGATTCGAGAAGATACAATGGTATTGCCTCATCCTTTAATTTTGGCCTTTTTTTATTCTGCTAACAGTACCATCAGTAAAACATACTAAAAATTACACAATAAATTATAATAAAAATTACGCTACAAATTACACTACAAATTACGCTACTAGTTACACTACAAAGTACACCACAAATTATACCACAAATTACACTACAAATTACACTACAAATTACACTACAAATTACAATACAAATTACACCACAAATTATACTACAAATTTTACTACAAATTACACTACTAGTACAGTACAAATTACACTACAAAGTACACTAAAAAGTTTATTTAAGAGGTACCTCGTCCAAATTGTCTTTAGTAGCTAAATAAACGATCTTTTTAAACACGAAAACAAGACGCCAAATGATGAAATGTCATTTGTCTCAAATACGCGCTTTAATTAAATTTACCAATCATAAAGCGTCGTGTATCTAACTCCGAAGGGATTACCCCTCCCCCCTCAGTACATAACACCTCCATGTGCTCTAACATTCATTAGCTATTTCTGGAACGTTATTTTAATTTCTAAAGATTTTTTGGAAAATGGTTAAATCCTGTTTAGTGTTAATATGTCTAAACGAAGGATATAATTCCTGGAAACTCTCATAAGTAAGTTTTTAACACAAATGCACTTAAGATCATTACAAGATCAGATGAAGAAAATTTTAGTCCGACAATTTTAAAAAATATTGTTTCGAATTAGTCAAAAATATTACTATGGTTAAAACATAATGCTATTCCTGAGCATGTCCGGGGAAGAGACGACTATTAATATTATTTGCCGTGGCGCTCCGGGGCGACTTAAAGATGTTTGATGGTGCCATTTGATTTATAGGTATGGAAAACTAGAAACGCCCTACCCACCAACATCGAAACGGTAATGCATGGAGATTTTTATAATCTGGATATTATATCAAGAGAAATTAAATTTCTGCTAATGCGGCATCCATCAATCCTAAACCGAACCATGCAAATTAATTAAAAATGCACATGGTTTGAGGATAAAAAACCACAAAATTGCTTGCAAATGAATGCAAGCGCTTAAGACACCTACGCCACCGAGACGATGTCTGCAAAAATAATGTATATTTTTTCTTGAAAAACTACAATGAAGAAGACAAATTCAGATACCAACACAAACAAACTAAATGAAAGGCATGTGGTGGAGATGTCAAAAACATCAGCAAAAAGACAACTGAAATGTTACTTATCTCCAGCAAGTTCTACCTGTGTTAAAGAAAAAAAAATATATGATAAGTTCTGATTTTAAAACAGTTTTCCTGTGTCCAGAATATTTTCAAATAAGTAGTTTTTTTTTTAATTAAATGCCAAAAAAGATATTTAGTTGTTATAATTTGTACAACTGATACTGTTATAAAACTAACTACCTGTAATAGGTTTTTTACTTCATACATAGGGGTATTTAAAACGAGGAAACTATACTTTATAACGAGTTGAACAGGGTATAGTCCTCCTTAATAAAAAAATCCACACTGGATACATAGTAAAATAGAAAAAAATGTTGAACCACTCGCTTTTAATTATCTGCTATTAGAAAAATCATTTTCCACATGCACAAACTCTGTCAATTGTCATTTTAGAGCAGGTTATCTTCTATTTTCCATGACTACATTTTTGACAATAATAATTTAGTATAAGTTACTGACGCAATCTTTTGTTAATCATGCAATAAATAATCTTGGTATTTCATTATGAATTGTAGAGAAAATTTAGTTCTTACGATTGACTTGAGTCTCTTTGTCTATTATGCATTAGTTAGAAGCAAAATGGAGTGTTGGTGGGTAGTTTGGAATAATTTTTATATGTGATTTTCAAATCTGAATAAAAATCCTCAAAATATTTAATCTCATGGCATTGTTTAAAAATTGGTTGCCATTTTCGCATAAAATTCAACAGTTTTTGTTGCTATAAATTTTGGTACTTTTTTTAAATTTGACAATTTTTAGTGCTTCGGTTTAAGATGTAAGGCAAAAAATTGTTATTCTTTCCACATTAAATCTGACTTCATAATGTATTCTGTATTGCTGTCTTCATTATTTTATTATTAGGAATAACACATTTCCACACTTACAAGAAAAAATACCTAACTTTTCTTTGATGATCTACATAACGCTTATCAGACAATTTTTCAAGTCCACTTCTTGATATCTAGTTAGGATTCAAGAAATTAATTTTTCCTTGTACAGAACCAGTTAAATTACCAATAAATAAAATAAACTTAAATCAACTTTTAATCAAGAAATTTTAAATAATCGCCGCATACCATACTAGAACCAGCAGCCAACTATTTCAATAAGGTTATTTTACTTTCTTCTCAGTCGATCAGATACAAAGCTAATCGTTCCAATCCGTTCTCAATTGGAGATTTTAACACATAATGTGAACAGGTATGTCATGAATGTAACCACAGTACTAGTTAATTATTTAAAGAAACCAGTAGAACAGGTTCGGAGTAAATACGATACGACGTTTGATACACTACGGCGGCATGGAATTAAATTTTTTCATTTGTTTAATTTAAAACGCTTTGTTTAATACTAGTTCTTTTCCCGCGGATGAACTTGCAAGGTCTAAGCGGGATAAGTCGTTTAAATCCTGTAGATCATAACGTCTAGGAGATTCCTACACAAAACCATTTTTATGATAATTTTAAATTAAACTTTAATTTCGTATAATATTTTTTTTACTAGATAAATACCATTTCTCAAGTTTGTAATATCTTCGGTTAGTCTGCCCAACTGCTGTAAAACCTAGTTACTAAAGTTACTAGGTTATAAAAAATTACTGCATTTTTGAAATCAACGTTTAAATATACCTCTAGCAACTATTTTTTTTATATAACGGTGGGAGTAATAATGCTATCTCTATTTCTAGTAACTTCTAAAAACATTTAGGTATCATAAAGCCAAATATAACAAATAAAGTTACTAACGACAATGTTATGTTATGTAGCAGCTAGTAACTCAAGTTGCTAGGTTTTACGCAACGTATTTTCTAATGATTATGATATAGGCGGGCGTTTCATAAAGTTGCTATGTCTTAAATAATTAATGTTTAGCTCTATGTATAAATTAAAAGGTAGCAAAGTTGATACTATGTTTTAGTAAGTTTATTTTTGCATTTTTAATGTAGAATATGATGAACTTATCTCAATATACTACTTTTTGCTGAATTGTGTTATAACGAATATGCATACTCCCGAATAAATTATTTGTTATTAGATACGTTTTGCATTTGACATAGTCAACATATCGTGTGTGGTGTCGTGAGTTGTCTGCCTTATTACTCATAATTACGGTGTGTTACTCAGTAATAAATAAAACTAATAATGTCCAGAAGAGCAAATTTAATACTTTCATTGTGTCAGGGGTAAGTAACTTTATTAAAGTAATACATACTATTTAGGTTAAGAAATTTGTCAAGCTTTTGTTAACTTAAAAGAAAATTCACTTGCGAGTGATTGATTTTCTGCTTAAATGCAGACACTTAGTAGGTTTATTAAGTAGGTACATACATGGTATAAATAAATAAGTGCGAAAATTTGAATGAATGAGGATTTCGAAATTACTTTGCAAAAAAGTTGTTTGTAATAATCATGATCTATGTCGGCGTCACTTATTTAGTCTAGAAAGTTGAACAAATAAAGAATTAGAGAAAAAGTCTGAAAAGATGAATAAAAGAAGCCTGAAAGCAAATGAAGCAGCTAACTTAGGTAATGAAGACAGCAACGAAAAGCTCTGTGAACACCCAAATTGTTCATTTGAAATATATAGTGCTTGTATCTGCTTAAAAGTCTTACTCTGTTTTGAACACTTTGAAGCAGATAATAACTGCCGCTCACACCAAGATTACAATCCGGAGAGCTTGTTTCCAGTCGAGGGATCTCCAAGAGCAGTTTCATTTAAAAAAGTCAGGAAAATAAATTCATATAAATTAGCCTAATAACTAAAGAACAAAGGACAATGTTATGTAAGACCGAAAACAATGAACCTCATACCACCAAAATAATTGGGACCTCGATGCAATGGGGAATCATGTTCAAAACGTAATAAGAAATGTAGTCTCTTCAGTGATGGTAAAAGACAAGAGATTGTGCAAGATTTTTATTCAATGGGATCCTTGCAATTACAAAGAGAGTACATTGCAAGGTACATCAAAATGGAAGAAATCAAACAAAAAACTACAAAAAAGAGGTATCTCGAAGAAATAAGCAATTATTATTTTCTTCCGTTAAACGGCGACGAACTACCAGTTTGTAAAACAATTCTTATTAATACTCTGGCAACGTCAGCAAAGACTATAAGTACAACATTATCGAAGAAAAGTACAACTGGAATTATAGAAAAAGAACAGAGAGGAGGAAGGTATAAGTCACAAGTCGAAAGAGACCTTTAATTAATTAATGGAGTTACCGAACACATAAATAAATTTGAAAGAGTTGAACCTTATTATTGCCGTCAAAATTCAGCTCGTGAATATTAACATGAAAATCTTAGTCTACTAAAGATGTTTTTTATGTATCTAGCAGATGAATCTGGACCTCTAATGAAAGGAGCTTATTCTGTGTACCACATAGTATTCAAATCTATGAACCTATCCTTTTAATGAGCCAAAAAGGATCAATGCAGCCTTTGTATGTCATATAATAATGGCGATGAAGAAAAAAAAGGAGTTATCACTAGAATATGAATCACACATCGTTAGAAAAAATAACGTTAGAAAAATGAAAGATAAAAGTAAACAAATGGCTCAGCAACCAAATTCAAAGTATGCTTGTGCTGTTTTCGATTTGCAACAAGTTTTTTTCAATTCCAATATCAAAGGAGAGTGCTGTATTTTACAAAAGAAGGTTGTCAGTTTACAACTTCACTGTTTACAATACAGCATCTAGAGACTGTGATTGCTATTCGTGGCACGAGACAATTAGCAAAAGAGGGTCATCCTATAAAAAAATTTGAATCCCAAAACAAACGTGTTATATTGCGATGGCTGTGCTGGCTAAAACAAAAATACAATTTTACTCACGATGATGCTTTATTGCATAAATAACAGCACTACATTAGATGAGATTCGTATCACGTTTTCTGAGCCCCACCACGGACAAAGTGAAGGGGATAGTGCACATAGTGCTATAGGATATGCCGTTAAAGGAGCGGGAGATATTTGTATACCCTCACAATTAACAAGTATAATGAGAGTGGCTAGACGCAAACACCCTTACAATGTAGAAGAGATGAATCCTGAAAAGTTTCTAGCTTTCAAGGAACTGTCTAAAAATCTACGAATCCTGACCATTCGAAAATGTGACAATTTCAGTGACACCGTCGACTCGACAAAGGTATCTGAGCTGCTAGTTACGAAACTAAAGCCAAATACAATTTAGTTCAAAACTAAACTTAGCTGCTTATTATACAGCAGCATTTCTCTTAAGAGAAATATAGAGTCTAATCACCCTCTTAAGAATCCAGTTCCTAAATTAAATACAGGCCCAATCAAGATACCGAATCTTAAATATAGAGACTTGTGCTCTCTATGTCAAGGAGAGAAGAGTGATAAGGTCGGAGGACCACAGGCATTTTTACACTCACCTACCCCACGAATAATTACTTTTCCCTGGGACCAAAGACTAAGTACTTACAATATAATATAAATAAATCTTTGCTTTTAAGTTTTTTTTTGTAATAGCTAATGAGCTTCCTCAATAATGTTACAAAAAACAAAAATAAAAAATATCATGCATTAAAATCAATTTGTATTGTGTTTTAATATTGCATGTCGTCGGACCTAACTCAAGGATTTTTTGGAAAATTCTCGTCTCAAAAGGGCATATCTCAAGAAAACCTGATTTTCTAGGTAACTGCTCACAATAACTCATAAATAGCATAAGTCAATACAAATTACATTCTTTAGCTACACTGGTTCAAAAAATCAAGTAAATCGGGAGTTGCATTTCCATACTATGATTAACTGAGACCACCTCATTTTTAAAATCTAAAAATCGCTCTCCTAAAAAGTTGCAAAAAATGAGTTATGCCCTTTTGTAAAATGATATGAGATTTAACAATACAATTCAAAAAATTGAAATAAATTTGGTTGATACTGATGATGATAGTGATATTATTTCAGAACATGAAATAAGTGACTGTGAAATTGATTTAGAAATACAGACTTTTTAAATTAATTTACCTACATTTCCACAAAATTAATCTAGTGAAACATATTCTTTTTAAATTAATACTTAATAATTTTAGTCAGTTTCAATATATTTTTAGTTGTATATGTTGTGTTTAGAAATAAAACATTTGTTATTTTTTTTATTTTAATACAAGTTCTCAGCGTATTCTTTTTAAATTAATACTTAATAATTTTAGTCAGTTTCAATATATTTTTAGTTGTATATGTTGTGTTTAGAAATAAAACATTTGTTATTTTTTTATTTTAATACAAGTTCTCAGCGTGTTATATTTTTTATGTATTTTAAATGTTATTTAAAATTGTACATATTGTAAATAAAGTATTTTTGAAATTAATGAACTGAATGTTTTTTCAATGCAATTTAGACCGCAAAAGGATCTTGGTAGAAAACAAATTTTAAAAATTATTCTAACATTTGAACAAATAACACTCAACCAAAGCCGGCTCTGAACAGCATGTTGGCGAACGATTCAAGAGGTTGCCAGATAGTTGCGCTTTCTAGATTATTTTGCAACGGACTATATATTTAAAGGGAATACTTTTTTAATTTTTTTTTGTTAGGTACACTACGTTTTTATTTTTAAGAAAATATATGAATTTACAACATGCGTTTCTCTATAGACACTTTTAAAAATTATTAATTTTTCTTATTTGTTCTTTGACATATTGTTAGTTAGTTATTAAAGATAGTTAAAAGGGCAAAGACTCTTAAAAAACCCAAATGATCTCATTTATAAAAAAATATATGTGTATTACGATTATTTTATCTCTATTTAAAACAATAACCATATCGCCGTTAAAATGATAAAATCACCCTCTTTAACCTACTGATGATTTT
This sequence comes from Psylliodes chrysocephalus, assembly GCA_927349885.1. NCBI lineage: Eukaryota > Metazoa > Arthropoda > Insecta > Coleoptera > Chrysomelidae > Psylliodes > Psylliodes chrysocephalus. The sequence goes on along the minus strand of OV651818.1, from coordinate 47,974,227 downwards.
ATTTTAATTATTCTTTTTTGTTTGCAACAAAATTACCATACCGTAGGATGTACAAACTCGAAGAAGTGTGTTAATTACTTCTATCAGACAAGCCTCGTTGCAATATCATCAACAATTAAACGTTTTATTATAAATAAAACATATTCCAGGGTGTCTTCATCGCATCAGGTGAAAGAACGTGTATATGCAGCTGATGGTCTGCCTTGATATACATGACAGAGAGACAGACAGGTGCCGAGAAGTGTGCTTCTGCTTTCTTCATTTTTCTCCAGAACAAACTTATATACGAATAACAACATAAACTACCTATTTATTAACGCTTGCTTTTTTTATTGTGGTGCTCGTGGCTGCATTATGGGTTGGTAAATATTGGTTCATTTGGTTTTAAACAAACTTGACAATGTTATAAATTGGAAATTATTATTATTAATCGATAAATACTGGAAATAACTGCTTAAAAATAGTTCTGCTAACAATGAAAGTTGCCACAATAAGTAAGCATTTTTTGGAGCTTGATATATTGACATTCCTTTTAATATACAGGGTGATTCAGCGGAAAACGGACATACGTTAACTGTAGAAGAAGGCCACCGAGATGAATCTAAATAGGGTCTTCGGTCGTTTATGACCAATTTTGTTTCTTTCTGACCTAATTCATACTTTTGGAACAACTCTGTAGATTTTAAAATGCACCAAAGTATAAAAAGGTAAAAATCCAGGTCTGGCTTAGATAAGACTTGGCAAATTCTTTAACACTGAAATAAATTTGTTGCCATATTTAAAAAGAACACAAAAACCTGAATTCAACGATATTATTTTTATTTGGGGGCGGGCAGACGATTTTTAATTCAATTTCTTATTTTTGAGCATTTTCGGGGTACAAAATTTTAAATTCTTAGAAATCGAAATTTTTGGATTTCTGGGATTTGCAAGAAAAGCTGGTAAGATTTTTTACAGTTCCGCTCATTTAAATTCGTATATATTGGTATAGAAAGAGTATAGTATATGTGTCTGATGTTTATGTAAAGTTTAGTAGATAAGAGAATACTTTGAGTGAGAATAAGGTGTAGCTGGGATGGACATATTAGAAAATTTGGATGGAATTTAAGCAGGGGAAACGTAGGAAGCTTAGAATTGCCAAGTGTAACGCAAAAATATGTGTAGGTGGAATAGTGTTTAGTAAAAAGTTATGAAAGTTTGAAAGTGCTACATAAGATGGACCTGCGAGGAGGAAAGAAGGTTGGATTGAAGGAAGAACAAAATAGAGATGAGAGCGAGAACAAGTAGGACAAAGAGATATGAAACAAAAAGAGTAAGGAGATACAATTATTATTGAAGAAGATGGAGAAGTTAGTGAATAAAGGAAATGGTCGAGATTCAAGAGACGAAAGAAGGAATAACGTTGGAAGATATAGTGCAAATGCTCACTAAAACGAAAGGGTAAGTGACAGTAAAAATTGAGGAAAATAGGAAACAAGATAAATAAGAAATAATAAAGAAGATAGACGAAATGATAGAAACAGATAGTAACGAAATAAAGAAAATGAAAGAAGAAAGACGCAAATTAGCAAAATGTAAAATAAATGAAAAATTAGAAGAAAATTTAGAATTAAATAAGGAACAAATAAATACAGAAGCAAAGGAAATTGAAATGAATATAGTAATTGAAGAAGTAAATATAGAAGTAGAAAAGGTAAAATTAGAAATTGAAGAAAAATAAATTAAAAAAAAAATTATTTTTTAAATTTGTCAAATAGAAATTGAATTGTAGGTTAGGAAATTAGAAAACTAAGGAGGAAAAGTATAAATATATTGAAGATTGGTATATGGTATAGATGAAATAAAAGAAACAATAAAAAGAAAGGTAAAGAAAGTTTTATTTACTTAAAAATAAGGGTGAATCGAAATAAAGAAAGGCAGAGCAGTAGCAGAAGGTCTCAGGTTCGAATCCCACCGTTGGCCGGGATTTTTTCATTTAATTTAATTATTTAAAATTAATTCTGATGCCTTGGTAGGATTCCCCACTCGACCATTCACTGTTGGGTTCTAATTAACAGTGCTGTTCCTAAAGTGGCGCTGGGAAACAGTAACAAAGCCTACACAGAACACGAGGCTAATGGCCGTAGTAGTCGACGTCGATTACACCAAATAAAAAAAAAAGGAAAATTTTTATTTATATGAAAGCCCAATTGTTACGTTAGATATACAACAACGAATATTTTCTTGTTTCTTTTAAAATCGGTCGTTTAGATTTTATCACGTGCGTATAATTTTTTATTTATCTACGTATTTATTATTAAAGTTATTGTTTAAAAAATTACCTACGTTGGACAGAAGTACCATCGTGTTGATAGGTACATATCGCCGACATCTAAATTTTTCATTTCGAAATATTATCCATATCTCAAAGTGGTCCGAAGTAGATTAAAGGGAAGTAAAAAGCTTAAAGTCTGTCGACCACATAAATTTATTAGGTTGCAAGCGCTTTCGACCTAAAAGGTCATCATCAGGCAAAAAATGTTTTGTAAGTGAGTAGGTACAATCACTATGAGTCCACAGAAAAATAAGTATGTTGAATTAAAATGTAAAATTTAAGTAAACTGTAAAATGTAAAAATTGTAAAAAAAAATGGCACACACTGCCAACCTCGAATGAGTTATAGGACTACAAGCACTAATACCAAATAACACAAGCCAAATACCTCGGAATCATATTTGACCAAAGGCTGACGTAGAATAAACATCTCAAAAACTCGCACACAAAGATATAGTAGCTCTTGTAAGCTGTAGAAGATTATGTTGGAAAAACTGGGGTCTAAGCCCCAAAATGACCTATGGTGCAGTAGCGTGGGTAACCCAAATAGCGCAGCAATTGGAAATGAACCGGATTCAGCAGCTCGCCTGTCTAAGTACCAACTATATAGTGCAGATCCTACGAGGCTCTACCAGCAAATGAAAAAGGATGTGAATCTAGGAATGCCTAATTATATAGCCATAACCACATATAAATTTTAAGGAAATTTTTAATTTCAGATACCAGCTCGAGAATCCCTTCAGGGAACTCCTATATAGGCTGAACTCGTCTGGTTTATAGACGGTTCAAATACTTATAAATAAGCTGGTGCTGGAATATTTGGATTCAAGTCTAAAGCAACGATTTAAAAGAATATACAACAGTGTTCCTGGCTGAACTAATAGCCATACAATTTCGTGCAAAAGAAATATTAAATAAGCCTGTATCAGGCAAAACTATTGCCTACTACTCTGATAGCCAAGCAGCTCTAAAGGCAATTCTGTAACCAGAATTCAAATAACGACTGGTCAAAGACTGCCTAGAAGACCTGACAGAGCTAAGTAGTCAAAACAAGATGACCCTAGTCTAGGTGCCAGGTAACGAGGAATATCAGATAAGATAAGGCTCAGATAAGGCCATGACAGACATTGTAAAACTCATACATCAAACAATGGATGCAAAAAGAGTCTCGGCCAAGTTCACGAAAGACCTACTGGATCCAGTAGGTCTTTAACGTTTTTGATCAAAAACATCAAATTGTTAGGATAACAGTAGGCCTTCTTACCTGACAATATCGCCTAAGAAGGCACATAAGTGTCATCAATCCGGCAGAAGTAACACTGTGCAGGTTCTGTGAAGAAGAAGACGAAATATCAATACATGTCCTGTGCTAGTTTACAGGCCTGGCTAGAATAAGGTTTCTTACATTAGGCGAACAAAATCGAGACGCATGGAACTACATGCGGGAGCAACTGTCAAAGTTACTAAGTCCAATAAAAAAGACCAAGGTCACACCCATTCAATACCATTAGTTTGTTAAATCAGTTTTTATCGTACTTAATGCATTTTCAGAAGACACTTTTCTGTTGTAATATTGTTGCAACACACTGTTATATGTAAGTATGCAACTTTACTAATCTTTCTTCCCTTTCTATATTGGACAATTTTTTATTTTAAGGGCCTGAAGATGACCCAATAAGGCCGAAACTAGTCGCTTAGTATTTTGTGAAATAAATTTTGTGGTATTTATTTTGAACTTCATTCATTCTTTCTGTAACAAATGATATTAGAAATTTAAATTGTCAATATTTTTTAAGAGCTGTCAAATTTAAATGGGATGAACTGCTATAATGCAAAGACTTAATTGCGCCATTAAATTTTGACGTTCACATTTCGCTTTGGTCAACTGTATTTGGCTTACTAAGACTGCGAAACAAACTTCTTTCAAATCAAACCAATATTTTTCAATTTATTTCTTAGAATATACAGTAGTAAGGAAGGAGCGTGTACCATATTTCCAATAGGAAACGTACATGAGAAAGTCGGCCATTTTGATTAACGATTTATTACTCATTGATTGTTTATGTGTCATTTGAAAGTTGGTTTTTATATTATATTTTGCAAGTTATTGGGTGTTCAATAATTTGTAGTCGAGAATAGAATAGTTAATATATAAGTTCTTATTTTAGTTCAATAATACAAAATCTTAGTGCAATAAATATAGTGATAAATGCAATGGTTAATTGTAGTGCTCGTCGATGCTCAAAGACTGCTAAGTCTAAGTAATATGTATTTTACATTAAATTTTATGCACCATAGTTGTTTCTAACCTAAAATTGCCATTGAACTACCTTTATTATATTAGGTTATAGTTATGATTTGGTTCATTGAACACAATGTTATAGCGTGTGTTAAGAACTTATTTCAAGCAGAAAAAACTTTTCGACACCTATCTAATAATGGAAAATGTAAAATAGATTGTTCTGTATTTTCCAGGTAAAAACCTACAACCCTTTGATTAAGCATTGTCAACAAAATTGTACATACATATATAGAGTCAGAAGAGAACCTTTCTCATTGCCCTCGTAAAAAAAAGCTCAAAAGACGAATCCAAAACTTGGAAGCACAGAATGAAGTCGAGAATATTAAGGAAATAACAGCAAACCATATGGAGACAACGGAAAGTTATCAAATCTTTAAAGAAAATAATGCTAGTACTCAACAAAAAAATTGATTATGGAGGAAAAAGAAAATGTTGTTTTGGAAAATTTTGGAAATTAAGAAATTGTTAAACGACTATTTAGGAAAGCCTTGGGCAAGAGTGTATCTAAGACATTCATCATTCCTTACACTACATTCTATTTCCATTAATCATTCCAATACCATCAAACAACATAATTAACTGGGTAAAAATTTGACAAATCATTAAAAATACTTTGTTTTACTGAATTTTTAATCTAATAAAAATATTGCACTTTCAAACAATATAAATATAATAGATAGGTACATCACTGGTAAATACTAATGTCAAGTAGCCATCTTGGAAAACCATCCTGGTGACATTTAAAAAAATTGTCAATAATAAGCGTAGCACTTATTAAATTACCTTAGAAAGTAACTCACTTCATAATCTATTAAGTTCCTTTTAGTAGTGTGACAGCTGCCGTCGCTTTTTATACCAACATTCCTAAAAATACCACAGTTAACAGCTTTCCTGAAAAACTTTTATTTAATAAATCATAACTTACTTTTAAACTTGATCGCCCCTGTAAAATTCCTCACTAACCCCAAACACACAAAAATAGTGCTTCAAAAATTGATCTACCCACCCTCACCCGACCGCTTTAAGACAAGGTCGACCCGATTCCATATAACATTCAACATTCGACATTACAAACTAATAATAGTTCAAATGGGAAGTCGGTCGAAACAAAAAAAATACCAAAATACCGTTAGGGTTGTAAAACGCAGACGATATTATAAGGGTATTTTTAGAATTTAGGTAGTAGACGAGAATGTCGCTACCCTGTTAAGGATGCTGTAAATTATTGCGGTGCGTTAGTTACAACTTAGAAGTGTGTAAAAATAAACACATATTTGTCTTGTTGGGACATAAAATTTTAAGGGGTTTCTAATTCTTAGTTTATTTTATATAGGGTGAATTGTAACCAATCGCGAATTTCATAATAAAATATTGTCCCAGCAAACAAGCTGACATTTCTACGTCATTAAGAGGTCATCATCACTAACGTCAGGATGACTTCTAAAATGACGTCCAAATGACGTAATTAAAGGGCTCGGCGGATGAGGGTATTAAGCCACTCCAAATTAGTTTGGAGTAATTAATATTTTAATATTTCATCTAAATCATGAAATCACATTTACAAAGGAAACAATAAGTAATTTTTTTTCAGTTTAATACCAACATAAAATTTATTTTACAGACTAATAATAATATCCTAGATAAGAAAAAATGAATGAACATATAACAAAAAATGTGGCTTGTTAACATTTTAAACTCAAATTTTTATTAAATTTATTTGTAAACTTAACTTAGTCAATCAAAATTCAAACATCATCTGAGACATCTTCATTGTCATCGAAATGTTCTACATGCCTTCTTCTATATCTCCACTGCTGGAGGTATATAAGGAAGGACTGCTTTGAGATTTCCAAGTTTCTTTGGATTGATTGCCATGAAACTGTTATACTTCAAGGGAAGCACGCTACACGTTGGGAATTTTGTAAACCTCTTTTTCCAATACTAATGGATTTAAATGACTCATTCAAATAGTGTGTTACAAACATTGTATTAGGATGTTCTGTTTTAAAACGAAAACATCTGTATATAAATACTTGACCTGTGTTGCAGTTGCAAGATTATACAACCAAGCTTTTCTTAAATAAAAAGCTTTTCCTACATTTAGGTCAGGGATTGGAAGTGCCTGCTGAAGATCAAACGATAATACTAGCTTCTGGTTTTGTGTTTTAGCCTCGTCTATTTCCTGTTTCATGTTAGCTTGGATTGCTTCCTCTCTTCTTTGATGTAAGTCTGACTGGATTTCTATTTCTTTTAACTTTGACTCATTATCTTTATTTGACTCCATTAAAATCTTGTTCTGGTCGCATGTATCGCACTACTGCCACTATCACTACTTGGTTCCAAGTAATCTTTATCTTTAAAACCATCATCTAAGTCGAAATTTGATTGGCTAGAACTAGAACTATCATTGTTTTCAAAGACTTTACACTACCCTAGGCGCGGCCATGCTGATTTATATGTGGCTGTTACCAGGGCTGGTATATCTAAGGGGGTTGCGACAAAGACCCAGTAAATGGATGAGGGGTTGACTAAGACTAGGGGGGAAATAGTAGTCAGCTTAAGTTGGCAACACTTTTCTGATGTTCGTTTGGCGATCCTCCATATCTATGGGCGAAATACACGGTTATCATTTGTCCTGCCGTAATAGTATTATAAAAACAGAGACAGATCTACTTTTAACGTGCATCGTGCATAATAATGTCAATATGGTACAAGTGGAATGAACCACTGTTTTCCTCGTAGTCCAATGTCGAATTAAAACTAAAAACATTTTGTACTTTTTTATATACCAAATTATGCAATTTGTTTCCACTTTATTTTATTGTTACATGAATTGGTACATGCGTTTGTGCTATGGTAAATAAGTGTTCATGTGAAAAATATCTCTGAAGCTCATCTCAAAACTGAATGTTGTAAATCCAGGATTTAAATCTTTCATAGTGTTGCTTGGGATAAATTGTAAAAAAAATGTTGGACAAAACGTTTGCAACCTAAAATTGCATGGAAAACATCATAGAAGAAGGAATTTTACCTTTATGACATTCTCTTTCAACATTTTTAAGTGACTAAGTTTGTGGTTTGGTGAATGGACTGTTACCACAGTCAAAAATTCAAATTAAAAAAAAGTGACTAAGTTCTAATAAGAATACCTACATAAGTTGAATATAAAAATGTAATTACTTGATTGAAATGTGATTTAATTAAGAACTAAATAATATAATAATAATAATATAATAATAATACTCTCCCTAATTCACCCCCTTACGAGTGAATTTCAACCCCTGAAATCGACTGAATGGCTTATGTAGGGGAAGGGACGGCTATTATTAATATTTGCCGTGGCGCTCCGGAGCGACTTAAGGATGATTGATGGTGCCATTTGACTTAAAGGTGAGGAAAACCCGGAAAACCTCACCCACCATCATATCATATCAAATAGATGTTTCATATAAACAAAGTGATGTAAAATGTTAATAAATGCAAAACCATTATTAAAGAGAAATTAGTTATCATCAATAAGATATTTTGTAGTAGCTGGTCTCTTTAAATAATAAACTTGAAAGACTGTGAATTAGTAGTCACTTTTACACTAAAAGTAAAAACAAAAAGAAATATGTGTGGTTGAGACTAATTTATGTATTTAATAAAAACATATATTTAACATGTTTTATTTAAATAAAAAACAGGTGTTATTTGAAATGTTTTATTTAAGTTTAATAATGTTTATAAATTGTGGGTACATTTGATCCGAATCTTGCTTAATACTATAAAATGCATATGCAATTCTATATGGTTAGTATTGGAGTAGAAGCACAAAAGTTTTGATTAAAAATATATTCTTTATATTTATATATTCACTAGATATGCTAATTTAGGTAATTTTCTATTCGAAGCCATACATGTTTCCTATTATAGTTTTCATACGTTTATAATTCTCGAGATACTAAAATATTCTGCTTGATTACTAAACTACTAAACTTTGGTTGTTCTTATTGTGGTCTGCTGTTAACACTATTGTCCTGAAATATTAAAAAAGCTAGACAAAGGTTTGTCCAACCCTTTTGTTAGCTTTGTTAATCTATGCTACTGTTATTCTGCATGCAAACATTTTTTACTGGAGATTTTTTCTAAGAACTGTATTCGGTTTCAAATTTCGGCCAGTTTTAGGAAAGTGCCTCTGTTGTAAAGGTATTTCAAAGTCATCCTTTGTAAGATGTAGCCTACAAATACATGCTAAAATGTATAGAAAACAAATCGCAAGATATTACACAAAATTATTTAAATTTAATAAAAACATACAAATGAAGTGAATAATACCTACCAACAATTTAAAAATACCTAAAATAAGTAGACTTAGGGGAGTGGAGCTCTAAAAAAGGGAGCCGTAATTTGTTATGCATCCTCATCTATAAGAAAATTGTCTTCATCTCTTTAATTACCTCTTAAAATAATCCAAACCAAAACAGCACAAAATTTAAAGTGATCTACTTTTCACGACGTATTCTATGTACATGTGAGATTATTAATAATTTATTAAATTGAAATATTTTATCCTAAAAAATATGGACATTTTATAATGAAAATATTATTTAAACAATACATTGATTTTTTTCTTATATTGGTAAGCCTGGCGACTACAGGTTGCCACGTTGCCAGATCAATGGGCGACTACTATTTCGAAAAAAATGGCGTCCAAAATGGAGTCCTATGTCGCGACCCCCTTAGATATACCAGCCCTGGCTGTTACCTTCTCGGGTCAGAGATGCTCGTAAAATGAGATTGGGTAAAAACGTATTTATTGCACAGTGTTGCCACTGCTTCTACAAAGTCGCTGTTTCCCTTTTTATGTAACCAACTACATATTTAAACTGGAAAATGTGGTTTGTTACCCTCTTTCGCCGAGATCTTCCATTTTGACTGCTTGAGTTACAGATGACGTCATTTTCCGTAATGTTGACGTTAAGGATATGTTAAAAAATAGGTCTTATAAGGAGGTAAAATACATATTTACAACCAGTTGCAGTAAACTTGATTAAAGCTATCCACCTATTACATTTTAATTGAAGGTAAAAATAGTAATGGTGATAAAAGTTCTCAATATTCTAGACGTCAATTTAAAATTTACTTAATGGTTAGCAACAATCAAGCTTTCTGAAAATAGCCCGTAGCCACAAAATATAAACATAAACATGATTAAATTTTTTTAACAATGTTCCAATGGACATATGGCTTACAATTATGGAGTGATACCAGAAAAAGCAAATACAATTGCTAGAAATAGTTCAAATCCGAATTTTCAGAAACATAGTTATGGTTGGTATGTTCGGATTAAAGATCTGCACCGAGAAACCCAGGTTGAATCAATTTCATAAGAAATTAAGAAAATTTCCAAGATACATGAGGAGAGTCAAACATATCAACATTAAAGTACTCCAATTTTTGGACAAACAGGATGTGATGCGTAGACTTAAAAGAGTAAAATACTTTTAACTTTGTGAAAGTGATAAAAAGGAGTTAGTGTTATGAGTCACAATATTAAAGTGGCAGAATATGTTAATAACTAGTATTGAATTTGGGTGAAATTTAAATTTAAAATTGGTAGTAAATTAGGTTATTACAAAAATGCTGATTAATTTTGTACGATTAGATGTATTCTGGGGTTCTTTATCCAAAACTTACCTGAAACCCCTGGAAATAATACAGAAACGATTCCTCCGAATAATATTGTGTAAAAACTTTCGGTATTCAAGTGATGCTCTATATGATGAATCTAAAATATACGACATTAGACAACTATACTATATTCAATTAAATGTAAAGCAATACCTTAATAAAAATGATCTAGTAAGCTCAAATCATGGCTATGAGACTCGTCAGAAAGAAACATTTTTAATACCATTTATGAATAAGTCCATTGATCAAAAAAGTTATGCCTATTTAGCTCCTAAATTATTCAATTCCCTGCCCGAAACGATAAAGAAAACAACAAATCTTATAAAGTATAAAAACCTATTGAAAAAATTTGTCAGTGGAAAAAATAGAATTGAAATCCATAACCTAATAGAAAATTAAATATAGATTGGCAAATTAAGTAGTAACAAAAAAAAAAAAAAAAAAAAAAAAAATTCTATCCCGTTAGCGAAATATGTCTCAGTGAGTATGATATTGTTTCTAATATTAGTTGTTTAATAGCTTAGCTGTATATTATATTATTATTATTATTATTACTATCATCATTATTATTCTTATTAATATCTTATTCTAATAGGTACTTCTTACCAGAGATACTTTATAATCCTTAATCTTAATTTTTAATTTTAAGTAATACTTGTTATGGTACTTTCTTCTTTTTTTATATATATTTGTTCTGCCTACACACAGGTTATAACCTCGTAGGCTTATTTTGGATATTTATAGGCTAAAATTACTCGATTGTATATATATATTTGTAAAATTCAAATTGGCCAATAAATATTATTATTATTATTATATTAGAAAAAAAATATTATATTAGTTAATACACTTTATTTTTATAAACTATAACTATAAAAACTGTAAAATTGGACTAATTAAACTTATTTATTTTAATTCTGATGAATCCATATGTTACATAACAGATAATATTAATAGTACAACAATTTATATTATAAATACAAATAACAAACTTACTGATAGATGCACAAAATCTTAATGTAGTGCTCGTATAAAGTAAATGAACGAAACAGAGAAGGAAAACCATAAATTTTGCAACGAAAAACAAAAAATAATCGTAGTGTAAAAATAGTGATTTTAGATTTACTTAAAAATATAATCTTTCAACAATCGCGAAACAACTAATTAATAGATTAATGAGGATGCTGCAACACAGATTTTAAACTTTATTTCTGTAAAACTACTAATAATAGTCATAATTGAGTTCACTTAAAAAAAATAAAATTGTAACTTCATGTTAAAAACGATAAAAATGGTTTAGTTATCGGCATAACATATATGACCGTTGTTGCCACCTTTTAAAACCCATTCGCAACGCATTCTTCATCAGATAAGAAAATACTCAGCTGTCATTATAGCGTTCAGTTAATAAGCATAAAAATAGAGATTCTGCCATAGGTGGTAATCACGTACTATGTTTAAATTAGTCAGAGAGAAATAATATGCAGGTACCCCGAAATATATAGTAAACTGTCAACTAAATAACTCATTAGATAACTTTTTTAACCTGACCAACCCATAAAAATGAGGAATTTGTTGAAAATTATTCTAAAATTTGAATTTTAAAAATGTTACGTTATGTTGGGAATGAAGTATTATTACACAGCGACCTAAAATATCTATTATGCCATCTTCTTTTGGTAATGCAGCGAGGAAACGTCTTGATGCCTATAGCGACCTCTTCAGTTCTACCTTTTCAAGGAATTGTATGATTTGAAGTAACTTTAAATTAAGTAGATTGTCCTCTTTAATTTGGTGTGCTTCTAAGTATAGTAGTGCTCTTCCGGAGTGCGACACATTTAGAATGTGAATTTAGTGTCTTCTACTACTCTTAGTTTACTAAGGTATCTTTTGAGTCAGCAATGCCCGGTAAAGAATCCCTATTAGGATGCATAGTGTGTTCTTGCTCAGACAGATAAAGGCTTCCCATCTTTACAAGTTATATTCACCCAGGAGTATCTTAGCCTGTCTTAACCCCAAGAGATTGTTCCAGTTCTGGATTCTTCTACTGCTAATTGGTTTTTATTTTCTCCTATATTGTGTTACTGCTATTACCGCAGAACGGCTCAGGTCGCAGGTCCCACAAATGGTGTTTGAGCCCCTTTCCTTACGAGACTATCTGCAATATCGTTACCTTTACCAACATACAAGTGAGAGTAACTGTATTTTCCTCGCGTAACTCAGTCTTTTTTGGGTATCTCCAGACCATTTTTGAACCGATTACGTAAGAGCTCAGCACTTTGATGGCTGCTTGACCATCGAACATGATGATTATCTCTTGTCTGCGATTATTTCTCTTGATGGTAAACTTCTTAATGGCGTGAATTTCCTCTTGAAACAGGCTTGGGTATTTTCTCTGTGGTTTTGAAATTTTTGACAAAACTGGCTAATAGGCTAATAGGCTTTAGTCTGACTACTCCATTCTGTATCTTGTCCTTTTTTCCACGTTCGCTCATTAAATATAGAGAGGTGAGGTTTAAGATCTTCTCCATTGCGGCCGTAGGATAGGTTCTTATTGCACCGGTTATGGAAACACATGCTAGTCTTTTTACTTTTGAGATATTAGCTCTCGAAGGAGCTAACAAGTTCTGTTACTCCAAGTTATAGCCCCGTAAGTGATGAGTGGTCTCACTATTGCCGTATAGATCAAACGTTAAATCCCCATCTTTTACCCGCCATGTTTGTGTATACCATTAGGGCTTTTGTGGGCTTATTTACAACTTTATTCTACTGTATGTTCCGGAGAAGTTAGTTGTCCAGGGTTAGGTCTAGAGAAGGCTATTAGTATTGTTTTGGTGGTGTTGATAGTCCCACCGCGCAATATCAACTTTTGGTGTATTCTATTCCTTTTTGGACTATATCACACAGGATAATTTCAAATTTGCTTCTAGCAAATATGACTATGCCGTTGGCATAGCCCTGACAGGGTATGCCAAGGTCAGTTAATCTGCGTACAAGTTTGTCTACGTTTGTCTCTGTAGATTTCGTAGATAGTAGCTGAGCCAGCCATTTGGATGTGGTGCTGTCTACTCCTCAATGCTACTTCTATGTCTAGGATGTCACACACGACCACTTCTTTGTTCGTCAGTTAGCTGTACCAGGCAGTTTCTATAGATCTCCCTGCTCGAAACGCTTGCTGGCTGTGGTGGAATAGTACCATCTCTAGGATTTCTGTTTTGGCATCATTATCAACACCCTTCTCCCATTGTTTTTAAAACAAAAGATGTGAGGCTGTTTTGAGCTGACACTGGATCTTTATGTTTTGGTGTCCTAGAAACCCAAAAAATATGTTTCTAAAAATATCCGATTCTAGAGTAAGTAGACTATGTCATAAACAATGCAACAATGCACAAATATACACTTTGTATCTAAATTTGTGCAGTATTGCATCGTTTATGAAATGAAACCCCTTACTATACATATATGTATGTCACATTTTTTGCACGATACAGTCAAAACTATTTGGCCGATTTGGACAGCATTTGGAACATAGGGTTGTTACGGGTTTTATTCTACCTAAATCTATTCCAGTCTAAAATACCCTAATTTACACTATTCTAACTTATTCTATTTGCTAGCCTATCTTATTCTAAGCTACTCTAAACTAAACTAGACTAAACTACACTATTCTAAATTATTCTACGCTTAACTATGTACACTATTCTACTTCTATTTAATTCTAACTTACCCTAAGCTACTCTAATTACTAAACTAATCTCTTACTTACCTATTCTACTATAACCTATGCTAATCTCTTTAGTTACCTTTCGATTTAAGAGTGTGCGGTATATAAATGTATATCAATAGGGTCCATCAAATAAATTCATAAAATATCCATTTTTATCAAACATATTTTGTAGTAAAATATAAAATAATGTTTTGTAATAGAGTATAATCTCACCTGGAGTATATTCAATAATAATTAATACTTTAATAAATAATTTATAATGTAAGTAAATATATTTCGCTACTTTGAACCATAACTCTAGCTCATTTAATTACTAAAAAGCTTTATTTTTATTGTTATTGTTTACATGTCAATTTTAACTCCTTCAGTTGTCAGATTCTTCTAAATTTATAAATAATGACCACAGTCTTACCAGAAATTATCCTATTACCTTTTTGTAGTCAGAGCTTTCTTGCTAAGACATTGACTTTTGTTGGCCATTTTATGGAACTTCCTTTCCTGGCCCAGTTTTTGCTTGGATTCTGATTGTGGCATGTGCCAAGATTTCAACTAGGATTTTCTAGGATTCATTCTTGTGCAAAAACCAGAGATTCCTTTAGTCCGATATATTGCTAGTGATCTTTGTGATTCATACACCTAGTGGTGGATATAGTATCGGCTAAAAGTGTGAATAATAACTAAGAGGTCACATACCATCAAGGGTGAGTTTTTCAAAATTAATTATTATTTCACTTATCTATATTCCCAACAGCCTTCTGTATACATAATAGTTACAATCGTCAATGTTTTTCAGACCTCCTTGGTTCGTTCCTTCCTTCCTTCGCTCCGATTTACAATTCTGAGTAACGCTTTTATTAGAGGAATACTTCTAAGGACTGTGGGCAAGTTCTCTCCACCTCTCCATATAGAATAGGGCTTCTCCACTTCACCGTTTGCGTGCTAGCGACAGGGAACAGACAATTAGATAACCGAATACGAAGTAATTTTCATAGCGGTCTACCTACAGACATCAAGAGGAAGCTACCTAACTGGACATCGTCCTTCATTGAGTTCACTTAATCACAAGTAAGACGGTTCCTTTTTCTAACCCTATATTTCGAAGGGCCCCCATCTACTAACGAGATTAGGTTGTTTGAGACTCAGCCTACAACAAACAGAGTTAAATACCTGATTAAATACTCAATTTCTTTTGTATATGTATATATTTAAATTGTAATATCCACCTACCGGTTTAGTTGTCTTTTGTAATACGAAGAGTACTCTACGTAACCGCACTTTTGCCACCCACTTGGAGGGTTATATATTATAAGTGTATGTAAGTTAAAGGTTAGAATAGTTGTGGGAACGCCTTGTACATAATAATTTTCTTTTGTTCCTAATAATAGTCCACATTTCGAATACATGTAATTTGTTGGTTATAAATTTTACTTTTGACAACGATCGAGGCATCGAGGTTATAAGATAATAAAGGCCCGTTCACATTCTATCAGTCATTTTCTTCTCTCTATTTACAGGAACCCGACCCTGAGGTTACTAGTCAACCTGATTAGGGGAGTTCGATAATTTGAACCCCTTTATCAGGCTACCTGGAATAGGGTTTCCAGGACCTCTGAAGAGCTGATTAGATTATGGGCAACTGCGGACCAACTGGAGGAGTACTTTAAAGGAGTCGTTTTTGTACTTTCTGGTATATTTCTGTGATTTATGTTTGAAGAAGAAAATTATTTAGATAATAGTTTTTTATGAAATTATTTTCTATAAGTTTCATTAAAAGTTTGATTAAAAATTAAATTGCCACCGATTTCAAGTGGGTTTAGGTGTGGAGGTGGCTGTCGCTTCACGATTCTTAGTTCTTTTTGTATTTTGAGTTTGTTAAATACAATAAAAAAAAAATATTACTTACATCCAATAAAAAAGAGGTAATCTAAGTAAACTATGTTTACTAATAACTCGAACTGACAAAAACTAAGGGGTCAATGGAGTGCGCATGCAATTAATAATTATGAATGAATATGCAAATAATTTATACAATATGATGGAATTGAGAGAAACAAATTAATTACTTAGAAACTCGTTGTTTTCTGGAAAAATTCTAAAATCGAACGCACTAAAATTCTTAAACCCTAATCTGTGTGAAAGTGATGACGTCATATTTTATTTTTTTAAGAAAAAGTATGGTTCTTGCGATACAGAATTTGAAAGATATTTTAATTATCTATCCAACAAATACGGTGTTTCTCACTGATATAAAATACCTCACAAATAGTGTACACTTGGTTATGCACATTTGGAATATACTCAAGTTACTTGTCTTTATATTATTTGAATGAAAATAATTTAGGTCTGTCGTTTAATGTAGATCTGATATTTGGTTTATTTTGTTAAAAAAACTGTAGTTTTTTAGAAACAATCAAGATTGAAATGAGTATATCAGTCATTTTAGGTAATTGCGAGGTTTGTAAGCTTTTAAAACAAAATTTAAAAATCATAGCATTACTTTAAAAATAATAAATTTTGAATATTTGTAAATACCCAAAAGTAAATGCAGTAAAGCCGGTCACCGGAAAAAAATGTCAGATTCGTGCTTGACTCTTTTTTAGGGATCAAATAATGTTAACATTAAAACTTTAAAGATGAGATTCTTACTTTCGACTAATGCATGTGTGGCTGTATATTCCTTACGGAATTTTAGCCGCTCTTGACTCTTGACTCTTTGGTTAAGTATAGCACTGATGAGTCACTCTGCCATTTTTCTACTTTCTTCTACATCTACCAATCCCCATCTTATCTATGTTCCTTTAATATTTGGTCTTCCCCTTGGTCTGGTATTTTCTTTATATGTTTCTGTACCACCGCATTCTCTTTGCCTTTATGATTTTCACTATATATTCTCCTCCTAATGTATTATTTATTTTTATGTTCATAAATATTCTGTACTCATCGCCTTTCTTTGGTCCTATTTTTCTCCTAATTATTGTTCTTTCGCATACTCACAGCCAGTTAGACACATTGTCTCTCCTGCGTATATTACTACTGATCTTATGTCGGTTTTATTCAATCCTAGTTTTGTCTTATTAATTATTCTCCTACTCTTCATTAGGTTCTTATATTTACAATATGCTTTTTGACCTGCTTGGATTCTCCGTCTTATTTGTACATTCTTTTTCTCTTTATAGATTTTTGTTGTTTCCAGATATCTAAAGTTTTATACTCGCACTCTCTCAAATTTATATTTTCATATTTTTATTTCTTTTTGTTCTTTCGGGACGTCTCTCTGGCTTATTTTAATGTATTTTGTCTTTCTTTCTTTTATTTTTATTTATTTATTTTATTTATTTATTTTTGCTGCTTTGCTTATGTTGTTCACAGCCTCCTTGTAGACTCTTTCTGTTTCGTGCTACTACCGATATATCGTCTGCATATGCTATTAGTTGTGCTATTTTTGGTATGTCTATATACAGAATTTTAAAAGCAGAAAAAAAGTAAATATATAAGTAAATATACCTTCTTCAAATATTGGTTTCACTAGATTTTAGTATGACCACCTCGAAAATCCTCGAATACAATACATCATAAAATGTAAATAAGCAAATACTAAGGGATTAACCAATAATTCTATACCTCAGTGACGGGAAACACGAAATTACTTTATTATTAAAAATAGTAAATTATCAATATTTATATACCTATATTTATTTTTATAAAAATAGTATACCAGATATTAGGTTAGGATATTTTCTTAAAATTTATTATTAAATAAATATACACACAACCAAATGTATATGATATATTAAAAAAATATTTGCAAAAAAATATTTTCACATAAAACACTCATATTTTATTTTTAGAAATATGGGGTGATTCCATATAAATTTGTTTGTTTGTATTTCAGGTACTAGCGTCATATAAACTGCATATTATAGAGTTACCTGAATAAATGTTGTATTGTTTCTCGCAACATATCCCTTCATTTGAGACCAAATTAGTTCAATGGGGTTAAGTTCACAGTGGTAAGGTAGTAACCAGAACACCTTAACTCCATGTTCTATTGCTATTTCATCTACACTATACTTCTTAAATTTTGGTGAATGTTGTTTACATAATTGCAATAGTTCTTTTTGAGTAATGGCTCTTCTGCCACTTCTTCTTTGGTTATTAGCCAATCGGAGAGTTCTTGCTTCTTCCATTTATTATTAGGTAACAGTTGCTTTAATCATGAATGGTAACTGGAGTTGTCTATAACTATTACAAAATTGATCGGTAATAAATCTATCATTTGACTGAAATATTTCTCAACAACATCAGCAGTGATTTTCTCATTGTAGTCTTTCATAGAATTTGAAACAGATTCTAACAATCTTCTATCAACAAATCCATTATCTCCGCCAATATGAGTGATAATTAAACGACGACCTTTACCATTTGGAAACCCTTCTATAAATGCCTGTTTATCTTGCCAAACTTTTTTACAAAATTTCCTTTATTTATCCATGTCTCATCCAAATAAAAAATATTTTTGTCTTATCTTCTTAATTTTCTAATTTCTGTTAAATATTGCCTCCTCCAACAAATAATTTCATCTTTTCCTTCTTGGGTTTTTAGGTGCTAGTGGTAAATAAAACTCGTGTGTGTGTGGGTAAAGCTTGATTGCAGTAAAAAAATAATCGAAAAACTATGGCCTGAAATAAAAAAATTTACAGACATACCTCTTAACGAATTTTAAATAGGATTGACTGACACACTCACTTCTACATATTTCTCATTTAATAATCAATATTATAAACAAATTGAAGGTTTGGCAATGGGAGCACCAATATCTAGCACCATTGCCCAACGTGTCATGGAAGACTTAGAACAAACAAATTACAAAAATTAAATACAAAACCTATTTTTTATTTTAGATACGTCGATGACTGTATTTTACTCGTACAAAAAACAGAAACCAACAATATACTAGACACGTTCAACGCTTCCTACCCAAAATTTCACATAGAGACTGAAAACAACCAACTCCGACAGCTTGTCAAGTGCTTCTGATCAAGATAATTCTGATATCGAACCCATAACAATGAGTGGCAATTTTTCTATTATTCTTGACCCATTTTCGATAAGTTTGATTTCATATTACTTGTAAAAGGATGGCATGAATTTTCATTTTCATTTCATTTTCATTTTCAAGCCTTTTCGAGGGAATCAATCTTGCCATTGAAGTGGAAAATGAAAAGAGTCCTACGAATTGTTTTAAGTTATTTATGTTAGAAAATATTGTTAATTCAATATGTACGTGGACAAATGAAAGGGCGGCGAAGTATTTAGTATAAAATTCTACTCAAAAAGTCTATGGATTATTATGGAAAGATGTAACAGTGCCAGATATGTACACCTTTTTGGCTTTACAATTGCATATGGGTGTCTTATGTTATCCTACTATAAAATGTTATTGGAGCCGTGATTTTTTGTTTCCAGGATCTAAGATATTTTGTTCTGAAGTTATGAGCAGGAACAGATTCTTAGTAATTTTGAAATTTATAAGATTCGGTTCTCCGTCAGCTTATGTACCTGGAAGACCTATTACACGCTTGGGAGTTTTATTTGCTCTTCTTAGAGAAAACTGCATGACACTTGTCGAGCCTGGAAAAGTATTAGCTATAGATGAATGTTTGGTTCTGTATAAAGGAAGGCTACACTTCAAACAGTTTATCAAGACAAAACATGCAAGATTTGGAATGAAACTATTTTGCGTGTGCCCCAGTGAATCTTCTTTACGAGAATACATCTACAATTTCGGGATGAATTTTTGAAAGGATATATACAAAGTTGATAATATTCCTGGATCAAACGATCTGTCGATGTCTGAGCGAATTGTATTGTATTTATCAATAGCTACTGAACGAAGGAAGAGAAATAGTATTAGACAATTGGTATATGTCTTTGAGAGTTACTGGAACTATTTGGTCAAACAGGGGCGTTCCAAAAGAACTAATTCTAACATCGTTGGAGACATTCCAAACATGTTTTGTAAGAAAAGGTGATACATTGATTATGCGATATAAAGACAAAAGAGACGTATACTTATTGAGTACTAAATTTACCGCTGGGTTCAAAGAAAAGCTTCGGTATCAAACGAGTTTGGCAGCTAACGTATCCATTTAAATGCCTGATGCAATTGAACATTACAACATGAATATGGGGGCAGTAGATGCTATAGACCAAGATATAGAGCCTTATAACTGTACTAGAAAAAGTAACACATGTTTCAAAAAAATCGGCTTCAATATGGTGCAGCGTATGGTGCTAAATTCCAAGACAATATACACGAATGCTACAGAAAAAAGAGCACAGTCCTGGATTTCACAAAAGAACTAATCAACGATCTCTTATTCGAATATGCTCCGAGGTATAAAGTCAAAAATGAAGGAGAACGCAGAAAAACTTATACTTCCAATTTTTGTGGAAATTGTGAAGATGGCCCATATATTTATGCTCTATTGAACATTTTGATAAATATGATGATTATAATTAGTAATATAGGTAAATAAACCAGTATTTTTGTAGCGAATGTTTTTCTTAGTCTCCATCTCCCTTCACCCCCCTCTCCCAAATTTTTTTGGGATCCTAATCTTACATTTAGTTGAGTAACATATAAAGAATACCTAACTAATTTTACTGGTTGTCTCAAAGAAGGTTAAGTTGTTATTCACTTCCGCTCCCCACACTACCACCCTTCCATTCCATATGTGCATTCCTCTTACTTCTTTTATTTTTTAAAATTTATATTACAAATCAAAAATATTGCAAAAAATAACTTACATAAATTAGTTTTTTGTGATGTGCCCCCTCCCCACTAGTCCCCCTTAACAAATTTTTCTATTTTTTTCTTAAAAAAAAAAATTAGAAACCCTTCTAAAATTACAAGAAAACGAAATTTTATTTTTTATAAAAATCTGGAATAATACTGCGTATAGCTTGTCGTAAAGGGGTTAATTAATAATAATTATCGTTTTTTGTTTTGTTATTTTTACAGTTAACTGTATTTTGTATTCAAATATCTACGGCACTGGTTCACATCTGGTAATTTTTATTTTACTGTTTAACAATTGGTGATTCAATTTTGTCACGTGGGATACGGGTACTACTAAAGACTCTGTACATATACCTTCACGTGTTTATTAGAACAGGAGACTGTAGCTGCATGCTTTGGTCACAACAATTTGAATGCATTTATGCAATACATATATGGTTATGAGACTTAGCTCGCTACTTAATATACTCCCTCTCCACCTACAAGTGTAAGGTATAAGAATAGTGCATGGGACTTCAAATATTTCCTCATTATACAGGGTGTTATTGAAATACACGTACATATTAAAACTGGGTATTGCGCAGATCCCCACTGAATGTAGAAAAATATTATTTTTTAAAAATACCCCTTATTAAGGGTGTTATTAATTTTTGAAAATTAATTCTAAAACAAACGTACTTCACTGATATGTTGAGGATGACCTATATAAATTAGGTTTATTTACCTATTTTAAACATCAACAGTAATTAATATGCAAGTTTTTGTCAGATGATAAGAAAACTAGTCTTGTAAGAAATAACCATGTTGCCAAGAT
Source organism: Psylliodes chrysocephalus (assembly GCA_927349885.1). Lineage (NCBI taxonomy): Eukaryota > Metazoa > Arthropoda > Insecta > Coleoptera > Chrysomelidae > Psylliodes > Psylliodes chrysocephalus. The sequence continues at coordinate 47,952,596 of OV651818.1, read as the reverse complement.
TTTCGAATTAATTTCTATTTCCGAAGACTGGTTTTTACTACCCTCGTTATCAAAAAACTAGAATATTTGATAAATGATTGTTTTTAAACTATACATTTTTGAAACTATAGATTATTAAAATTTTAGTTGATTTACGAATCTGGCTAACACGAGCGCGTCATTTCCAAGTTGGTAAAAAGTGTTGTTACGATTACTTTTAAATATTTTTTTACGATGCCACTATTTACGAATATTGAACTAACGGATATAGTGCTGGTTTATGGGGCAGCTGGAGAAAATTCTCGGCAAGCACAAATCCTGTATCGCGAACGGTTTCCAAATCGGAGAATTCCTGACTGTCGTACGTTTATTTCAACTGTTCAGCATCTAAGAGACCATGGAAAATTTGAGAGTGTCAATGCAGATCGAGGGAGAACAAGAACACAAAGAACATTGGCGGCCGAAGAAGAAATATTGGAAGCTGTTGAAAACCGGCCTCAATTAAGTTGTAGAAAACTAGGTCTTGAAATTGGAGTGTCCTCATTTTTTGTGTGGCGGACACTTAAAGAACAAGGTTTACATCCTTATCACATCGAAAAAGTCCAGGCCTTATATCCAGGTGATGAAGAAAAGAGAGTGGAGTTTTTTGAATGGATGATTCAAAAATATGTTGATATTCCTGATTTTCTAAAAATATTATTGTATACTGACGAGGCTTCATTCACTCGTGATGGCGTGTTCAATATGCACAATACGCATACTAGGAGTGATGAAAATCCTCACGCCATTAGGGAAACTGGGCATCAAAGAAAATTTTCAATAAATGTTTGGGCTGGCATAATAGATCAGTATTTAATCGGGCCTTATGTTCTCCCGAACAGATTAAATGGGCCAGGATATCTCCACTTTTTAGAAGATATTTTGCCAGTACTCCTAGAAGAGATACCGTTACAATTAAGGCAACGGATGTGGTACCTACTAGATGGCGCTCCTCCTCACTTTGATTTAAACGTACGGCAGTTTTTGAACATTAGATTTCCTCAAAAGTGGATAGGCAGAAATGGACCTACTAAGTGGCCTCCGAGATCTCCGGACTTAAATCCATGCGATTTCTTTTTGTGGGGTCACATGAAACAACTGGTTTATAATGAATCTATTAATAGTGTTGAACAATTAACCAATAAAGTTAATGCGGTAGCCGAGGAACTACGACAAAATTCAAGACTAATTTCTAATGTTCAAAGTTCTTTGGAAAGACGATTGCAAGTGTGTGTAAATAATAATGGACGGCATTTTGAACAATTACTGTAATAAACTTTATTTTGAATTAATTGGTTTTGCTACGGCAACAGTGCAATTTCTATGGGTAAGTTCAATTTCGATTTATTTTACTTCTTTAAATATGGAAACTAGTAGGTCGGAAAAGGGGACTCTTCCCCAATATTTAAATTTTAGAATTTGAAGTTAAAATTGGTGCCAATCGTTTTTGGTCATTACATACTATTCCCCATTTTAATATGTACGTGTATTTCAATAACACCCTGTATACTTTACTGTATCGAGTTGATACAAAATCGGATTGATAAGTCGTAAAACTTTTGCTGACCTTTTTACCTGGATTATAGACTGACCTCTTCGGGTATACATTCCGAATTGCCCCACCGATTTCAACGCGAATACATTTCTGTATCAACAAAATTAAATGCCTACCGGCATGTAGCCTAATCACGATACCAACACCAACACACGTATCATCAGTATCAACCTTCTGTCGGCGTGTTGTATGTGCTTCGGCTGTTGGACCAACAAAGTTTGTCGTTGTGCGGTTGTTAGTCGACGGCCTTGCGCATCCGGTCGCATCGGCATCGTGTCTGCCTTGCCTCCGCTACAGCTCGCTCATCGCTGCTCGCTTGTTCTGCTTTGCTTGCCTATGCCTGCCACTCACCATTCTTTACTCATACTCTTATCTACTCTTGCCTTGTCTCAGCGGCGATGCCGGACGTAAAAACGTGTCGCAGGTTTGGGGAAAATTAAGAAAGTGCAGTCAGCGGCGGCGCATAGTAAAATAATGGACTACTATTTATTAATAAAAATGCAAAGTAAATAATATATAGAGGATATTTTTGTTGAATTTAATTTATTGAACACATTTTTAATTACAAGAGATTAGTTTACAAATACCTTTGAGAATATTGCAACTGAAGTTTATCTTCTAATTTTTTAACTGAATCGGTGAGTGAAAGAACAGTACAAGTGCCAAAAACGGTAATTTTAACTGAGATAAGCAAATTGTTTAAAATTCATAGACCTATCACATAGCGAAAGAATAATACACAGACCAACATCATACGAGCGATGGGGGCTTGTTCAATTTTCGGTTGAGTGAAAGAACAGTACAAGTACGGCGCATGTACTGTTTTTTCACTCAGTAGCCATGTCGTTTCGTAGACAAATTTAACACAGATTTCAAAAACTGGTGGTCGTAATTTCATAAAAAACCTCTAAATCAGCTGATGAACAAAAAGCTAATTTTGTCATTCCACAGTACAGCCAGTTTACATACACTGGTAAAACTTCTGGATATGTTACTACAAGTGCCTTCATAGGCGGTTTTCTCTCGCACACTTTTGTGTGTGGGGCGCATTAGACTGATATCAAACCTAATGCCAATCTGCAGTTACCCTTATGGCGGCCATACACGCTACGGTCTGTCTGTGCAGGTGTGCCTGTACAGGTAGACATGCACGCTATGACATAAAGCCGACCTAGGCATACCTGCACAGGTAGGCTTCTCCGGTAGACCGTTACGTGTATGCTTGCCATTAGAAAAGGCATACTCAGAAGTTGTCCCTATTAACGTAAAGAAGATAGCCAATATAAAGATACTTTTATTCTACTTTAGTGATGAAATCCTAGAGTTTTACTACCATATATTATTTCTTGGAAAGTCAAAAATGAAGATTCTGATTAAAAAATTACAAATAAGTTTGTTAAATAATAATCAATAAAGCTACAAAAAAAATTAAAACATTTTTTTTAAATTGAGTGAAAGAACAGTATAACTGCAACTCATTTTTTTCAAATATCATATTTTGCATAATTTTATTTTTAAATTTATGTACATATTATTATCGGTTACCAAAAATTCTATAACTTCACAATACATAATTAGGCCGAATAACCCATAGTTCTCCTTTAAAATAGTTTTTTTTTGTTTTTCTCAAAATGGTCATTTTGGATATGTATTGTTCTTTCACTTACCGATTCAACTGTAGGTTGAGACAGTCTACAGTTAAAAAAATTAGGGGGTGGAAATTCAGAACCGCAGTTGAAAGATACGTAAGAAATTTTTACATGGACAAGAAAGAATGCCAATATGTTATCTCAAGTAGAAAAAACAGAAACTTGTGTCTTTGTCGACTTCTGAAACTCAACAATATAAATATAACCAATAATATTTACAATTATAAATAATTTTTAACCGATTTTAAAAAAGGAGGAGGTTCTCCGATTTCAATAATGCTTTTTGTCAGAAAGGGGGTACTTCAGGGGTGGTCCCATATAAATTTGGTCAAGATTTAATAATTAGGTCCATAAGAAAATCCTCAAACTCTTCTATTTTTATGTATGTTTAGCGATAATTCTTTACCACCTTTTCCGATTTCTATGATTCTTGTTTTGTTAGTGAGGAAGTACCTCAGGGGTGGTCCCATATAAATTTTGTTCAAAATCTAATAATTGGGTCCATGAGAAAATCCTCACTCTTCATTTTTTATGTATATTTAGGGATTATTCTTTACCATCTTGTCCGATTTTCATGACTATTTTTTTGTTAGTAAGGGAGTACCTCAGGGGTGGTCCCATATAAATTTGGTTAAGATGTGGTGATGGCATTAGCACCATTTTGAAGTCGGTTTTTTAAAATTACTTTTAATACTTGTCTTATTGTTTCTGTATCATATAAATACTGAACTTGATTCTAATTTATTTTTAAAACCATGTTTTAATGTCAAAATGACAATGAAATTTGCGAGTAAGGAAATGACACAAGCTAGCCTCTTCCCGATTATTTTGAAGGGTTCAAATCCACATATTACTAATTGATTATGAACAATTATGGTATACAAGGTGTTCGACCGACAACGTTCCACCACAGAGAACTCTCGTTTTGATAAATTGTCCATAAATCAAAAACGTTTCTAAATATTTTTTTTCAAATTTGATCTTCCAAAGATCTTGCCAAATACACGAAATATTAAAAATTTGACATGTACTTACTAGATTAGAATTTATAAATATTGAGTCATTACAAATTATCTAAGTATATGCAAACTTTTGTTTAGAAGCAAATTTTTGCAACACCATTCATTTTAGCTCAAAAAAAAGTTTTTGAATTTTATTAACTAAAAATGAACAGCAAATTAAAAAAAAAAGTGTTAGTTCCAGAGACGTAAAAAATCGGGGGAAAAGTTGGCACTAACCCTGATATCGTGACACTGGTTAATTTTTTCAAAAATTAGTTTATGTCTAAATATTACTTTATTAAAATTTGAAAAATAATATTGAAAAGTGTTTTTATTTTATGGCAAATTTTGAATTTGGATTTCAAACTTTTAACCCCTTGTGTCTCGGTAACTAATCTCATTAAGGGTTCGTGTTTCTACATCAAAATTCATGCATTAACGAGATCTCTCTGGGGTACAGCGTTGCCGGTCGAATATAGTAACACCCTGTATTACAGGCCTGCACAACTGATATTTTCAAAGGGCCATTTCAACAAAACCGTAGGTGTACGAGGGCCAAGAACGGATGTATTTTTTGGGGGGGTGGAAGGATTTTCGCAGGTGCAACGCTCAAATACGGTAATCTTGAGGTTTAAAAAAATAATTTGTATTTTATTTTCAAAAGCTGGTTTTTAAATAAAATAAACTTTTATTAAGTTTTATTTTAAATACTTATTTGCCACGTTAAGCGTGGTTTTTATAAAACAAAGTGTCACGATTTACGTGTTTTAAATAATTGTGGGACTATCTATGTCCCGGGGGTTACATAACAAAATATATGAATTTGGGACTCAATCACATTAACACTATTTAGCCTTAAACTTGGCTTCGTAGCCCTTAACTGTATAAGGGTTCTACTCTTGATGTTAGAACCTGACACGTCTCTGTAAAAGGGCTGAAGGAAACACAATGTTTTATCAAAACAAATATAATATTATAATTACAACGATTATATAAAATATGTCTCAACTCGACATACACAACTATAGGCTCAATATAATACAAAATGACGAAAGATTATCCATATTCTCAAATGTGGTCGAGTTATTCAAACGAATATAACACAAAATCTGTACCACATAAACAACTTTATTCGATTTTTTGATTAAGCGACTAGTTTCGGCCAACTGGCCATCTTCAGGCCTACAATATAAGAACTTATGTCTAAGGAGAAAAACATACAGATCAACAATACTTACATTCATATATAAAATTATCTTCTACACCAGATTATTGACATTGGACAGAATGAGTTACATGATTAATTAAAAGTATAGATGAAGATTATGTGGTAAACATAAGTAAAATAAATGTTATTAAAGGTTTAAATATTGAAAATTAGGAATTATAATTAACAAGTAATCACCGGTAAGGTGATCAGAAATGACGGGAGTGTGCGACATCCCTGTTAAAAAATTGAGAGGTGAATCAAAGTTATAGGAGTATGTGACATCCCTGTTGAAAGATAAAAGATTAACATGGTCAATTCTCAAATAATTATTTTTAAACCAGATAAAGGTTAAAAGTTGAGTAAATTTAGTAATAATTAAGAGCAAAATTTGAAAATCTCAAAATTATGTCTTGCAAGAATAGACAAGATGGTGGAAACCGGAAATGAAAAAGTAAAATTAAGTAATGTCATATGTCAATGTCAACAATGGCGCTAACAATTTAAATTAAGGTGAACAATAAGTTTATTAAAAAACACAGAAATTTGTTTAAAAGGTAGCAATTAATTTGAAATAAAATAGAAATGATATGGATTAATAATAAGTAAGATATGCCAGAATATTAGAATAGAGATATCAGAGATGGACTAATTAATGGGTAAGTAAACAGGTTGTGCTGTAAAACTGATGAAACGAGGCCAATTAAATATTAGGTTAATGAAAAGAAGAAAAAAGAAGAAAAAGTGACAGTAGAAGTATGAATAGACAAGATGAGAAAAGTAAATAAATGAAATACAATTATGAGAATGTAAATATGACTATTAAAATTGCATAGGTCAAATATGTTTAGTAATTGTGAGGATTAAGAAAGATATAGTTTTCTTTTGTTTGTATCTGTTCGTTAAGGCAGTTGTAATCTTTATTATTGAGTGCTTTGTGGATTTCAGATAGCTCCAATAAGTTCATTCTAGTACCTTTTGTGCAGGGATGAATAAGGGAAACACTAGAAATAGATGTAGTAAATCTTTTTCCTAGTGTCCCACAACAAGAATGCATTTCCCTTGTCAGAGATCTTTTATTTGCTAATAATATTGACACTCACCTAGTACTTGATTTAATTTCAATCCTTGGCTTAACATTAGAACAAAACTTTTTTCAATTCGATAACACATTTTACAAACAAATTACAGTTCTTGCTATGGGATCTAGTCTTTCCCCCCTTCTAGCAGAAATATTCTTGAATAATCTTGAAAACAAATTTATTAATAATCCTACTTTCAAAAATAAATTCATCTTTTACTATAGATATGTGGACGATTGTATTGTTCTATTTAAAGGCACCCATAATGAAGCTTTAGACCTCTTAAACTTTCTCAATTCATTACACCCTAGGATTAAATTCACAATTGAATTTGAATCTAATAATAGAATCCCCTTTTTAGATCTCCTTATCATCAGAAATCCCAATGTTCCTAAACTAGAATTTGAAGTATATAGAAAACCTACTACCACAGATTGTCTTATTAATTTTAATTCCAATCACCCCACTTCGCACAAAAACGCCTCCTTCAACAGTCTCCTTTATAGAGCTTTTTCCTTACCTCTTTCTGATCATGCTTTTTCTAAAGAAATTAATATCATAAAACAACTTGCAATTAATAATAAATATCCACTCGAAGCCATAAATAAAATTTATTTCAAACTATACACAAAATTCAAACTTAGCTTCAACATAAGTACAATACAAACGGAACCTGTTTCATTTATAGGCTCACTACATTTCTTTGGTCCTATTTCCTATATGTTTTCAACCGTTTTCAAAAAACATAACATTAGAGTAGCCTTTAAAACTAATAGTAGCATTGGTAATATGTTTATTAATACAAAAGATTTAGTTCCTCCACTTCATAAATCAGGTATCTACCAAATCAATTGCTTGTCCTGCAATTCCATCTATTTAGGTCAGAGTGGCCGCAGACTAGATACACGGTTCCGCGAACATTGTCATCATATCAATAAGTATAAAGGCACGGACATCTGTAATACTCAATCTAGTTTTGCTAACCATATACTTTCAACCAACCATGATTTTTCTATTTCTAGTGTTTCCCTTATTCATCCCTGCACAAAAGGTACTAGAATGAACTTATTGGAGCTATCTGAAATCCACAAAGCACTCAATAATAAAGATTACAACTGCCTTAACGAACAGATACAAACAAAAGAAAACTATATCTTTCTTAATCCTCACAATTACTAAACATATTTGACCTATGCAATTTTAATAGTCATATTTACATTCTCATAATTGTATTTCATTTATTTACTTTTCTCATCTTGTCTATTCATACTTCTACTGTCACTTTTTCTTCTTTTTTCTTCTTTTCATTAACCTAATATTTAATTGGCCTCGTTTCATCAGTTTTACAGCACAACCTGTTTACTTACCCATTAATTAGTCCATCTCTGATATCTCTATTCTAATATTCTGGCATATCTTACTTATTATTAATCCATATCATTTCTATTTTATTTCAAATTAATTGCTACCTTTTAAACAAATTTCTGTGTTTTTTAATAAACTTATTGTTCACCTTAATTTAAATTGTTAGCGCCATTGTTGACATTGACATATGACATTACTTAATTTTACTTTTTCATTTCCGGTTTCCACCATCTTGTCTATTCTTGCAAGACATAATTTTGAGATTTTCAAATTTTGCTCTTAATTATTACTAAATTTACTCAACTTTTAACCTTTATCTGGTTTAAAAATAATTATTTGAGAATTGACCATGTTAATCTTTTATCTTTCAACAGGGATGTCACATACTCCTATAACTTTGGATCACCTCTCAATTTTTTAACAGGGATGTCGCACACTCCCGTCATTTCTGATCACCTTACCGGTGATTACTTGTTAATTATAATTCCTAATTTTCAATATTTAAACCTTTAATAACATTTATTTTACTTATGTTTACCACATAATCTTCATCTATACTTTTAATTAATCATGTAACTCATTCTGTCCAATGTCAATAATCTGGTGTAGAAGATAATTTTATATATGAATGTAAGTATTGTTGATCTGTATGTTTTTCTCCTTAGACATAAGTTCTTATATTGTAGGCCTGAAGATGGCCAGTTGGCCGAAACTAGTCGCTTAATCAAAAAATTGAATAAAGTTGTTTATGTGGTACAGATTTTGTGTTATATTCGTTTGGATAATACAAAATACTTACTTACCAACTCCGCTAATCTTTGGGGCACATGTCACAACCCTTAACAAACTATTTAAAAATGTAATTATTTGAAATACTAAAAAACGACTTTTAATTTAAACTATAAAGATTATGACCTGAAGCTGCTATAGGGAATCTCCTACAAGGGGGATCTCCTATAGGGAGGATCCGTTCCCTGTGGAAAAAGCCTCGTGCATTCCCTCGACATTACCTTTATAACTTTCTCATAGTTTATTGTTATTAAAACTAATGTTTAATAATTATTAAATAACCAACCTTGCACATTATTGCTATTTAAAACAAATTGTTGACATAATTAAACAAAGTTTTATGTACAGGATGTTATTTAAATAATTAATTAAAATTAGGAAAAATATGAATTTATACGAATCGTAACAATATCAAAGTTTTATTCAGTAAAGTTTTTTCTGTTTTACCACATATGTGATTTAATATCTATTAAGGCAATTAACAAATGCAATTTTTGTACTGAAAAATGTACCTATAGTTTGACGAAGGCGGGCCAAATTGGTAAAGCGACAAAGCTCAAAGAAAACGACAATGGCGGGCCGCAAGCGGCCCGTGGGCCATATGTTGTGCAAGCCTGCTGTAGAACATACCGAGCAAGGAAACACTCTATTACTTCCGAGCTTCAAGGTAGATTACTGAAGTGCAAAGCACCGAGGTAAGCTACAGACGCGAAGCTACAATGCGTTTCAAATAATAAATAATGAATATTAATTTTTATCATAATTTGGTAACGGCCGATTTCATAATGAATATTAAAAGATCCATTAGCTAATGGGACAATTAGCTCTATAAGATCTTACAGACTTAGCAAAACGGTTTCCTTTCGATAGGTCTTGACCTTTGCCCCATGTTACGGTGACCACATTGTTGGTGGATATTTCGACCAAAGGTTCGTGACATCGTATTACTAACACTGAGTAAATTCGTGGTCTACTTCTTAATTATTTGTATAGATGAGCATACTCTTCCCTGTGATATTGCTTAAGGTTATTTCTTTTGCTGCTATAGGCATACCAGAAAGCTCGGTTTAAACTACACTGGTACTATTACAGTCCATTTTATGTTAAGGTTTAAGGATCTTGAATATTCCACATCCTAAGCCTTGTTTTGTTTTAGAACTGTCGGTGTAGGTAAGGATCGTAGCTGCCATTTGCAGCTCTTCGATTTGTTCCGTTATAACTGTATATGTGGCTTATTGAAGATATATCTCGGTGAGATGGAGTCCATGTTCACCTGAAGCAGTGGAAGCATATTGAGCGCCTCCTTACAAACGCGACGTCTCACCTCACCAGATCCTACATCAGGTTCTATTCCAACCGTGCGAAGTCGTGTTATCATCAGAGCACCCTCCTTGAAGTAAATATCAAGAGAAGTGAAACTAAGAAAGACGTCCATGGCTCTGGTTGGTGTTGTTTTTATGACCCCAATTATGTTGAGACATGCTGTTCTTTTAAAGTTGTTCTAGTTTGCGGATATCTGTCAATTATTGAATTTTTAATACCCAGACAACTGCATCATATGTCAGTATGGGTCTTATGATGGCCATGTAAGTCCATGTGGCGACTTTGGGAAGATACCCCAGATGCGTCCCATGGTTCGGCGTAATTGTTAATAAGCAATGTATGTATGACTCTGTGTTTTAGGGTGTTAACTTGCTGTCAAAGGCGAGATCTAGGTACTTCACTTCTATGACAAAATTTAGTTTTTTATTTAGGTCCTCTGGATGTTTTAATTCTATTTTCATTCTTTTTTTTGTAAAAAGGACCATTGAAATCTTATTGGAATTGATAGAGAGTGAATGGTCCTTGCTACCCCGTCCTATAATTTTAAGAGCTACTTGCATTCTTTCACAGAGTATGTTCTCAAAATTCCCAGTTTGTCGAGGACCATGTTTCACTGTAGAGGTGACATTATCTTTCCTGTAGACATCGCCTTGCAATCAAGCCTCTTTTATTCACATTGGCTACACGTATATTTACTGCTCGCTTTGAGAGCATGTTATGTATCTGTGGAACATTTATTTGGATTAGAGAGTGTATTACCTTAGAGAAGGTGGTCTTGTCTGTGTCTATGAAAACACCGAAGGCGGACGTTTTATTGTCCAGGAATCTCTCTATCCAGCAATGGTCCGGCCAGCAACTAGATGATGGATTGAATCATTAGATCTGTCTGCGCTGTATACATGTTAATTTGGGTGCAATGGTGTTGTTGTAATTGCCACATCCTCTATGCACCTTTCGCATAGTTGTAATGTCTTTATGAAAAAGGATGTCAGGCTAATTGACCGGTATGTTTTTGCGACAGTCTGTAATACATCCTTAGAAGTTTAGGCATGAAGACCACTTTTATCTTTCTCCATTTTTTGGGAATTAATTATAAGAATATTAACTTAAATAAGCTTTATAAAAAAATATTACTTTATAAAAATGTAAATGATAAGACATTTTATGAAAGCCGTATTCAATTATATTATACAGGATATTTTTCTTGATTTTTAAGAAGTCATCAATCCTGGAAAAATCGGATGTGAGATTTGTAAGACTTGTTTAATTTGACGCCTATTTAGTATTTTTTTAAAGATTATTCGATTTAAAACTCTCCGCTGTCCAAATATTACATGGTTATTACTAATTTTAAATATTTTACTTTAGGATTGAAAATATGATAAAATTTTTTCAAAATCCCTTCATTCTGTTGGGTGTAAATAGAAAGTTAACATACAAAAAAGAATAATTATTTACCAAAACACATATATTTTTCAATTAAAAAGAAAACCGCATACAACTTAGTTACTTTTACAAAAAAAAATATTTTTTACAAAATGTGTATTATACAAGCTTGGAACACTATCAAAATGATTAGGATATTTAAAAAATTAAAAATATTAATCTTAAACTAAAATTTTAATACCCTTGAAAAGAGAAATTGTGTTTTTAACTTAACTAAATGCATAAAATACAAAAAAGATGAAATTTTTTTATTCTAACACACATCTTTGTTGTCCGGTCAATTAATAATAACCCAATAAATAGGGTCCTATGTACTGCCCTCCTCAATTAAAAAGTCGTATCTACAAAAAAATCAAAAAACGAGATTTTATATACATGGTTTCCTATGATATTATTCTACAATCTTACAACCTGAAAATGCGGTATCTGAACAATTAACTGGTAAAAATACTTAAAACACTTTGCAATATCTTAAAAATCGTGTCAATTTCTTAATTGCCGGTGCTTAATAAAAACGACGTAAGTGCTTTTTTTGAAAAAACTTAATCAGGTAACACAATTTTTTTTAGTATTACATATTTTGAGATTTATTCTAATTACTATACCACATTTTTTAATTAAATAAAAGAAAAAATGTAAGGAGTCCAAGCAATAAACTTTAAACCCCATTTTCTCAGATTTATGTTGTTTGTAGATACGGTCTTTTAATTAAGGAGGGCATTGTATAAACATACACCTTTGGAGTACCAAATATGTAACGAAAACGACATACACCCTTGTGATTCTCCTATTTATATTCGTTGTAATAGTGATACGTATATCAAACCAGGTTCATATACCCTTTTAATATTTGGCCAGCGTCTCGTAATTTCAATTTACATACAGGAACATTTTTTATTATTATCTACTGAAAAAGAGCTACGTACGTTTTTAGTTCAGTCATTTTTCTCAAATGTACCATTTTGTTTACACATTTATTCTTTATAAAATGCAGGGCAATTACATTTTACATGTATCCACTCACTGTTTTGGGGCAAAGTCACTTTCCATTTACTAAAGAATTGTTTTCTGTATGCACTGAAGTTAGTACAGTTGATTTGCATATCTTGAGTTTCTTCTGCCTTACCAGCAGGTACTTCGTAATAATTGAAAGTATCATCAATGTGTGTTAGCTTAACTTTTTTTGATAATATTGCCTGTCTACTGTTTTAAAGTTAGAGTTGGTAATATTGCAAAAACTGTATTTTCAGCCGATTTCCGCAAATATTTTAAAGACCACTGGTTTACCGACTCGAAAGCAACTGTCAAAAAACGTGATAGAGGTAACCGCTCACGAAAAGTGTGTTTATCTTTTATGACTCTATTGAATGATTCAAGGGCATTGTTTGTGGCTGGCGATCCCATGTAAAGACCTTAATACCAACTGCGATATTGTGTCAACCACTGTTCATTGAAATATTTAATAAAATCGGATTCATTCTTCTATTTTGTCGAAAATACTTTCGCGACTAAGTCGAAAGTATCTGAATCAGTAGCTGCTGTAAACAATCAATATCTGCCAATAATTATTCCTGAATATTCTTCATAACGCTCTTTTTCACGCAAGCTTAAATTTTTCTTTTCGCGTGTGCCCAGCACATCCGTACAATTATTTACTCACCAAATATATGTATAAAAGCATTTTGTATTGCTTTGGCTGCATCACAAACCAAAACATGTGGTTGTAAACAATGTGAATACAAAGTTTGAATATTAGCTTTGATTGCACCAAATAAACATTTCAAGTCATTTTTTCCTCATTAGTTGCAACCCCTAAACCAAACAGATGACACTTTTTATTTTTATCTGTACTTCCAACGATAAAAACTGGAAATTCTTGCCACACCAATTTATATGTAGCATAAGGTCCATTCCATTTGACTTTATTGCATCTATAGTATTTCTTCTCACCTTCTTTTACTACATGCTGTCGTTGAAATGACCAAGTATTTTCTCTTTGAATGAAATCCTCGGTGGTTTTTTCGCTTTCGAACTTTTTAAGAAACTTCCAAACCTAATTTTCTGTCCGTCTTTTCTTTTGTTCCACAATCTTTTCGACCTCTGAGTATTCATCTTCTGAATCTAATAAAGGTACTTCTTTCTGTGTAGTTGTTGAACACTATTTTCAAAACTACTTGATTCCATATTTAAGTAAGATTCCAGAAACAAGAAAAAATAACTCGTAACAATAAAATTTTGCAATACAAAACACCAAACGAGACAAGTGACTAACTGAAGTCAACAGAATATTGTTCGCGGCATCATCTTCGAGCGCTGATTGATCATTCTTCCATCACGCCACTTTAGTCCCACTTCCTATTGGATACTGGTCCATTAATTTTGGGAAGAAAAATATAAAATTATTAAGGAATCCTACTATTTTGATAACTAAACGAATTATTTGTTTCTAATATGTTGGCGACCAAAAAAGGATAAAACATACATTGTAATACGTTTCTGAAACATTTTATTTGGTGACAAATCTATTATTTTGAGAACACAGTTTTTATTCCGGATATAAAATAGATTCATTGGACATAAGTTACGATGACCATTCATTTATTTTAGTTACAGACTGTTAAATATTTGGATACATATGTTTGGAGACAATTATGTAAATCTGAGATAAAAAATCATTTCTGAGATTAAAATTAATAATCAGCAGATATTTTTTGATGGAAAATATTTATTATGGTGATTGATAAATTTATTCCCTTTTTGAATTACATGTTTATGTAAAAAGGGACAGTAAGTATATAATGTTCTGTTTATAATAACAAATTCCCCTTATTTGTAATATCAATTTGCCATTACGCTTAATGGATATAAATAATTTTGCGAGGTTTAATTTGTAACGAGTGGGCTACAAAATTCTGTTCTCCAGTAACATCGCCATTTCCATACCATTTCTCGATACGAATGTTTAAATATATTTCCTCCGCCATTTCTAACCTTTTTGTATACAATTTAAAACTATTCCCTACTTCCTTCTGGACATGGTATATTTCCATATTACTCGAAACCATAAATGCGTTTACCTAGAGAAATTATAACAAAAAAATTTTATTACTTTTACTTTCGTAGAATTCCAAAAATAGATAATATCTTAACGTTATACAAATCGGTCTGCAACCAAATTAGACCATCTTTGCTCGAACATCAGGTTCTTATTCCCAGTTTTTTTAATGATACCCGAACTACCAAGATGAATTCGGTCATAAATCAAGCAGTTCCTGGACAGAGCGGTGAGTACGCACGTGAAAGAGGCAAAGTGGGGTTGTCACAACCCGCAAACTGCCACAATCAGCCCAGTAAATAGCAGAAACAGCAACAATAATATGTAGAACGCAGGTCTGGATCGGCCGTATTACAGATTTAAAAAAATAGAAGAAATTGTAGTTATTTTAAGAAACAGGTTTAGTAATAAGAGCGAATAATTATCGACGCATTGAGATCATTAATCACAGTTAAATACACGAGTTGATAACAAACATTTTTTGTTTATCGTATTCTTATTAAATTGAAGAAAACATAATATCTTCAGTGATTCAACTTTTTACAATAAAAACCCTCTGTTAAGTAGGGGCGGTTGTGTAAATACATACTAATAATTGAGGCGTTGTTCAAAAGTAATAATTTTGCGAAACTAATAAAAACCCTCCCGGTTCTTTACATTTCATTAAAAAGCTTTATTTTACTTAGTAGGTGTAAACAAATATAAGCAACATTTTCCAAAACATTTTGCGATTTTTTTTCAAAACAATATGAGAAAACAAAAAAAAATATATGGACCTATGAGGTTTTTAAAAGTAAAATTTACGAAATATGTTTTTATCAAAAATAAAAATTAAATTATCCAATATAACTAAACATATGTATAAGCTCCTAAATAAAAGTAAACACAAAAAAAAAACTTCAAAACAATATCAGGGTTACAGGATCAATATTTTTCTTCATAGCCACTGCTATTATCATCAATAAAGTTGATGATTTATTTTTATTAATAGATTACTGTTTCCCTCACATTTTATTATTAACGGAACATTGGCTTAAAAAAGATGAACATTTATTTATAGCAAATTATAACTTAATAACTATTTTTTGCAGAGAACTGTATGAACACGGTGGTACAGCAATCTTAATATATGATTCCATATTTCATACTTTGGAATTTAAGATTGTAGAATATCCTGAACTTTTAGAGGAAAAACAATTTGAGTTTTCCATTATTTCTATTCTTAAATTTAATATTTATGTTATTTGTATCTATAGATCACCAAATTCAAATATTTCAGTTTTTTTAAACAATTTGGAATCTTTGCTAAGTAGATTTTCTACATCATCTAAAATAGTTTTGACAGGTGACTTAAATATAGATTATCTCAAGGATGATGATAATATTACTATTAGATTAAAAAATTTATTAATTTCCTTTAACTTAAGTATGCATGTTAAGGAACCAACAAGGATAACGGAATGTACCGAAACGTTACTTGACTATTTCTGTACGTCTTACGAACCTGCTAATATATCATGTACAGTGAATCCCAGCGATCTGTCCGATCATTAAGCCGTTTTAGCCTCGATATCTCTTGAACATAAGCTTCCTAGACTAATTCTCGTTATGGTCGATTGTTTAGTAAATCTAATTATGGAAAATTTCATTCAGTATGTAAAAATTTTAATTGGTACAGTTGCTTTACTGGTATATCTCCTTTTAACGATTTTTATTTAAATTTAAGCAAATTTTTTAATGCGTCTTTCCCTATTCAAAAAATAAAAATTAAGCCAAAAAAGCCGTGTATTACAGCTGGTTTAAGATATTCATCAAAAAATATGAGATCTCTCAATTATATAAAAAAATTTACGCCAAATTATTTATTTTTAAACTATTATTATCGCTACAGATCTTTATATAGAACACTTATTAGAAAAGAATTATTCAAGAATTGAGAGCTCAAAAAATAAGGCAAGGGAAACTTGGTCTATTATTAATGAATTGAGAGGCAAAATCACCCATAAATCATGCAATTGCAAATATAAATCCTAACGATTTCAATACATTTTATTGCAATATCGCTGAAAATCTAACAAAAATCTAAATAGAACAACTGACCCATTAGAATTTGTAAACTCTTCACCAATTAAATATTAATTTTTCTTAAGAGAAACAAATTCCTTAGAAATATTAAAAGTTTGTAATGACATACACAACAAAACTGCATCAGGATATGATGGAATGTCAGTAAACATATTTCAAAACTTACCTACCTCTGCTTTAGACGTTTTATCCATTTTAATAAATAAAAGTTTTAATGAAGGTACTTTTTCTCCTTTTCTTAAAACAAGTGTCGTGGTTCCATTATATAAGGGAGGATACTTGACTGAGCCATCTAATTTTAGGCCCATATCTCTAATTCCGACACTGGAAACTTGTAAAAACTCGATTAGTTAGATATCTAGACCAAAATAATATATTGGACATAAATCAATTCGGTTTTCAATATAACAGAAACGTATCGGATGCTGTTTCTTCTTGTTTGGAATTAGCTTGTACAAGTTTAAATTAAAACGAGGCCGTAGCTGCAGTATTTTGTGATCTGACTAAAGCTTTTGACTGTGTCAACCACGAAGTACTGCTGCGAAAGCTTGAAGTTTGTGACATAAGAGATGTGGCCTTGAGTTGGATAAAATCCTACCTTTTAGGTCGCAAACAGTTAGGCCGAACTGTTTCAGACTCGAACACAAGTGACATAAAGTGGGGTGTCCCTCAAGGTTCTGTTCTTGGGCCCACCCTGTTTTTAATTTATATCAATGATTTAGGTAAGTTAAATATCTCGGGGAGCTTCACTCTATTTGCTGACGATACTACTGTCTTGTGGCATAATAAAGACGTCAATATTCTTTATGCAAATATTAGTAATGACCTAAAATCCTTTAAAACATGGTGTACTGCAAATTTTCTGTCATTAAATTAAAAAAAAAAACAAAAATACTAACTTTTAAATATAATATTTCTGATATTTTAATAGATATGGATATTGTAGAAGCCATAAACTGTACAAAATTTTTGGGTTTAAATATCGACATGGATTTAAAATTCAAATCTCATGTGGATCCACTTTTAAAAAAACTCGCATCGTGTTGTTATGCCATTAGAACCACCTCTCATGAATAAGGAGTTTGTGCAGCAAAAACTGCATATTATGCGTTAGTTGACTCCCATTTACGTTATGCTGTTTAGTTTTGGGGAGTCTGTTCTGCCGAGTTATTTGACAGTCTTTATAATGCAGAAACGGGCAATAAGGTTCTTATGTGGAGCACACAGATTAGTTTCATTCAGACCGCTGTTCTTAAAACAAGAAATATTAACATTAACATCTTTATTTATCTTAGAAACTTGTTGCATGATCCATAAGAACAAGTCGAAATATAAATCGAATACATCCCGTGTAACTCGCCAAACGGGTAACTTGAAGTTGCCTATTCTCAAAACTGAACTATTAAGAGACTCTTTTATATACAATGGTATCAAGATGTACAATAGGCTATCACATATTTTGACAGATGCTGAGTCACAGAATTGTTTTAGAAAGCTGATCAGGAGATTTCTGTTAACTAGGCCTTATTATAATATTACAGAATTTTTAAATGACGAGACACTGTGATATGTGTTTTATTTTGTTTTAGATATATGTATTAATGTTAATTTATAATAATGTTTGTTTATATTTGAATGACTATTTATTTATTTGTAATTTGTACAATATTGTGTTTGTCAATAAGTGTTTTAACTTGGACAATACACATATATTCTCTCTCTTATTGTCAATAGTATTATTCATAGCGGCGGTGTCAAGTTCTTTGCTCTTCTGGTTTTTAATCAAGTCATTATAAAAAATTTTGTTGCTGTGGTTATCTAGAAGAGGCAGAAGGTTTTCTAGAGTATCCAGTTTGGTTTTCTTCATTGGAATTGGCAGAATGTATGCATGTTCTAAATTTATTTCTTTTTACATGGATATTCTTAAAGCTACAAGCGATGACCGCCATGCACTAGTGTAGTTATCTCATAGGAGTACACAACGATTGGTATTTTCAATTCGGAACATTCTTACATTTTTAGGTTAATTGCTGGTTTTGGATTTTTAAAAAAAATTTGTCAATTGCACTTTTTATGTTAAAAATGATGGTCGACTTTGACAACTATGAAAGGTGACGGTTTACTTCGTGCTTATAAAATAACATTATCCCACTCCTCTGGAGTCTCAATTTTTTCCTTTTTTCACTTTTTTCTTGAAATAAGGGAAAAAGCTTCGTCATAAGGAAGAAAAGAATGATCTCTAACAGGGAACAGGTAAGTTATAGAATCAAACAGATTAAGGCCATGAACTAACACATATAAAAAATGCAACATAGTGTAGTTTTTGTTCTGACTTCGACAGCCATCACTAATCAGAACCAAATTTCTAGACATATCATTGGTATTATAGTAGTTCAGTAACATAGAAGCAACGTCGATTGATCTTTTCTTTGCTATATCTTCTGTGTATACTTTGTTACATCGTTACTGCCTAAATCGTGGATTCCAAACACGTAATATCATATTTGTCTTGCAAAAAATACTGGATTGAAAGGAATGTGTGGCAGTGGTAAATTCTGCATAAAATCAAAAGTAATACAAGAAATTTCGCCTGTTCTAGCCTGTTCTTTGCTGGTGAATGCTGCAGCTTTTAAATGAAGTTCTTTTTGCATTTTGCAAGAAGCCTTATCGGCGTCCGAAATGCTTTTATTGCTCAAGGTATGTTGACATTTGTCACATTCTGCACATGTTTCTGAACGGAGATATCCAAACTTAATATTAAATTTAGTTTTAAAGAATTTCCAGTACATTTTATAGGAAACGTTAAGGTAGTACTCATGTAGAAAAGTCTTGTGCATATCTTTCACTGTTAACTCGGATGGTAGGTACAGCTGATTTGGATTTTTTCACAATGAGTAATGAGACTGAATTAGAGAAAATGTACATATATCATTTCATAATGAGGATAGTAGCTTCTTTGCTATAGTTTCTAGAGCGGCAAGTATGGTTGCCTCTCGTATCTCTGGGTGCACAACCTTTTTCTACTAGTGACAACTGAATTCTGTTTAGGCGGGCAATGTAACTGTATGAATGCTGGCAAATGCTTTGACACAAATCATCTTTTCTGTATGAAAACATCGCACCTTGTATGAATATGAAGCACAATGTGGTTTATTGTTTACCCGATCTCGTCTTCTGTGTCTATTTATATTATTGATTGTTATTAGGCCAGCCAAGTATGCATCTTGTTCGTTTTTGTCATGCATTTTATAGAATTCGGTAAAACAGCATTCACGTTCTTCAATCGAAACGTTTTGAAAACATTTTGGGCGTTTTCAAAAAAAGTAAAGCAGTATATAAAAAATAATATTTAACATTAGTCATGCAAATATACCTGCAATCATCTCCTATTACTTTTTGTGTTATTAGTTTCTTCTTATGATTCTTATGTTCTAAACCTTTTACCTTAGCTTTATTAATGACCGTCTTTGGATGTTCTTTTTGTTGCTTCTATTGCCACTGAGCAGAGCACTTACTGCTTCTTTATTATTGTTTTTTTCTTCATTTCAAAAAACAACGTGTGCTTTGAATCGCATTTCTTCTGTAACTGTCACATCAACTTCAACCTTCATTCTATCAATATTATCTTGGATTTACTCAAAGTCTGTCTTGACCAAGATTTCTTTATTTTTAATAAAACATTCTACAGACAACCCAGTGGCCTAGCAATGTGTAATCCTCTAAGTCCTTTGTTAGCAGACTTATTTCTAGATCACTTAGAAACAAAAAAAAAAATTGAATGATTTCCCTAACAATCGAATTTCACATTGGTATAGATACGTTGAAGACATTTTTGCTATTATGAACTGCAATTTTACTGAGATTGATGACTTCTTATTTTTCATTAACAATATCCATCCTAAAATCAAATTCACAGTTGAGCTTGAAGTTAATAAATCACTTAATTTCCTAGACCTATCAGTCGTCGGGATAATAAACTTGAATTTGATATCTACAGGAAACCTACTTAAACTGACCATCTATTAATTTCCACTCTTATCAACACAAGTTGCCATATATTATGTTCATCGTCTTCTCAATATACCTTTATCTAATCATAATTTTAATAAAGAAATCAACGTTTTAAAACAATTAGCCTTTAATAACAACTACAATCCTTTCATTATTAACGTGGTTATCAATAAAGTCAAACTCAAGAAAAGGTCCCAACTTGCTTTTAATCCTACTAACGAACCTCCTGCTAATTTTAAATACTTTTCACTACCTTATCTCGGGAAATTTTTCAAAGATGTTGCTGCAGTTTTTAAGGATTGCAACAATATTAAAATTTCTTTTAACAATGTTAATTCGATTAAAAGCCAACTATCACATACTAAGGATGAAATCGAGTTGCTACACAAAAGTGGTATCTATAGATTAAGCTGTAACGACTGTAATACGTCTTATATAGGAAAAACTGAGAGGAGACACAACATACGAGCTGGTGAACACATTAGATATCCAGATAAGTCTACTTTCGGACATCATATTAAATTCAACAATCATAACTTCACTCCTTCTGAGAATATCACTGTTCTTCATAATATTTTTAATTGCAACTTTAAACTAAATCTGCTCGAAGACCTTGAGATACACAGAGAGTTTAATAAAACAAATGTCACATGTGTTAACACTCAAATCCATCTCAATAGCAAAGTGCCTCCTTTCTTTAAGAGTATTGGCAACGGTTGGTCTGAAGTTACCTAGCCAACTTCGCCTTGAATTTTCTTGCACCGAAATTGATCTTGTCTTCTCCGGCGATTGCTGATTTCGTGACCAGGATGGTTTTTCCGCCTCTTTTGGCTGGAAAAGCTGGTCTGCCTGCGACTTCGGTTTCGCTGAGGTCGACATGCTCAATTCTGTTGTTTTCAGCTTGGTACCTTTTTAATTTTTAACAATTTATTAATTCTATTTAATCATTGTAATCTTTTGCTGTTTAAAATTTAAAAGTCCCGCCATAACTTGATCTTGCTTGCTTGGTACCAACCCACTTTTATCATTTTCAATATCAACTTTTGACAATTTTTCACGAAATTCCTTTCAATTTCTCAAGCTGGCAATTTTCTTGACAACTTCATTGTCAAATGTCAATTGTCACTCATTCTGTTTCGGTAAACTGTCAAGATGGTCACATTTTAAAAAAAACTATGTGCTTATTTTTTGTACCCCAACTTGCCTTCGTCTCACAGTAGCAATTGGCAAAATCTTTCTGCCTTCATGTGGAAGACTAGCAGTTTCTTTTTCTCTGAATTGTCCGGAGTGTTTTGCATGGTCGGATGAACCTCCACTTTATTTGTTAAAATTTAACCACATTTTACAATGGGTTAGTTACGAAATTCGGTGTGGTTTTTATATTTTCAATTATTTAAGCTGCAAGCTATGGTGGAGACTTGGGACTGGTTTGTTGCTGTCCCTTATTAATTTAGTTCACTTTTCATGTTTCTTCTAAAGTTTTTGACGAGCAAGTGTACAAGTTTTTGTTTTCATTCAATTTTTAGTAATGTTAGAGTTGATTATTTTGTTACAGCTCCGTTTTTCTCTTTTATAGAGTCTCTGTTGATGGCTTAAGAGGCCGAAAGAGCTCAGACAAATTTTTTTATGGAGTTTTATTGAATAAAACTCAATTTTACACACTTCAAATACTCTCTCGATTCATTTCATATTACCCAGTGAGTACACACCACCCAACCTCTTCATAAATATATCTTATCGATTAAGGAAAAAAGTGGACTCACCGTCTTATTTTCCGATGTCAAAAAATTACAGAACCTGGCTGGATTTCAAATAAACAGGGCTCGTTCCGTGCAAACGTAAACAACTGATGTGAGTAATGGCATCAGCGACGCACAGTAGAAAGGAGAGAGCGCAGCACTAGTCGGTGGCGCTTAAAAGTTCGCGAAATATGAAATAGTTTGATACGTACGATTACCTGACGTGCACGATTCCCCCACTCTCCCTTAACAATGTCTCCCACAAATATTCCTATAATTAAAATTAATGAAATTGTCCATAAAATTTATTATACGTATATTTTAGAATGCATAAAATAAGTTTCGTGAAATGTAGATGAGATACTTGCACTTTTTTGGCAGTTCTGCAGCTCTACAGCTCTTAGGCACCAGCTTCCACTGCTTGTCGGTAAGAAATTAGAATCATTTCACAAAAGATATCTCAAAACTAAATGACATAGAAAGCAATAATTGGTGCAATACTAAACAAAATAAATATTCCATATTTGAATACTATTTAAATGTCAAAGCTTTAATTTATTTAAAAACCAATAATTGAAATATGTTTTTCTTTCATCTCAAAAATAGAAGTCAATTGTCTTGAAGTCTATAAATCTTATCAAAAGCAATTTATGTCACTCTACAGGAGTTAATTGAATTTGAATTTTCTTTACCATGACATCACTCAAGTTAATTGAATATTACAACACTGTACCAAAACGAAAACACAAAATGTTTAATGCACTTTTAGCTAAACAATATCATTACCATCAGCTGATGATTGTAACAGTTTACAACCCAAGTTAGGCAATGTTTAATAATCTTCGAAGATTAAGGATTATTTTGAAGTATTTTCAATTCTATTTCTACATTTTTTTGTAATATTAAGCAATTAGCAATTCATGTCATTTTTTCATCAGGATTTATATTAGTAAATGGAAAACTTGTGTAATGTATTATACCAGGTCAGTTATGTCACTTAAGAAAAGTTGAATTCTCTAACTAAAATCTGTAAAAACTAATGTCTTGGAAAAGTGGATTTAGATTTACACGAGAGCAACCAAGCATTTTAATAACTAGTTATGAGAAAACAAAAATTTACCTCACTTAGGTTTACGAATATATCAATATAAAAAATCTTTGACTGAGCAAAAATATGCTACAAATTAATTTTATTTATTAATGGGTGGAAATATTATTATTTACTGTTTTTATTTTTAATAGCCAAAAATTCTTGGTAATTATAGGTGAGATCCAAAGCATTATATGTATTGTAAATAACTTATATAATTGATTTACTATATCGTTAATATTTTTTTTTTTTGTTGACTGTAGATCCAAAATATGCTATTACACTAATACACTATTTTTGATTTTTATTTGTAATGTATTATAGACACTTGGTGACAAAATATGAATACGATCTGCAACCCAAACTTTTTTTTTTCTAGATAAGTATTGAAATACATTCAACATTACATTCAATATACATTATGCATTACTGATTCCCAAACAATATTAATTCCTACCGCCACGCCTAGACGGTTGGCGATAAAATAAATTTATTTCCAAAATAATAAAGATTTGATAGGTTTTGTTCACGTTATCATTTAGAAAATTTCTTGTATAGCGTATGCAACCAGGATTAATGTTTAAAAATGAATAAGTTCATTCATTCTCAAATGTAAGATGGAACGTGGCGCTATTTATTTATTATATTTATATTTATAAAACAAAAATTATAGATAAAAATATAAGAAGTAACTTTTATTTAAACAATTTTTTTCTCCAAACATTAATAACAGATATATACCATAATATATAAAACTGGCCTCCCTTAAAGTACCCCCCCCCCCCCAGATGTTCCGACTATGTCCAAAATCTAATCATTTTATGTTAGGCCGAAATAAACTTTAAGTTTAAAATTTAATCTTTTTTCTTTATCCGTGTTTGAGTTTTCTTCAAAATTCGAAATTTACACATTTTCTCAAATCTCTCGAATACGGTCCATTTTAGAGAAATTATGTATAGAATAAAAATTATAGAGAATTATATTGCAAACAACTTTTATTTAAACAATTTTTATAAAAAATTATTTTTTTTACATTTTGTCAAATTTCTCGAATACGGACCATTTTAGGAAAATTTTGCATAAAACAAAAATTATAGATATTAGATATTAGAAGTAACTTTTATTTGAAGAATTTTCTTCTCCAAACGTAAATAACAGATATATTCCATAAAATATAAAAATGACCACCTATAAAGTACCCCCCCAGATGTTCCGACTCTGCCCAAAATCTAATCAGCTCATTGGACGCTGAAACAAAGCTTAAGTTTAAAATTTGGTGTTTTTCTGTGTATCGGTTCATGAGTTATGCGTTATACACACACACACACACACACACACACACACACACACACACACACACACACACACACACACACACACACACACACACACACACACACACACACACACACACACACACACACACACACACACACACACACACACACACACACACACACACACACACACACACACACACACACACACACACACACACACACACACACACACACACACACACACACACACACACACACACACACACACACACACACACACACACACACACACACACACACACACACACACACACACACACACACACACACACACACACACACACACACACACACACACACACACACACACACACACACACACACACACACACACACACACACACACACACACACACACACACACACACACACACACACACACACACACACACACACACACACACACACACACACACACACACACACACACACACACACACACACACACACACACACACACACACACACACACACACACACACACACACACACACACACACACACACACACACACACACACACACACACACACACACACACACACACACACACACACACACACACACACACACACACACACACACACACACACACACACACACACACACACACACACACACACACACACACACACACACACACACACACACACACGCACGCACGCACGCACGCACGCACCCACACACACACACACACACACACACACACACACACACGCGCACAGAGACACACACACACAGACATCATCGCGAAAATAGTCAAAACGGATTCAGGGTACCTCAAAACGTAAAAATCCGTCGAAAACTCGAGGTCGAAAAAAATCATGATTCCTATACTCTCCTTATATCTGTATACAGATAGGAAAGTAAAAATACTAGCAAAAAACAGTGTAAACTATAAAAAATTTTAGTAGCAAAGTGAAAATTAAATCAAAGAAATAAATGGATAGCTGTACAATAAGAAAAAAATTACCTTTATTTTTGTAATACTAACAGTAATACTGGAAATAGCAGTAGACATCACAAACTTGAAAGGTTTTAAATAAACAATAAATTATCATTTTACGATGTTCTTCAATATCCCTTTAATCTCAAATGTTCAGCAAAAAAAAGATTTATTGATTATTGATTATTTTATGTGGCTGAAATGCAATTTTGTGACTTACTGATAGAAAACCAGTTTTAATTATTCATTCTCTTTTATTAAAAAAAAAAAAAAAATGAAAATATAAATAACAATCCTTCTGCTTATAAATTTTAACTTCACGCTATTATTGGTATTTTTTTTATTTTGACAGAATAGGTTAATTCTTTAAAGACAACTGATTAAAATTAGGCAATTTCTCATACATTTTCCCGTAAATACTGTTGCCAGCCTATATTTTATTACTGATTTTTATTGATTATACTTAGTTTTTTTGTAGTTTAAGCAATAAAAATTTATAATTATAACAAAAAATTAATGTTTCACTTGTTTTACAAATCCATATACTTTTATTAAAACTAACATATTTACTTTTTAATTTCGAATTTTATTAAAAATTGTATTGTCAGTATACGCATAAATAGTTCATTAGTACATAAATGAATTGGCTCTGCAGTTAAGCACGGAGCGAATACCGAACCAAATAAATTGACCACATGGTCTGTTGTAGGATTCGAAACCTATGTGTCTGTCATTGTTAAAATTGCTTGCAAATGAATGAAAGCGCGTAAGAACCTACGCCACTGATACGACAGTATAACTGTACAACAATGCATCTAACGCTTTTCCAGAAACCGCGTATAAATACCTCCATTTAAGTTACTTGGAAAAAGGTAAATCCAGGTTAAACAATCCCCAACCATACTGACCCACACATTTAAAATATATATTTAAATCCAGGTTCACGAACAGAGTGCGGATTTTCTTTATCCCAAACGTGACTGTTCCTGACATTTTGTATCTATATCTGCATCTGGAATTAAAAGTTCCTTCCCTTGTCGTATATAAAATACATATTTGGGGAAATTTTGATTTTCACGATAACTTTGTGCAAACCAATTTGAAAATTTTATACGTACCGAAAATTGCTAGGTTCTAAATCTTAAACCCTGGAGCATTTGTAAGGATGCAACATATGTGTTCTTTTTATACTTTCCATACAGTATAATTGTCCACTCTTAATGCACGACCTAAAGTTTGGGTACTTGGCCTTTCAGAAATATAATTTAATATAGCACCTACCAGGTACATGGTCTTTCTTCTTTTAACTATCTTCTTTTATTTATCTTTTTTTAATTATCTGTTTTAAATTATCTTTCAATGTCTCCAAATGTAGAATAATATAGAATTCGACGATTGCGGAATCTTTATAGGCATAAAAGAGCAGCCATTCTACAATTTTTTCGAGTTTCCCCGTAAATCATTAACGTATTGGTCAATTCTTCAAATCAATTTTGTAATAACAAAGTTAATTTCAAAACTAGTTTAAAACTGGATTGTTTAATCTACCAAGATCTTATCAAATATACGAACTATTACATTTTTTTATCATAATTCCATTGTATTAACAATTTAACACGTGCCTACTAGATTAGATTTTGAAAGAGTAAAACCAAATTTGGTAGATTTTCACACTTTTATTTTAAAAATAAAAATTTTTTTTTTTTTTTTTTTTTTTTTTTTTTAAACAAACACTAACATGACATATGTTTCGAAGTACAACTTCTTTTTCAAATGTGACTATTTACAATTCGGTATCCAATATATATACAAAATAATTTAACAAAACAAAGTACTTAAGAAAACATCAATAACATTACAAAATAAACTAACTATTTAAAGTAAATAAGGGTACTTAGGTAATTATAATATCCATCAAATAACAATAAGATAGCCCATTACCGGGATTATCTCACAGAAAACTGGGAAAGAGGTTTAATAAGGGTGAATTATTAATATCTAATTGATCATTTAGTAAGTTATCTGAATTTTTAAATCTATTTATTTCAAGTGTTTCTAAATGGTTTAATTTAAGGCTCTTATTTTCTACATGTAAAATTTCAAAGTTGTCTGTAAAAGAATGATTTTCAGCTAAAATATGATTTGAGTAAGTAGAATTATTTTTGTTTTTTGTATAGCTATTATAATGTTCGGAATAGCGTTTTTTGAAAGTACGGCCTGTTTGACCAATATACAATTTTGGACAACTACCACAATTTAATTTATATACCCCCGATTTATTATTAGGATTAATTTTACCCTTATTGTTTTTAATATACTTCTCAAGCGTATTATTGGTTTTAAAAGCTACGTTAATATTTTGGTTTTTTAAATATGATGATACCTTTTCACTAGGAGCTCCTATATATGTAAGACTCTTATATCTGCAATTTGGATCTTTAATTATGGGATAAACTTGTTGAATAGCCTGTTTAAAAAGTTTTTTCTCTAAAATGTTGTCTACTAACTTTGAATTAAAATTATTATTTACTGCGATTTGTTTAATGATATTTAATTCTTTTGTGAAGTTCTCTTTGGTAAGGGGAATATTAACTTATTTCCTAGTATACCTCCTAAAGAAACAGTTAAGCTAGTAGAAAACTTATTAGATCGTAATCAAGTCAATATTATAATCAAAGAAGAAATCCTAAATTTGTTAAACATTTGCCTAAAACAAAATTATTTTCAATTTCAAAATAACATCTACTCAGCAAATGAAGGTCTTATTATGGGGAACCCATTAAGCCCGTTGCTTGCAGAAATATTTATGGATAATATAGAAAATAAAATTCATAGCAATAATTTAAGTAAACTTTGTCTGTATTGGCATAGATATGTTGATGATATATTGACTGCTTTTACTGGTACTAGTAGACAGTTAAATTCTTTATTAGTTTTTATCAATACTATACACCCTAATATTAAATTTACTATGGAAACAGAGAAGGATAATTCAATTAATTTTTTAGACTTAAATATTATTAAAAATAATAAAGGCCATAGTTTTGGGATATTTCATAAGCCATCACATACGGATATTACAATAAATAATAGTTCATCTCATCCATACAAACAAAAGCTGGCAGCATACAACAGTATGATCCATAGATTAGTTAATATTCCCCTTACCAAAGAGAACTTCACAAAAGAATTAAATATCATTAAACAAATCGCAGTAAATAATAATTTTAATTCAAAGTTAGTAGACAACATTTTAGAGAAAAAACTTTTTAAACAGGCTATTCAACAAGTTTATCCCATAATTAAAGATCCAAATTGCAGATATAAGAGTCTTACATATATAGGAGCTCCTAGTGAAAAGGTATCATCATATTTAAAAAACCAAAATATTAACGTAGCTTTTAAAACCAATAATACGCTTGGGAAGTATATTAAAAACAATAAGGGTAAAATTAATCCTAATAATAAATCGGGGGTATATAAATTAAATTGTGGTAGTTGTCCAAAATTGTATATTGGTCAAACAGGCCGTACTTTCAAAAAACGCTATTCCGAACATTATAATAGCTATACAAAAAACAAAAATAATTCTACTTACTCAAATCATATTTTAGCTGAAAATCATTCTTTTACAGACAACTTTGAAATTTTACATGTAGAAAATAAGAGCCTTAAATTAAACCATTTAGAAACACTTGAAATAAATAGATTTAAAAATTCAGATAACTTACTAAATGATCAATTAGATATTAATAATTCACCCTTATTAAACCTCTTTCCCAGTTTTCTGTGAGATAATCCCGGTAATGGGCTATCTTATTGTTATTTGATGGATATTATAATTACCTAAGTACCCTTATTTACTTTAAATAGTTAGTTTATTTTGTAATGTTATTGATGTTTTCTTAAGTACTTTGTTTTGTTAAATTATTTTGTATATATATTGGATACCGAATTGTAAATAGTCACATTTGAAAAAGAAGTTGTACTTCGAAACATATGTCATGTTAGTGTTTGTTTAAAAATTTTTATTTTTAAAATAAAAGTGTGAAAATCTACCAAATTTGGTTTTACTCTTTCAAAATTAAATGGATTTTCATCAAGTAAAGGCCGAAACAATAAATAATTTACTAGATTAGAATTTAGAAATATTGAATACCTAGTTACAAAATATGTAATTACTTGCAGACTTTTGTTTAGAAGTAATTTTCTATAAAAACCGTCCATTTTAGCTTCATAAAAGATAATTACTTTTTTGAATAAACGTAATGAATGAATTTTTGCATTATATTAGAAATATTTATATTTTTAAATTATAATTTATTTATTAATAATTAAAAAATATTTATTTTGGGAACATAAAATTAAGGGTTTGTTAAAATTAAAATTATCCAACCCAGTTATACGTTAACTTTTTATACATTTTCTTTAGTACTAACAAATTTTTCTCTCAGTGTAGATATTTCAATATTATGACAAATATTCAAGACAGTAACATAGCTAAAATAAGAAATATTGCGTCACCTCCTAAACCCACCCCTGAATATTGTATTGAAACTCTCTAACCATGGTCATCTATTATTTACAAACTTGTCACATCTGCACCTATTGTGGTGAAGATGTTTCTCTGCATTGGCGGAGGTCTAGGAGATTTATGGGGCAGTAATTCGTGATGGTATTGTGAGGCTGGACACCGAACCATGTTTGACCATTGTTCTGGATTGTTGTTAGGGTCTAAGTAGACCATCAAGTGACGAAATATTTGTATGACTAACGTTTGATTTATATATAAGATTTTGGAGGATTTTAAAATGTTGAAATAACTTCAAAAGCATTATTGTTTTTATCGAATTATTTAATTTAAACAATTTTTTTTTATATAAAGTGAAATTTTTGTAATCGCAGCAAGTGTCAAAATAATCTACTTTAAGCAAATAATTTTGAACATTATGAAACTGGTTTGAAAAGAAAACAA
Source organism: Psylliodes chrysocephalus (assembly GCA_927349885.1). Taxonomy (NCBI): domain Eukaryota; kingdom Metazoa; phylum Arthropoda; class Insecta; order Coleoptera; family Chrysomelidae; genus Psylliodes; species Psylliodes chrysocephalus. Next base: position 47,921,921 of record OV651818.1, on the reverse strand, counting down.
ATAAAATAAATCTTTTTTTGCTTCTAAAATCAATAATATACATTCTTATTGAAAGTTTATATCAAAGTTTACTTATAAAAATAGAAATTAGTTAAAATTATAATCTAGTAATAATGTTGTTTTGGTCTTTATTTTCCTTTTAAATCAGCACAATATTATTAAAACACAATAACGAATTAACTTTTATTGGTCATATAAACACACTACAAGTCGTTGTGAATAAATAATTAATATTTTTCTATTTGTCAATAAAATGATACATATGCAACTAACAATACAAGCAAGTTGTAATATTGGTTGCCTAGATGTCAATAATTTCTTATCACACCCGTTACATAAAATAAGGCATTTCGTATGGTTTCATAAATAGCTATTAGTTTCCACTGCATATTGACTAATGTTAGACATATGTTAATAGTTATGTCATTGTATACAAATACACATACAGAGTAGGCAACTCAAAACAGTCCACCCTGTTATTTGACAGCATTCATTTAATTTGTTTTAATGTATTTTTAATGTGATGGAAAAAATTAAACCCATTAGCCAAACATAGGCGTTGCATTTAATTTTATATTAAATAAGTTAAAACTATTTTTACAAAGATGGAGTTCATATCGAAAAAAAAAGTGATAGGTATATTATGTCTGAATGTGCTACACATGGTATATTATTCCCTATTTAAAATTAAGGTGTTGGAGAAGTAGAATGGAGAAGGTTGACACATGACAGGAATTTGCAAAAATTTAGAATAAATATCGTCCTATTTTATCATTTTGGTAAAATCTAATGAATACTGTCAAATCACAACAGGGTGGACTGTTTTGAGTGGCCCACTCGTATTAGTACTCAAATGTCAAGATGTAATCAAAATGCATAAAAAAGTTTTTGTCAAAATAAATTTATTAATTAAAGACAGTTTTGCTACTAGTCAATTTGAATAACCTGTCAATGCAAAAGATTCTATCCCCTTAGGTACAAATCATTCGATCATGTATTAGGATAGATACGCCTTACTTGTGGAAGTAGTAGGTTTAATGATTATTTAGACGGGGAAAGAGGAAAGGTACACAAACGGAAAACTTGGCAGTGGCGTACCATATGGAAATGATTTTAAAAATATTGTTCTATAGCGTATATTTTTAACTTTCAATGTAATAATAGTATTTCACAGTATTGTGATACTACATAGACCATGTATATTATTTACTCAGTTTTATAGGATTATTAATTTTGTACTTTAAACAATTTGTATACATTTTGAGTAAATATACCTACTATAAAGCTTGACTGATAAAGGAAAAATGAAAATAGAAAAATATTGTGAAGAACTTGTTTTATATGTGAAGCAAGAATATTATATATATTTCTGACTACATACCTTCCTTTATGAAATAAAATAAAGACCAATTAAAGCATTTTATTTATCAACCAAAAATAGTTATACACAAATACGGAGACTAATGAGCTTTATTATTTACAAAGTACTGTAGCAACATTTTGCCGTACACAAGTTAGAGGGAACAGAAGAAATAATAGTATTGTGTTTGTTCTCTATTTTAACAATTCTGACAATGCATGAAGTGGTGTGACTAATTTAAAATGGGTAGCGTCGATTGAAATTTTCTGAAAATATATTCCTTATTTAAAATGGTTTTATTTGGATAGATAGCTATTTTCTAAAAATTTAAATGCAAATAATAACCTACAATAAATAGGTACATTTTATTTAAACATTAAGTCCCATATTAAATATAATTAAAAATAAGCTTCAAGATATAGATTTTAAGACTTTATTTTAATTTTTTTTTTTAAATAATATTTAAAGTAGTTCATTCGTAAAAGGGATTTTCTTAAGAATTCAATAAAATTGAAATATAAGGTTAATGAAAGTGTCTTTTACGTACCTAACTAAAAAAAATTTTTTTGGCCCTCTGTGAAACGAGATATTAATAAGAAAATTGTGCATAATTAACAGTCTTGAAGCCTGTCATGTACACAAGCAATGTATTTATTTCAAGATATCTCGAAAACGGTTCTTACTATATTTTTTAAAAACTAATGTAATGTAAATCAAGAAGTTATAAAATTTTCTAAAAAAACGCTTAATTTTTTGACAGTTTTGGTAAATTGATAAGTACAGATTTTTAAAATAAAAATATATTTAAAGCAGTCGCCACGTAGTGGGGTACAATGATTACAACTTGGCAACATTGTTAGTTTAGAATCACTGAATTACAGTCGATCAGCTAAGAGGTTGTTATATCCTCGTGACGTGTTCTTGAAAAATTAATTTGTCTACCGTATTTGAGAACTGGAATCGACGGTTCTGTTCCAAAACAAACCCTTAAAATTAGTTTAAGGAAGTCATAAATTTCTATAGGTATACACTTGATAGCGCACCATTCATATATTTGTGACGTTGCCGGATGGATTTTACTTGAAATAATAACGTATCCATACATAAGCTTACATGTGTTCAGTCTCTTACAAAAATAACAATTTTCAGCATTGAGAATATCAAACTTTTGGCGATATTTTTGTGTACGACTGTCGCGCGTGAACTAATAATTACTACATGTAAACAACTCATTTGAAATTGGCCGGTATTAGATACCATAAGTATTTAGTATATTTACCTGCAGTAAAATTGTTTACAATTCAAAACCCATTGGTTATATTTAGGCAAAATTCTTTAATTAACGAGAGCTCTCTGAGGTAGAGCATTGTCGGTCGAATATATTAACACTCTGTATATAAGGCCAGTTAGGTGGGAAATTAGATACAAGTGAAAGAACACAAAAAATTTATTGATAAATACAAAAACACTGATTATATTAAAATATTTTCTTCACCTAATGGAATCCAACTTCTAAATATGTATGACAAAGACCAAAATTAACCTTTCAGAAATGTTGGGAATTCGCAATTCTTTGTTACATCAGAAAGTGATATATTTAACTGAACAGCTACAACATTAAACTAATTAAACTCTCTACTTTTAGTAAAATTTGTTAAACTACTTGTTTAATCCAAACTATAACTGTTATTTTTCCCAAAACCCTCAGTTTATATAGTTCACTACATCTTTTTAATCATAGTTTACACCCTTTGATAATTGAAGTTGACAAATGACAATTTTGAGAGTAGAACATTTTCTATTACATAATACACTTTGGAGAGTCAAACCACGCTTTGGTTTTTACAAGTTTATTACAGGTATATGCTAATTCTTTGGCTTATTTTTCTCGGAATTTGACTCATTGAGTTTCAGCAGCCCCCGTATAAATAAGTGCACAGTTAAATGTAAATAAATCTAAATTCGGTACAAGAGAAAACGAATTTAAATTCTCTCAATTTTCGTCAGAGCAGAAAGGTTCTTCACCCAAATGACTGGTTTTCGGTTTGACCCGGGACTCAATTTCTCAGAATTGGGGTGGCTATGGCTGAGAATGAACAACTGAACGCTCTGTGCCTGAGCATGGACCGACCTGATGTTCTTTTCTTGGGTACGGGACAGTTGCACGGGTTTAGTCGAAATTTAAGTGAATTCTACCCATAGAAAAATAAAAAGAAAAGGTTTGAATGAATGGCGGGACTTGTTTCCTTGTTGGTAGTTGAACCGTAAGCGCTTAGCGCGCTGCTATCACTTAATTCAAATCCGTTTTACACCCATAAAAAAATATGTTTTCAAAAATAATGACAAAGAAATCAATAATTTTACTGATTTACCCCTTTAAATTTCACTTTAATATAATTTGTGATCAAATACAGGGACAATCGTTAATAAATTTAAAGTTAAAGCTAAATTTAAATATTATGAGATGGTGTAAATCTGGCTCTGAAAATAAATTAGGTTATGGTGCGATAAATATGTCAGCCTAAAAAATTATTTTCATTTTCAAATGCAGGTGATATTTATTGTTTTCAAATGTAGGTGAGTAAATTGTATTAACTTAGTGTAAGTTAGATTTAGCTATAGGGAGGTTCTTAAGAATGTCATTAACTTCTGATACATTTAAATTTTAATTGCAGAAGTAAATATTTTTCTCACAAAACTAACCAGAAATTTTATATTTTCCCTGCTATTATTACTCTTAGAGATAAATGGATCCACATTTTAAACATTTGTGGTGAAAAAAATGAAAGGAGTTGTACGCGAAATGTGTGAAGCCAATTTACAAACAGATATTGTAGAACCCGAGATAGAACCTCACCATAGTTTTACTCAAAAAGACCATGATGAAAAAAGGCGAATGATTTGTGCTCAAAAAGTTATTGTTCAATTTTTGGGTTATATTCATTATTATATTTATCAAATATTACCCAAATATGTTCAAAAACTAATATATTTAGGTCAACCTACTAATTTTTACATAGTTCACCTATTAAGATCATAAATCAGATATTTTCTATTTTTATTGAAATTTTTATACCTTTTATTGCAAGAAAAATGTAATAATTTAAAAAAGTTATGACTCCTGTTAATTTTTAATTTTAAGATACACACACTACCTTTATTTTTGTTTTGTTTTAGATATTCCTGAATATGGAGATTTTTGGAATGTGCATAAATGTCTTTCTTAATTAGGATGAGTTTCAAAGCCCACCTGTATCGAAGCTGATGGCTTATTGTATCCGAAATAGGCATTACAACTAGTCTAGATTGAAATAGATGGAAAAAGGCCATAAAGGGGCAATAAGTATAAGAATATTAAAATTAGAATGATTTGTCCTGGGATTAATAAGGGATATTTAAAACATTAAAACAATTGTGTTTATAAATTAACTACTTTGACTTTTTATAAAAATTATATCCCGTTTTTTTGATAACAAAAACATTGTCATGTGCTATGCTGGTTATCATATTATATTTTTATTTTTCAGTAATTTAGTGTGTGATATAGTGCTTGTTATGTTCAGAATATGCAGTTAGAAGATAATGAGACACATGTAATTACATGGTATTTCTAAATAAATTAAACTTGTTAAAAATGTGTTTTATTTTTCAACTAATTTTATTTTTCATTTAAAACAAGTGACATTTTCCATTTTTCAACATTTACCTACAACAAAAATTCACTAAACTTATTGTTTGTTTAGTAGTTGTAAGTAAAAGTTGTCAAATAGGAAAATGTTACTTTAAATTGCTTCAAATATCTAAATTATCAAGCCCGCCAATTTTTAAATCGCTTTACTTAGTAGTGTTCTACTTTATCGACTGAAACTGACAGGTGTAGTTCAACCGTAAGCGCTTAGCGCGCTACTGTCGAGGTCAAGCAAACTTGTTACCAACTATTTACATGGAATTCGACCCCCGTGATTCTACCTATCGACTAATCAAACCTTAATAATTGGAAGTATTTTTAAATTTATATTTTAAAAAATGGAACAACAATATGAATCGTATTCTAAAAAATTGAACAGCAATATGGACTAAATGTGAACCATATTCAGAGCCAAACTGCATCATCAAAAATAGTCTTTTTTTCTAGAATTTTTTAGGTCTTAGAAGACGTCATTGTTCGACACTCAGAGTAGTATATCTAAGGTTGGACATACACAAAAGCTCTCTGTAAATCAGTAGTCATTCTACCTGGGTAAACGATTTTTAAGCTGTATTGTATATATATTTTAAATTGTTTAAAATATGGAGGCAAAACCATTGGTGTCCCTTGTGCCCAGATGATATTTACCTGTTTCAAATACATTTATCAGGTCGATTTTCTTTATCAATACCAATTTTTAAAATTTGACATTAAGTCTTATGCATAACATTTTGTAAATTTAACACTACTTCACATAAACATAAATAATCCCAGCTGCAGCAACAAATTCACGATGTTCCCAAAATTTTGTCGAGTTTCTACCTGAATCAGTTACGTTTTAATAAATATTGGACGTTTTCTTTAGTTGGTGATAAGAATAAGGGCAGTAGAAAGCCGCGCTTAGCAAACATAGTATTCAATTCGTGTTATATATTAGACATATGGAGCTGTCTCCTCGGTTGCCGCATTAGAAAGAACTAGACCCCAACTAAATACGTCTTATAAATAAACCAACAGGTTCAAATACAACTCTTGCTTGAAACTGTTGCCACACTACAAAATATAGGATATATTTTCACGGAAATAACCTTCAACTACAATAGTTGCAAATATATTTCCCTCAGGTAAAATTAAAAAGTATTTTGGGTGTTTTAGAGCCTTCTGTAAATTCCCAATTATGACCACAACCAATCCTTGTACCTACATAGACTCTCCCGTGATAATTTGGCAACTACGTTAAGTTACTACGTGAATGTTTGGAAACATATTTTTTGTGAACATTTAATTTGCTCCGGAAACTCTCTTTTACCGCCCAAAAATATAACGCTTCTCTAGTGCAGTTGTTCTTCTGCGTGTGAGCATCGACTGCCCGATGTTATTTTCTTTTATTCTTCTTGTCGTCTTCTTTTAACATTTTGTGAATGCCTTCTTTTTTATGAGAGATATCCACTACCAGTGGACAAAGTGCTGAGATTATAAATCTTTTTGGACCGTTTTTTATTATCGGTTAATGGTATAATGGTACAGGTTATTTGGTTTTCGATGATTCTATTACAAGAATGTGACAGAATACTTTTATTTTTATACTTCTGCTACAAGCTACTATATAAATAAACCGTTTATGATTTAGGGTCAATTTCTTAATTAAATTAAAGGATGCTTCAATATTAAAAAGACACTTTAAATAATATATATGTGTGATTCTCGGAAAACTGTGATTTTTTATATCCGGTATTTTATTTATCGTTAAGCATAAGTTTTTCTCATCAAAATGTTATTAATATTATAAATTTAGAAGTATTTTACAACTGACATTATAAATTAGATCATAAACCTTCGCAAATTGTTTTTAAGCTGCATATAATTACTCGAAATACAATACCGTGGCAGGTTCGATTCTCATTTTTGAAATGAAATATATCAATTTCTATCAAAATTCATTTTTTAGATAAAATGTACCTCTTCTACTACACTCTAATGCATACTTATATACATATTTTATTCCAATTTTATACCAATCTTTCGATTGGTAAAAAAAAATAATCATTTATATGTCAGTACCGTGGAAAAAATGTCAGTACCGTGGCATTAAAATTTTGAAATTTTGAAGTTTTGTTGTGTTGTGTTGTAGCTGTAGTAGAACCACTTTGCAGGCTTATTTCTGTGTATAAATAAAAACAAAAACGTGTAAAACGTTTTAAAATATTTTAAATTTTAGAAAAATTTAAGTTGTAAAAATCGCAGTTAGACGAGAATCCCCCATGTACTAATTTAATTAAAAAGTACAATTTAAAGCTACTTCTTTCACATACTTTGATTACTATACTATACTAACATAGGGCGCGGCCATTTTGATGCCTTTACCATAGTTTATAGCTAAAGAATCAGTTCGCTCACTCTGCGTCGGCACTTTTGATCTACATGTTCCAGTTTATACACTGCGCAACTCGAATAATACAATATATGACAACCGCCTACAATAAAACAGCAGTCTTCTGCGTATCCTGAATTTGTATCCCTGGAGTGGATGTTATTTTGGAACTTTCAACTGGTCCGAGTGAGCTAACTGATTCTTTAACAATAAACTGTGACTCCAAAAATAATATTCACTGACACTGACAGCAGCAAGCAAAATATCAGGTGCGTTTTAATCATCCGCTTCTGCTTCCGGAATTTTCGGTTCAGTCGTTCTAACCTGTCAGATTAAAACAAGAAAACCGACAATTCCGAAGCAGAAGCGGATGATTAAAACGCACCTATTAAAAATATTGCGCCAAGATGTAGGCAACACGTAATAAGGGTTCAAAATGGCAGAGTTTTCTATCTCCTTTTAAAAGGCACTCAGAAAGCTGCGCAGTGCGACCATTCTCCTTATAGTAAAAGAAAATCAAAGTATGTGGGCTCCTTTAGATTTAGAGCGTGCTTTTAAAAACTGATATTTGGCATTGGATGTTTAATTTGCAATAAACAACAAGTTGTTCTAGCCTTTTATTATAAATGTATTACTATTTTGGTTAAAATGTCACGTGTTTCCAAAATTTTTTACGAATCATTCGAGGAAAGTGTCGGACAAATTCGATCCTGCCTTTATAGGCATGAGCCAGTCAATTTCTATAGCATTTCAAGCAAGTATAAGTTAAAAATAGATTTAATATTTTTAAAGTGGCATGCTTAATTTTTGTCAACTGCAACGAACAACTATAGATCATTTTTATTTACAAAAACCGAATTGCAAGCATTCACCGTGTTATCCACTTAGTTGCCAAACTATTATAGAAGAGTTTTTTTACAAGGATTGTTTATGGTTATATTTCGAAATATACTTATACATTTATTGTCTCTATAATGTCTTATTATAGCTGAAGAGATTTACAGAAAAGTACACCATTCAATTTGCAGTATGGCAACGGTGTAAATTAGGATTCGTAGTTATACAGTAGTTATATGAGTTGATTCATCCACTTGATTTAGTAGGCGTCTGCTTTTTCTAATGAAAACCATGGCCGGTATAAATTTGTTACAAGTCCTATGGTTTTGTTTCGTATACTATCATTATTAGTACCCCAGAAAGAATCTAGGGCAACAAATCTGGTGACCTAGCCGGCCACTGGTTAACTGGAGAATCTGTGGATCGGTTTCCATAAATATTTGTCAAATATTGGCTAACTAGTAGTGCATTTTGAGCTGGTGCTCCATCTTGCTGCCACACATATAACGTTTTTCATCAAGAGGTGTTCCTCAATAAACCAGGAGCGTTATTATTTAAAAACCAATATCCTATTTCCGTTAAGATGTTTTTATAAAAATAAGTACCTATATGCCATTGAACCAACCACACCATACGTTTAGGTGCCAAATATTTATCTAGGAATGAGCGGGTATCATCATTTTGTTTCCCCTACATTCTAGCGAGAAAGTCTAAGCGTCTTTCAGGATCATTATGATGTAAACCTTGGACCAAGTGTATTTTATAAGGATATTGTCTTTTTATATTCTTTGGATGCTACTTTTACCCAAACGTTTATATTATTTTCTTCATCACTGATAATTCTGTTATATTTTCCATTTATTTTACCGTCAGGAAAATATCCTTCTCTAAGACTTCTATCTAAATTGAAAAATGTCCTGTTATTTACAGTAATGTCGCCTAGCTTGGTCTTTTTTATTAGACTTAGTGGCTCCCGCATGTAGTTACGTGCTTCTAGCTTTTCTGCACCTAGTGTTAGAAACAATAACATAGCTAGACCACATTGGTACAGTGTTGCTTCTTCTGCTAGATTAATGATACTTATATGTCTTCTTAGGCGACAGTGTTCGGTAAGAAGACGTACTGCTATCCTAAGGATTTTTTTGTTTTCGATGCAGTGGGTCTTTCGTGAACTTAATCAACGGTTTCTTAATTAACTTTTTTGCTTGTCTCAATCCTAAATAGCTGTAACTGCTTTCCTGAGACTTGATTTTTTTTTGCATCAATTGATTAATGGATTTCTTGCACAATTCAATGATTTATATTGCTTGAATTTGTTGATGGTCCAACTAATTCTTCGTTGTATTGTGATCTGGGAAGCCAATTTCTAGTCTATTAAAGTTTATCTGATCCCATTTTGATAGTAGATGGAGCAAAATCGTCGGTGCAGAGCACAGATATTAGTGTACAGTTAACATTTCGGGTATATATTATACAAACTTACTTTGTTAAAATTTTAGTCCCGCGACTTTTCCACCAGCAAGCCAAGGTTCCTGCAGGAGAGGTATGTATAAGCTTTCCGGATCGAACGTCCTGCGTACTATGACAGATGCTGCCTTAGCACGATAGACGTTCGCCTGCTCAGGACCTCTATATCCTGTAGCGGCTGGTTGAAGATTTCGTGGGCTCTGCTCTTTGACCTTCGTCTACTTGCATTGGTGAAGCCTGCCAACTCGAGGCTTAGTTGTCTTTTGAAGGGGCTTACACCACTTTAGGTAGAGTGATCTTTGGCGAACTTCTTGCCTGATTTGTCATTTACGACTTTCACATCCTTTGGGCCGCTGGCTTTGTGGTACACGATGTTCCTGGCAAGATTTGGAACTGAAGTTGTATGATTAATAATATTGATTTAGTTTTTACAAAATTTTGATTAATAAAGTTTTGATGATATTTAGAATACCAATATGAATAAATAATAATTCATGAAAAAATTTGTCTAATTAAAATTTAACATGATACTTGTTCTTACGAAATAAATGTGATTGCATAAAATTAAAAAAATTAAGGAAATATGTTTTTTTACGGTAGTAAAAGAAAAGTAGAATAGGGGAGGGTCTGGAACAGTGGCCATAGAGGAACAGTGGCCACATTCTTGCTGTATTGTTATTAATTTATAATAAACATATCATGTCATTCAGTGAAGAATGTACCAATATAATACAGTGTATTTCTATAAAGTTTCCTGTTTGAACGCTAACGTATTTAAATTAAAATAAACTTAAGCTAAAATAAGTGTAAAAAGTAAGAAACAACTAGTACGTGAAATTTGTTGTAGTGACTAAATATACCAACCATTAGGTGAACTAGCATCAACAGTTTATACCTAGTACATTAAGTATTTACTGGAATATTAGTTTCTTAATTGCATAAAATAGTTTTTTGTTGCATTTTTTTGCATGTAGTTGGTGGTACAGTGGCCATGATAAATGAAGGTACAGTAACCACCATGGGTGTCGTTTGTTGGGGCGGCAAGCGGAGGGGGGGGGGGGGCAAGGGGGGAGCAGTTGCCCCCTGGCTTTTACGACTTAATCAACAACGTGTAAGATATGCATTACGAACAACAATCTCATAGAAATAATATTCAGGCTAATATAGCTAAAGAATATTATAGGTTGAATATATTTATTGCATATCTGGGTTCCGCTTTTCCGAAACTTTGCTAGTTTTTTGGAACGCTAAGGCATGTTAAAACATGGCTGCAGTCTATTCGATCTGTGCGAAGTCATAGTAGGGGTAGCAAAAGCGATACTAGCGCAAGCTGCGGATAATTCGAGTATTTTAGGGCGATATTTTGTAATTTTGGCGTATTTAATACACGTATACATTTTACTTTTTACTAAAAAAAATAGGTAGAAACAATAAAATGAGCAACCGGAGTTGTTATGTTGCAAATTATACTAGCAAAAAGACTGTAAATTATATGAATGTTCAGTAGCAAAATCTAAATTAAATAAAATAAATAAATGGACAGCTGTATAATAATAAAAAAAAACCTTTATTTTTGTAATAATTAAGCAATAAATAATTTTTTTATGATATTCTTTAACGTCCTTTAAATCTTAAATGTTTAGCAAATGATAAGATTTCTGCCTTTAATTATTGTATATGGCTGACATGCAATCTTGTGATTTATTGATAGGAAACCAGTTTTATTCATTAATTTCTATGGGTTCTTTCGAACTAAAACTGAAGAAAATATAAATTACAATCGCAAATATACCAATTATTTTTGTTATTACGTTTTAATTCTACGTTATTATATAATGGTAATATTTTTATTTTGATATTATTTAACCTATTCTTCAATGACAACTTATTAGGCTTAGGAAAGATCTCATACATTTTCTCGTAAATACCTACCTATGTTTTATTATTGATTTTTATTGACTGTTTTTAGCTGAAGTAATAAAAATATATAATAATAATTTTTCACTTGTTTTAAAATTAAAATTAACATATATATTTCTTAATTACGAACTCTATTAAAAATTGTGTTGTCAGTATACGCAAATAGCAAATATCGTCCGTTAGTGAATAATGAATAAAAAGAGGCTGACTGAAAAATAAATTATGTTTTCCGTTATCGATGTTTTTAGTAGAGAAAAACGAAATTTAAAATTTGCGTTTTCCTAGTGTTTTTATGTGTTCATTGACATATTTGAGTTAGTTTTTTTATGTTTTTGTTTTTTATAAATTTTTATTTCTAATATTATTAGGTATGTTCATATTTTCTTTTATATCACACCTTCTGTTTGTTTTTTAAAAATGTGCTTTAAGTTTCTTGTTTTTTTTAATTGTAGTTTTTGTCTTTTTTGTTTGGTTATTTTATTTATTAGAGACTTGTTATGACAACTTAAGTATCAGTTCTGTCAAATGGGTCAATGACATTGTTAGGGTTAGTACTAAAGTTTCACTCCCCTTATCTTCACTATTCAGTGAGATATCTGAATAATTTTGTTCTATTTGAAAGACTGGAACAAACACTTTCTTATGATGGATTCAATTATTCTGTGACGTCCTGGCTTACTTCCGGTTTTTCCGGAAATAACGAAAATCGAAATTTTTTATTATTAAATGGAAACCCTCTCTTTTATTGTAAATTTGAACATTTTTGTATAATAATCGTGTATTGAAAATTCTCTATCAGCTGTCAAAATGGCTGCCATATTGGGTAATATTTTTTCACTTGTCACTATCAATTCGTTTATGGAAAAAATATAGGAATGTACGATCTTCATAAAATCTTTGTAAGCTTCAAAATTCCCATTGAGACCCATTTACCGTATACCAGTGGCGTATCTAAGCATTTTTATTATTAGCAAACCGTTTAATAATTCCATACGCTTTTATCTTTGTTGTTAATTGAGATATTGGGATAAAAACTTTTTTGTTTAAAAGTTTGGAACAAATACTGTCATATACTGGATTCAATTGGTGTATGACGTCATGGCTTCTGGTTTTTCGGAAATAACAGAAAATCTCAATTTATTTTTTATTTTTAAGTGAAAACCCCCTTTTTTATTGAAAAGTTGAATTTCGGGATCATTTATGGAAAAGAATCATGTGTTAAAAATTTTCTGTCAGCTGTCAAAATGACGATCATATTGGAAAATATTTTTTTTTAATATGTTACAGAAAATTTTCAATACACGCCCCAAAAATGTCCCAGAAATTCAAATTTTCAATAAAAAAAAGGTTTTCATTTAAAAATAAAAAATAAATTACGATTTTCTGCTAGGTATTTCTGGAAAAGTTATAAGTAAGTCATGACATCACAGATAAATTAAATCCATCATAAGAAAATTCTCTTTTATTTTATTTCCTTTGTTTTCAATCAAATAAACATTCTAAAATTTTTTCAAAATTTTGCCCCCCTCCCTATAGAATTGTATAACGACGCCCATGGGGGCCACTATTTTATTTTATAATGAAGGGATGTCCACTGTACCTCAATTAGAAAAATATTAATTTATTTTAGATATTGTTCGGAAGATCTCAAATGTTGAGATAGAAAAAACACTATCTGCATTTAACCATGGGCAATGCAATTCGTGATGTAGTTAAGGGTGGATTATCAGTTAAAGCTGCGGTTGCCAAATACGACATTCCACGTACTACACTAAGGCGATATGTTAAAAGTTGCTATGACAGAACAGAAGAAATTGACTGGAATTCACCAATTTTGGAAGGGGCATCAAGACTAATACCAAATTGTTTTAAATTTTGGAAATATCTTAGGGAATAATTTTTTTTTTGACAAAATATATTTCAGTGGTCATTTTAATTGGACAAATTAAAATAAAGCGGTATTTTAAAATTATCGACTTATTTTAATTGGTAAAATACTAGTGGCCACTGTACCATCCTCTCATGGCCACTGCACCATCAATGTAGGTACATTGGCCATTTTACTTTAACTTTTTAAAGTTACAACATGTGTGTTAATATTTTCTTTTTTTCAATTTAAGAGTTTAATACTATAGAGGTAAATATAGTATGATATCGGAATCTCTAAAAATCACTTATTTTATTCTTTATTGTTTTATAAAAAAATGATTTATGACAAATTAGAAAACTAAATCTATCGTTATTATTGTTAGGTAATATTGTAAAAAGTGATCCACAAAAAAATTTTCTGAAGTAGAAAATGATTGAAAAATACAAAGAACTATCCGACATGAGTGAATTTTTCTAGTTTAGGAAAATTTGTGAATCACTCCTTATTTATTATGTGAATAAAACCATAAAATCAACGTGATAAAGACAATTTTCTCTTTCTAAATAAACGGATTAGCCGAAGTAAGTAAGGAATTGTATTTTACAGTAATTTAAAATTAAATTTGTATGTTAGCTAATGTAAAATAACAACGTCTCAATACAATATATGTGTGCGCTTAAATTTCGATCTATAAAAACTGCCTTACCGGCCTCACAGAATTCAAAATTCCGCCGACATACCCGACGTTTCTCACGTTCACCTTTTCAAAGTTCCAAAGCCGCCTTTTGTATAATACCTTCTAGTACAGAAACTTTGGGAAAATTGAATGGCCCATTGATGGTAAACTTCGAGGACCCTCGTTTTTTTTATTTTATTTTTTACCTACCGCCACAAAAAAGATATTTGGGTCTGTGTGAGCCAATAAAGAAGAAAAAGCGGCTGTTTAGGTATAAATTGAAAAAAAATTGGATTGTTATATAGAAATTGGTTTATTGGAAGTGGACTAGAAAGAAATGAAGTATTTGTTAAATGTTGAAAAGACAGATAAAGTGATTATCAATTTATTAAATAATATTGACGGATGTTTCCTTTCCTGAAAAATGAGTATAGTACATTTAGGAAAATGTAAAATATCTATTTCTTTAACGAAACGCACCTACGATAACTGCTTTCTTATTACATACATTATTTTAAAATTTTATAATATCTTACAATTAATAATAGTAGTTTATAAGGACGAAAAGTTGAGATTACGGGAAGTTTACCAGGCGAGACCTAGTCTAGCCAGGCAACTCGTAGGAATCCGAGAATACACTTTTGCGATCGATAAGAATAGCTAGATATATTCTTGATAACCATTATTGAACAATGGGCCATGTTCACATGTGAGATATGTTGTTCTATAAATTATATTATAATAGTCTCTATACAAGTTATTTTAAATAATCAGTTTGTTAAGAAAGCCAAAAGTTTTTAATAATAATAATAATAATAATAATAATAATAATAATATTAATAATAATAATGTTTATTGTTCATTTGTACATAAAATTACATGAACAAGGAGACTGAAATGGAAAGTTTTACATAATATACAAAAAAGAAAAATTAATTTGTGATAAACAATAATCTGTATCTACCTAAATAAAATTAAAAAAAAATGTAAAAAAAAAACGAAAATGCTAAAATACACACACCAAGAAAGGTTGGATGATTACATCAAATACGTAAATTACCTACTCGTTGATTATGGATGATCTAATTTTCATTGCTCCGCTTATGAATTTATATAGTTTGCTAAGTGTGATGTAGTCTGTTGATGATAGTATCGAGTCTAAGTCGTCCGAATGTCTTCGAGGTTTGATCAAGTCGCTTCTTAGGTTTTTATACATTGGACAGATCAGCAGTATGTGTTCGATAGTTTCTGGTACGAAACAATTGCAAATTGAGCAGATGACGTTAGTGTCTATTTTATGTGAGTTGTTAAAATATAAATAAAGTTTTTCGGTGTTGGCTATTCGTAATTGAGCTACAATTCGCTTAATATGTAATTTATTTTATTAAATTCGTTTTGTAAAAAGTATTTATATGTAGGGTGACAAATGCTGAGCAATATTTTATTTTGATCTTCCAGGGTATATTTGTTTAGGTAGCGGGTTAGTATTGTTTGTTTTGTATTTGAGTTAATACTGTTAATATTTAAATCTAGATCGCAATAGCTGATTAGACAGTGATGTAATTGGTCAATTCAGTTGTATTTTAAGTTATTGTTGGCAGACTCTTGGAGTTTAACTAAGTGACAAAGCGCTCGGTGAACATATCGAAAAAAAACAAAAAGTTTTTAAATTAAAACTAATTTAAATTTAAAATTTGAAATGTGTACGTCATCAGGAATATACCAATCAGCTTGTGTCGAAGTTTTTTCCTATACAGAACCAAGCCAACGAACAAATCGACATATATAATGTTGAAGTGAACGCACATCTTAGTGACACTTGAAACACCAACTAAACCACCTTACCTAACATTCGTTGTTGTTTTGTATACTTTTTTTCTCAATTCTCCATTTATTTCTTTTGTCTTTGCTAATTGGTTTAATTTTATTATTAATATGAGTTTGTCAGCTGGATTTATAAAGGCTGATTCAAGTGTGTTTTACTCATTGTAAACCATACAATGCTCAGTTTATAAGTGCCAAAGTTAAGCAAGTTAAGACAAAAAGGTATGTAACACCTTATTTAAAACTTATTTTAATTGTAATTACAGTTCATATGGAGCAATACACCTTATAATAAAAATATTTATTTCAGGTCATTAGGGTTGTCGAACAGTAACAGTTATTCAAAAATAAACATTTTACCTTTACGCTTTACCTCATTTATATGTATAAGAAAAATATATTTTTTTATAATAAATTACAGACACTGATATCCACAAATATAACACTAGAAATTGGGACGATATATCTGTACTTTGAAGCAACAAGGGCCAATCTCTAATGTGAGCAAGAGAGCGACGTTTTAAGCTGTGCTGTTGGTATTATTTCTATAATTAAAAATAAAAGTATAATTATGTATTACCTGAGAAATAGCAAATTTGTTATTGTATAAAACGAGTTTATACAATTTGCCTATCTTAAAAATTAAAACTAAATAACATCTAAAACTATTTGGAAGGGTAGTGCACATGTATTTACTATAACACTATTTTTATTTGGTCGAGGATTACTACTTGCTACATGTCATTGTAAATAATTATAATTTAAGTACGTTTTTGTGTATGAATGACTACTTTTTGTAAATATACAAACTTTTTCTGTTACAACTATTATACACGTCTAGTATTTGCATGAATTAATCTACGATAATATTGCTAAACTGAAATCATAAAAACACAAATATATTATGAAATAATTTGGAACATAGAAAAGTAATAAAAAATAAAAAAATAGGAATCCATAAAAATGTACTCTTAAAAATACTAAAGAAATCATCACTTTATTAAATATATTAATATTTTTAGATTTGCCAAGCAATTGTAATGCGATTTTCCTTGAATAACTTGAGAAAATGAGATATTTGCACAGTAAATGGAATAATTATACATGAACATAAAGTATTTTGCATTGTTTCTCCCACATTTGAAGTAAATAATGAGGTCGATAACAAGATGAATTTGATAACGAATCTTAAGAGGAAATTTTAATTTATGCATCTCCATTATTGTTAGGCTTGTGTATATATTTTTTATTATTTGTAAATAAAGTGTTTTTTTCTTCGTTTATCTTATTCAGGTACTTTTAATTTTTAATAATAGGTTAGTAAATAAAATTTTCACAGATTTTACATTTTTCTTTATATACAATTATTATAATCTCTGAAATGTGATAAATTATTAAGAAAAAACAAAAAAGTTTATTAAATTAATAAATTATTAAGTACCGTAACCTGGGACAACTTGGTCATGTTGGGTTAACTTGGTTTTGTTTATATTTATCCGGCTGTTTTTTTGGTGAATTTTCATGTCCCTCTCGTTTGTTTCTGGTAATAGTCAGTGAAAATGGTAAGTACTAGAGAACCCCCGGGCAAAGCCCTATCAAGATTATTCGAAAGAAAATTTGGAAAAAGCCATAGAACTGTTGAAATGGATGTGTCAAAAAAATTATCTGCTGAAACATATGAAATACCTAGGACAACTTTAACTCGGAAGATATTTGGAAAAAATTAGGGTTCAGTAGGCCGCCCAAGAGTCCTGTCAGCCGAAGAAGAGCGGAATATATCAGAGAGCCTTGGAGTGGTGGCCAATTGGGGGATCCCATTGACAAGGCTCGATGTAAGGACGGTAATCGCTATATACATGGACAAACAAGGAAAAACAGTCAGTATCTTCAAAAACAACAATCCAGGAGAAGATTTTCTGGATGAATTTATCCAGAGGAATAGGCTCTTCATTCGCCTGGCATCGAACATTAAAAGGTCCAGCTCCTCCGTGGACCGTGGAGATATTTTAAAATTTTCACCAATACCTATAAATAAGGATTTTAATATATACAACTACGACGAAACTAACGTCACGGAGGATCCTGGGGCCAAGAAGGTAGTGGTCCCCCAAAATACAAAAGGGGTAGAAAGGGTACAAAACTACTCTCGTACCCCATTAGCATTATGGTGTGCGGAAACGCTGGTTGTCTATAATTCTGAACACTTTTATGAAAACTGGACTGAATGAGACCCTCCAGAAACGAAATATGCAAGGCCCTTCTAGTTGGTTTGACATGAATTTGTTCGAGATGTGGTTTTTCAAAATACTCCTTCCGCACAAAATGGAAAACCGAAAACTCGATGCCACAACTATTGTGGTGGGTGATAACCTCTCCAGCCACTTTTCGTCTTCAGTTGCACAGTGTATAAACTGAAACATTGAGATCCAAAGTGCCGACGCAGAGTGAGCGATCTGATTCTTTAGCTGTAAACTGTGTCACAGGGTTCAAAATGGCCGCGCCCTATGTTGGGCATGTCGGACCTCTCTCTTGCCTCGTATAGTAATCAAAGTATGTGGTTTTGGTCACATACTTTGATTTTCTTTTACTATACGGAGAATGGTCGCACTGCGCAGCTTTCTGAGTGCCTTTAAAAAGGAGATAGAAAACTCCGCCATTTTGACGTGTTGCCTACATCTTGCCGCTATATTTTTAATAGGTGCGTTTTAATCATCCGCTTCTGCTTTGAAATTGTCGGTTTTCTTGTTTTAATCTGACAGGTTAAAACGACTAAACCGACAATTCCGGAAGCAGAAGCGAATTATTAAAACGCACCTGATATTTTGCTTGCTGCTGTCAGTGTCAGTGAATATTATTTTTGGAGTCACAGTTTATTGCCAAAGAATCAGTTAGCTCACCAGTTGAAAGTTCCAAAATAACATCCACTCTAGGGATACAAATTCAGGATACGCAGAAGACTGCTGTTTTATTATAGATGGTTGTCATATATTGTATTATTCGAGTTGCGCAGTATATAAACTGGAACATTGAGATCAAAAGTGCCGACGCAGAGTGAGCGATCTGATTCTTTAGCTATAAACTGTGCCATAGGGTTCAAAATGGCCGCGCCCTATGTTGGGCGTGTCGGACCTCTCTCTTGCCCCGTATAGTAATCAAAGTATGTGTTTAATGTGGACTATTTAGTGACAGAGCTGTCTGGGACCAGTTTAGTAGTAGAAGATTTACATAATAATTGAGAAAACTAGATATGTTTATCTTGTAATACTGTAATTCAAAACGTAAGTGTAAGGAAAATTATTGCATATATCGATAGTATACGAAAATGCCACATTAGGCATCTACAGACAATTAAATAAATCTATTGCTCTGATACTGTTGCAAGTCACAACATTAATACAGGAAGCAAGCAGAAATTTTTGTATACTGGCTTCATTCCAAAACGTTCCAAAAACGTTCACATACGCGAATTTTTCGCATAATTCATCGGGACCGTTCTCATCGCGTTCACTTGGTTGCTCGCAATGAGCAATGAAAATATTATAACTAGCAAATATGGTTGCGAAGTTGAAGATTTACGACCGCAAAACCGATACAACAATAGCATAATGTTCGTTTCGCAGAAAACAAGATCGAGGGTAGAGAGAGACAGGGGTTTCGAATTTTTAAGTAAGTACGAGAAGAACATAACGTTTGGCATCGTATCGGACCCGTGGATATATACATATATTATTGGTTTTTATTTGGTTGTGTGTTGAGATGTGCAGTGGCGTAGAAACACATATCAGATTATATACAGGATGTCGCAGAAATAACTACATTACTTTTTACCAAAAAAATATTAAGTAGTATGCAATACCGTATTTAAATACTTTTCAGGATGTAACTTAGAATCCGACGCCGTGAGCCCAAAATTTTCACACTAACTTACGGCTCTGGAAGACACAGTTAAATTTTTTGACATACGCCGTCGGTTGCAAAGTCTGCACCAATTCGGTTACCTTGGCATGCGACATTTTAAAATAATACTCATTCTATCCTGTAAGGTGTTTTCAGTACGCTTCTTTAAAAACATCATGTTTACATATTGTTTTTTTTTTTTTTCAATCAGTTAGGTTAAGCACTAAAATAGCAGTTACTTTCTTTAAAAACTAGTAAACAAGCATAAAAGCAAAATATTCTCAATTAATCCAAACGTATTTGACATTTAAACCTATTATTAATTTCCAGCCTTAGAAGCCTTATTTTTACGCTGGTTTTTGGTAAACTCAATTTATTTGAACTTCAAAACTTTTACATAGAGAAAGATAGAGAAACCAAAAATCTTTACATGGACACACTCTATGATAACCCTGGGATGGATCCGAGGAGATGCCATGAAATGGAAAACCTTTGTAGCCAACTGAGTGACAATAATCCAGAAGTTGATACCAAAAGATTACTGGAATCACGTTAAAACTCATGACAAACCTATCCAGAGGTATTCGCTCCGTGCGAAGTCATGGAAGGGGAAGCAAAAGCGATACTAGCGATAGCTGCGGATAATTCGTGCATTTTAGGGCGATATTTTGTAATTTTGGCATTTTAAATACACGTATACATTTTACTTTTTTTCAAAAAAAAGTAGGTAAAAACAATACAATAAGCAACCGGAGTTGCTGTGTTGAAAATTGAACAAATACTAGCAAAAAAAAAACAGTGAAACTTATATAAAAAATTTCAGTAGCAAAGTGGAAATTAAATCAAAGAAATAAATGGATAGATATACAATAAGAAGAAAAATTACCTTTATTTTTGTAATAATAACCGTAATGCTGCAAATAGTAGACATCCGAAACTTGAAAGGTTTTAAATCAACAATAAATTATCATTTTACCATGTTCTTTAATATCCCTTATTCTTAAATGTTCATTCAGCAAGGACAAGATTTCAAGATTTCTGCCTTTGATTATTATATGTGGTTGGAACGCAATTTTGTAACTTACTGATGGGAAATCAGTTTTAATCATTCATTCTATGTTTTCTTTCGAACAAAAATGAAAATATAAGTAATGATCCGTTTTTTATACATTTTAACTTCACGCTATTATTAAATGGAATTTTTTTTATTTTGACAGATTAGAGTAATTCTTCAATGAAAACTTATTAGACTTAGGCAACTTCTCATACAATTTCCAGTAAATACTGTTGCCTGCCTATATTTTATTATTCATTTTTATCGATTATACATAATTTTCTTTAATTTAAGCGATAAAAATATATAATAATAATAAATTAATGTTTTACTTGTTTTACAAATCCATATACTTTTATTAAAACTACCATATATACTTTTTAATTACGAATTCTATTAAAAGTTGCATTTGTCAGTGTACGCAGAAATAGTCCATTAGTATCAAAACGAATTGGCGCTGCTGTCGCGCACGGAGCGAATAGATATTAAAAAATTAAAAGAACATTTACTATATTGGCAAGGATCAAAATTGCTGCAAAATAAGGATGACTTTATTGATGAGAAAGGTATACTTAGAGTCAGAGGGAGACTACTTGAAGTAACTTCATTGATCTTGTAATTCGCAACTGTCACAACATAATGGAAACCAATTAACCCTTTCATATTGTATACAGCAATATTGGGTTATCAAAGGAAAGCAAGCTGTCAAAAAAGTAATAAAAAAATGTGTCAGATGTATAAGGTTCAAGAATCAAACTGCAAAGCAGCAGATGGGCCAACTACCAAAGCGTAGAGTCACACCGACTTCTCCATTTACACACACTGGAGTAGATTATGCAGGACCTATTCAAGTAAGAACAACTAAAGGAATAGGAGATAAGTCATGGTAAGGATATATAGCTATTTTCAGGTGCCTAGCAACGAAAGCAGTCTATCTAGAAGTAGTAAGCGCTATGACCACCGACTCGTTTCTAGCTGCTTTAAAAAGATTTACTTCAAGAAGAGGTCCATGTTCACACATATACAGTGATAATGGTACAACGTTTGTTGGTGCCAATACCTTGCAAAATGAAATATTTCAAATAACCAAGAAATTACTAGTTCAAAACTCCATGTCTACTCAAGGAATCTGTTGGCATTTTATTCCACCATCAGCTTCGCATTTTGATGGATTATGGGAAGCCGGGGTCAAATCAATGAAACATCATTTGAGAAGAATTGTTGGAGAATTAAAATTAACTTATGAAGAATTAACAACCCTCATGCATCCAATAAGAGCCTGCCTTAATGCAATGCCATTATGTCTCATAAGTGAAGATGTAGATAATTATACCGTCCTGATGCCAGGTCACTTCTTAATTGGTAGATAAATACTATTCAATTCGAATCCAATCAATACAGATATCAACAACAACAATAACAACAATAACAACAATAACAACAATAACAACAATAACAACAATAACAACAATAACAACAATAACAACAATAACAACAACAACAATAACAACAACAACAACAACAACAACAACAACAACAACAACAACAACAACAACAACAACAACAACAACAACAACAACAACCTCAATCAACGCTGGAATTTAGTGCAAAAGGCCGCTTTCTAGAAATTATGGACATCCGAATATCTAAATCAACTACAACAGAGATACAAATGGTGTAAACCTGAAGAAAATATGAAAATCTGCACCTTAGTGCTTATAAAAGACGAAAAATTTAATCCAAGCCGTTGGTCTATAGCAAGAGTTGCTAAAGTTTATCAAGGCGATGATAAAAAAGTCCGTGTAGTGACCTTAAAAAAAGCTGAAGGTAACAAGCTAAGACGATCAATACAGTTCAGTTACCCACTGATGCTAAATCTCACAAACCAATAAAAATGTCTCCTGATGCGAATGTAAACAGTAATTTAGTGAAAGTCTATATGCATCGTACACAGCCTGAGAAAAGACCACAAAACTTAACCCCCTACTCATGCTTTAAACTACTATTCCTAATAGCTCTTATATTCCCAGTTTCCCAAACTCAAGCCACCTACAGCCTTCATTATCCCAAACCAGGTCTATACATAGAGCATTTGGGACAAGGCAGGATAGACCGCAGGGTAACATTGCTCCCTCCTCTTTAATTATCAGTCCCCAATAACTTGATTACTGGGACCTTTTGGAGCCAACATGGAGGATCTGGACCACGGTATGGCGCTAACTTTTCAATGTTACCGCTGAAAACTGACTGCGCTAAATAGAGTCGTTGATTTTCTTAAGGACGGTTTAGGGGCCTTCCCAGTTCCGTTATAGTTTCTGATACAGTCCTTTTCGACGGTTGGGATTATACAGCCATATTGGGTCGTCTCTCACAAAATGTGTCCCTGTGGCATGCATGTCGATTCTAGCTTTTGCTTTATTGCTGTTGACTAACGAACTAAATGTTCCCTAACGAATTTTTCTAATTTTTTTCCTAAAGTTCTTTTTGTACGTGGGAGATATACGGCCCTCTTCTTTACCAGAAATCTGTCTTCCAAAAACAAGATCTTGGTGGTAATAGGTATCGTGAGATGATGTGAGCAATCACAAGCGATGACAAGTCCCGCGTGGGAACCAAGTTAAAATTATATATGGTATGTGAAATGAGAGTGGGAAGCTCACACCGCTGAAGAAAGTGGTATTTATGCAGTTTAAGAAGAGTAGGTAGATGGTAGAAACTATATAATTAACGAAGTGTTGTAGAAGTAGTAGCGGGTCTTAACGTAGCAGGCTCCTCAATGGAACCGATTATAAGTAGACATAAATGTAACATTACAACCAAGTGACGTGCGAGTACTTAAAGGATAGATATTTCTGAACTTTAATCCACTAAGAAAGGTATTAACTTTTAAATCAAAATAAATTTGATAGAAACTACGTAGTATCGATGTTTATTTATTATAATTTCAATTAAGTGTATTAATTAGCGATTATGTATTTTTGTTGATACCCTGTATATCGAGCAGTTTTAAATAAGCGTATATATTTTATTTAGATAATTTTATTTTTTAAACTTTTCTTGACAAATGAGAAATAATAATATTTTCTATATGTACCCAACTTTATGGCAGACGCCGTATATTATGTAAAATTAAAAGTTAAATCTTTTACGAAAATCCTGAGAAAAGCACATAACGATTATTCAATAAAAGTTTTATTAACAAAATAGTATGTTATGCCTAAAACTTTTTCTGAACATTTTTTTGTTCAGTCTCTGAGCTTTCGTCAGTGACGGGGCCGACGAGAGGGGGTAGCCGGGACAAATTCCCGTGGCCCGGGCACAAGTGGCGTGCGGCAGCGGCACAAGGGGGCTTGGCAGTTTAGATGAGGACGTTTTATTTTTCTAGAAGTTCGCCACAAAAGGAGGGAGGAGCGCTGATTTTTGTAAAATACACCTTTCTTTAGAAAGGGCTTAATTTTTTTTATAAAATTGTCGCAAGGCCCCACCTGGAAAATTTTTCTCGGCGGCCCTGAACAGTGATTTGGTGAAATTAAACATTATGTATGGGCTTTGTGCCCATGAATTGGTAGAATATATCCTAATTTGTGTTACTTAATAATTAAATGAAAACTATTTTATTTCTCTTTTATTTTGGTACAATTTAAAATTTTTGACAGTTTTTGTGGGAAATAAATGCATGTTAAATAGTTTTGTATCCTTGAACATACTCAAGACATCTCCATACATCCTTGTCAATCTTCATACTGGTTCATACATTTTTTCACAGATTGAGAAATTATATAGTTTTGGAGTTTTCTGTTGATTGTCCTTTGAATTTTCCATAATGGCTTATAAAAATCTAGAGTATCTATAATATCTATTCGATGTCATAGTCATACATAGCCAGTTTGATCCTGTTGACAGTGGTGTAAAGGAAATATTTAATATCTCGGATTATAAATTAACACATTGCACACTAAACTTATCAGTTACAGTTAATAGTCCCAAAGAATTTCAGTCGAGAAATTTAAAAAACATAAATCGTGATATTTTAAAAGACATGCTACTATTTACTCCTTTTGAAAATATTATTACTTTTGATAACTTTGATGATAAGGTTGAGTTTCTTAATAGCACTTTGTTAAATATTTTTGATATTTTAGCCCCAGTTCATTCTAGCAAATTTTAAAAACCACCTTGGTTAACCGATAATGTTAAATTGATGATTAAGCTTAAAAAAAGGCATTTAACTAATTTAAATGTACTAAAAACTCGCAGCATTGGGATTATTATAAAAACTTAAAAAATTTTACAACTTCCGCTATAAGAAATGAGAAAAATGCTTATCTAGAATACTGCCATGTTAATTCAAATGGCCGTATTTGTTTAATGCTTGAACGTGAGAAAAAACGATTTTTCAAGAAAAATCACATACGCCCAAATTTCTAAGCGTTAAATCTCGGGTTTTATAGAAGATATATCCATGAAAATTATAGAGATGGACAAAAAATTCATTGTTGTCATGCGTAGTGGTCATATCTTTATTTCAAGGAAAGTTGCAGTTACGGCCATTTAAATTAATACGGCAGAATATTGTATAAATAAGTCGAAAGGTAATAATAAATTATTTTGGAATAAAATTAAAGAATTTATTATACCTGCGAAATATTCTAATAATTCGATTCCTGTTAACCTTAATAATCCAGATGAAATTAATAATCATTTTTTAGGTCCGTCGACACGTATAAAAGAAATAAACATTAATTTAATTGAATTCTATAGTAATAACCGAAAGGATAATTTACGTTCTATATTTTCTTTCAATGTTGGCAGTACAACAGTTGTATATAAGTATTTGATCGAAATAAAGTCTGTAGCTTCGGGAGCAGATTAGTTAAATATTCACATGCTACTTCTTTGCTGTCCTGAAATTTTACCTATAATTACACATATCATAAATATTTGCCTCACCCGTTGCATTTTTCCGCAATCTTGGAAGTTATCAAAAATCTTTCCTTTGCCCAAGAAGAACGCAACGAGTGTGATCGATTTGCGTCCCATCTCTAACCTGCCAGTGTTATCCAAAGTAAATGAAAAAATCATGAAATTTTAATTAAATATTTACTTAGAAAATAATGAAATACTTCCACTGCGACAGTCAGGTTTTCGTTCTGGCTATAGTTGTACTACAGCTCTACTTGATGTCACTGATGATCTCTTTAGACATTGATGCTAAAAAAACAGCAGCACTTGTTATGATCGATTATTCCAAAGCATTTGATACTATTAATCATATAATTTTATTATTATATTTTATTGGTTGCTCTAATGATGTCATTAGACTATTTAATAGCTACCTTGATAACAGGAAGCAATTTGTAGTTACTGATGCAGGTTCAGCAAATACTAAGCAGATTCCCTGTGGAGTTCCCCAGGGATCAATACTTGGACATTAATTATTTTCACTATATACCTCTAACTTTGGGAATAGCATTAAGAATGGTAAGCCATTCTTTTATGAAGATGATACTCAAATTAAATTTTCTTTAGATCATGATAATGCTTTAGAAGCAAGTAATCATATTAATGAAGATCTTGACAGACTAGTTAGACTTTCAAATATTCATTTTTTTTAAATTGTAATGTTATTTGGTAAATACCTACATCAACTACATAATGAAATGCAGATTCTAGTTGATGGTAATATATTATCATTTTCCTCATCTGCTCGCAACTTAGGTTTAGTAATTGATAATGACTTGAGGTTTAAACTTCACGTTAACCTGGGCATTCAAACAGCTTATATGAATCTAAAAATAGTTTATCATATTCTTCCAACTTCAACAAAAATATTATTAACAGATTCCCTGGTTCTGTTTAGATAGTACAGACTTAACTAGAATTCAAAGAATATAGAAATTCGACATAAACTCAAGGATTCAAACTGGCTAGATATGAAATCCGAACGAGTCTTACACTCGGCAAATCTGGTTCATTCTATTATTTTAAATAAATCTTCTCCATGTCTTTTTAATAAAATAAGGTATCGTTCTAATGTTCATAATCTAAATCTACTTTTTTGTGATCGTATCTCACCTCCAATACTTAATACTGCTATTTTCAGACGGTCTTTCACGTATAACATTTACGCTGTGTACAATGATATCCTAGAACGTTTTAAAGAAATGTCTGTAAAAAATTTCAAAAAATTTTATAAAAAGTTTCTTCTTGACACAGCAAAGTAATAGCTACCTACATTTTAGAATGTTCATATTTTGTTAAAAAAAAATCGTATTTGTTTATATATATATTGTTTCTTGTACGATGTCTTGTGGCGTTGGACCTATTTCAGGACGTGATCAGTCTCTACTGTTCACCAGTCATTTTTGCAGCCTTCTTTGGCACATGTTTTCTTTTTCTCATGTTTTATATCTGTATAAAAAAATTGAAGTTGCAAATAAAGTTTATTATTATTATTAAAGGGAGAGGGTAGAAAACGTTTTATTGGTGGTACATATGAGTTAATTTGTTCCCACTACAGAGAAATTAGTTTCTCAATGAAGGTGGTGCAAAAAATAATTAGTGGAACATATTGGTACATGACTAGTGCATTCTAGTGCCATAGTTTTTTTTAAAATATCATTGGGTGGGCGAATTCACTAACCTGATTTAATGCAATAAATATTTAAAAAAGGAAAATAATTCCATCTCAAATAAATTATTTTATTCAATAAATATTTGTTTAAGTTTTTATAAGGTGAAATGCAAATAATTTATTTCATTTTAACAGTATTTAGGAAAAATACATATTTATTATATTATTATCTTAAAAAAATTAAGAAGACGCATGGCAAAGAAATCTTAAAAATTTTTCAGATACATATTAGTTTTGCCCATTAGAAAAAATTAGTTATTTGAGTAAAAATAATTTTTTAATGCAAATAATAATTATAACATTCCAGCCGCTTATACATAATTAAAATAAATATTAAACGATTGGTTAAAAGCGTGGTGCCGCTAAATCTAAATGGAATATTAAAAAATAATGTTGTGAATTATTATAAAAAAAAATTTTTTTCAATTAAGATCAAGAAGATGGTTAAATTTCAATTCACCCCGTACACGCCAATCTCAACCCACAATCTATCAACTATATCCAAATACAAGATGATAAATAAATTTTTTTATCCTCGATCTCACCCATACGTAAGAGCTCAACAGCTCAAAAGTAGCTCCAAAAGACCAACAACAATACGATAGTTAGACTAAGCTCCTTAAGGCTGGCGGGGACAAAGAAGTCAAATAAGTATTTATGAACACGAGCCGACACTGATGACAAGCCGAAGGGCAGCGTTATGATTTGTGGCCCTTATTTTAACTGGAACTGTGGGTGTTGCCACATTCTCGGTGTCTTTAACGTTAGAGGTGGATGCAAATTTTATTGATTATAACTGTTCTTAAAATATAACAGTTGGAATAA
>OV651818.1:47208340-47292998 GCA_927349885.1 Psylliodes chrysocephalus | reverse complement strand
TTTAAATCTAATTTTTAACACGCTTTTATTAGCTTCACCTGTATATATGTATGTATGTATGGATTAAAAGCAAGTGACTTATTACTGTCAGTATATCCCACTTCCTCAAGTTCGTTCGTTGGCCGAGCGGTCTAAGGCGCGGGTCTTCGCTCACGTCGACTCACCGATCGTGGGTTCTAATCCCGTCCACGGCTGAAAAAAATAATTGTTTTTTTTTCGGCAATTTTTTTTAAGAATTATTCGAACTAAAAAGTAAAAATTAAATATAGTTTAAAAAAACTAAAAAAACACGCTTTTATAATACATCGAACTAAAAAGTGAAAAATAGTTAAAAAAACTAAAAAACACGCTTTTTAGAGCATATCAAACTAAAAAGTTAAAAATTAACACGCTTTTATTCAATAAGCTTAAAACAGTAATAAATGGAAAATACTAGTATTATTGTGAAAAAAGCGTGGGGCGCTTTGTCCATATTTCTCGTACCTACATCGAACGCCCGACGCTTTATTCACAATAATAGTAGTATTTTCCATTTATTATTGTTTTAAGCTTATTTGAATAAAAGCGTGTTAAAAAAAAATATTTTTAACTTTTTAGTTTGATATGCTCTATAAGCGTGTTTTTTAGTTTTTTTAAACTATATTTTTTGAAGCTTCATATAAATGTACTAAACTAAACATGATTAACTTGCTGAAGTACATAAATATAATTTAAACATAAAACACAACAGTAATTTAAGATACAAGTATGGCAAGTGACTTATTACAGAAAGGTTTTTTCAGTAGAATATTTCAAATATATGAATTTACAAAAAATAGTCTAAAAAGTAGTAGTACTACTACTGGGAGCATATCATCATCTGAATTAGGGCGTGGTTCAAAGCCCACTTGTACTGAAGCTCTAGGCTTATTGTACCCCCTTGAGTTCGCTTCTGCTAAGGTTTAGCAGTTGATGTTGTCTGCTCGTGGATGGACCCTCTATGAATCTTTTAGACTGTCTAAGTCCAGAAAGTTCCATCCAGAGCCTATGGTGTTCTCTTTTTATTTGTTCCTTTAACACCCATTTAACATGTTGGTATGAGATACCACATGTGGGTTCTGGTCCAATATGAGTTTTTTCCGCTCCCTTCCTTGCTAGGAGGTCTGCTTTCTCGTTTCCAAACACTCCCTCATGTCCTGGCACCCATTCAAGGGTAACCTTGTTATGTTCTGCCAGAGCCTGGAGGGATTGTTGGCAATCATATATTAATTTAAATTGTACTTCTACCCTTTTTAGTGCTTTAAGAGTTACCTGACTGTCTGTCATGATAACGATTCTCTTATCTCTAAGAGAGTCATTTAGCATGACTTTGGCGCAGGCATTTGTTGCTGTTACTTCAGCCTGGAAGACTGTTGTCAGTGACCCCAGGTTCAAACTAATTGTCCTCCCTGAGTTCACATGGTAGATCCCAGCTCCTGTGATGTTTTCATTTTTACTGGGAGCATAAGAATAAGCACTAGGGAGTAATAAATGAAATAATTTGAATTAAATTTCGATGAAATTTTGTTTATTTTTACAATGATTATAATATTCTATAGCTTCGCATTGGACATGTATAGCTACCATACCATCTTCATCACCAATGGACAAATTAATAGAAGCTTGTCCGCTACCGTCAACATTAACAGATTTTCCAGTACAAGATCCATTTCTAAGTTTCCAGAAATGATATCGCAATAAGTACCAGCAGGCAAAGAAGTCTGCAAGTTTTGGTTGATGTCTCATTTAGAGTAAATGCAATGAAACCTTTGTCTCCCCTTCCAAAAGAGATTTGTTGATCGCCATTATCCCACCAGTTGGAGATTTGGGTACCTGCAACAGCATTCCTAAACCCAACCATATTGGAGATTTGCCTCCATCTGTGTTCGCAGACCCAACCGTTAGTGCAAGAACCATCGTCGTTAAATCCAGGTCCATATCCTGGTGGACCTGTATCTGCGTCATCAAAGGCAAAGCTGGACATAATCCTAGTAGTTCCATAAGGATGTGCTAACATAAATGCAATAGCCATTTTGTACGGTCTTGGATTTTTGTAGGTAAGAATCGCACTAGATCCATGTCGTTGATTGTCATGGTTGTCAATGAAAGCTACTGCGTCAAAGCCTTCGAGTAGATCCCACTCCGGGCCCCAAGTTTTCAGAAAATGAATTGGATTGTTACCCTGAAAAGCATTACCCAATTCTGTGCCAATTTGAATTCTAAAACGGTTCCAAAGCTGTTATATTCTGTCTTTCTTTTACTCCTTCTCCACCTAGAAACACAATATCAATTTTTATATTTTGTTTAGCTATTATAATAAATAGTTTTTTATGGAATTTGCTTCGCCTATATTGCACTTACCCATATCAATGACTTCTTGATAATAGAATGGTCCTTCCACCAACAGAAACATCCTTGACGGAACCGTAAATCGCTTGGAGATCTGCCGGCCACATATGCTTAGCTGCATCTATTCTAAATCCTGTTACGCCCAGATCTACCAAATGGTTCAAATATTCAATGATTTTTCCACGTACGTATTCCGAGCCCTATAATAAAAATAAAGTGTTCAAATTTTATTAGTACGCTAATTGAGTCTAGAGCTTGGCAAAAAGTGATTCAGCAATATAGAAAAAACATGGGTAATCCCAGGAAAGCAAATTAACTTTGGAAAACATCAATCAATTCGTTAATTGGTAAAGTGATCAATTATATACTGCCAGAATTCCACCAGGTACAAAAATAAGTATCTTGTACCATATCTATACATCCACATATATATTAAAAGTTTTATTGGTGAAATAGCAAGAATGCCGTGTGGCTCGAACTAGCACATCAAACTTCTTTAGAAGAATCTCGAAAGTTGCTCTCGTAGATGGTCTAATAGAAGGGGCATGATTATATAGAAAACAATGATGTCTGGGTTCGATCTCCGGGCTGTGGCAGGATTTATTTCAAATCTTCAAGTATTTGTTTTTACTTTTGAGGTTCGGGGATGGTCTTAATAATTCGCAGGTGGATTTTTGAGATTTATTACTGAATTTTCAAAATATTCACAAAATAATGTAACTTTCGATGATGAAATAAGTTTAAATTACGTAATAAAAAGAGGAAAGCAGGAAGAACTGTACAATAAATGGATTTAATTACGTCGAAGTAGAGAGGGATAAAAATAAATCCTAGGTTCGTTCGATCTCTCGTGAAATGCAAAAATATAAAAAAATATATGTAACTAAAGACAAATTATCAACGAATGATCTAACCAACAAATAATGTTGATAATGATCTAATTAATGTTTCTTACTTGATCTAAGTCTGGAAGACCGTCAAGCCAGCAGTTTCTGATATTGTTGGGATCTTGATAGTTGTTAACGTCACACCTGCTATGGAAATCTCCAGGACCAAATGGTACAGCTGGAAATTGCAAGTTTTCAACATCTGCTGAGTTTCCAGCAGTACCACCTCCTGAAGTAGCTGACATTTGATTAAATACAGCATCCACATAGATTCTAAAAAAATATATATTATCTTACATTTTTACATCTTAATACCTAACAAGAAAAATTATACAGGGTATAATAAAAAGATGTACAGTAAATTTCACCACAATTTCTGCGGTCGCACAAAAGCTGATTCAGCTAAAGCCTTGGTTTCTTTGAACACTTCGTCGCGGTGAGCGGACAGTCCGTCAACCGTCGCGTTTTGACGATTTTATCCAACCAGAATATTTAAATGGGAATGGTTTTCTTGAATCCGCTTAGCTGAGCAGGACGGCGTCATGCCGCTGATTTGTCACGAAGAGTTGGTTGATATCTGTTGAGTTTGATATCAGCGGAATCGTCGGCGTGTGCGGAGACTATATTGTTATTAATTTTAAAACAATGAGTGACAAATTCACACATACAGATCACATCATGACTTTATTTTTAGGTTTCTTGGAAATTATGTCCTTTATAAAACTCAACACGAATTTAAAAAAATCTGTAGAAAGTCTAAAATACTCCCTAAATTTGGTTTCATTTCCAAAAAGCCTCCGCTGCACAGTGATATTAAAGGCACCTTCTGTATCGCGACACAAAAACAACTCATCCACTGGCTTATTGGAAACTTTGACGGTTGCAATTGCCAGTTCCTCTTGTTCTTCCTCTTCCAACAATAATAACAACGCAAACAATTTATTTGCATCCATTTTAGTACCTTTCGTTTACATTCATAATACATAAACAGCACGTACATATATAGAGAAAGTATCACTTTCTATATTTTCTAACAAACCACCTCGGGCGAAAATTGCTGTCCTCAGCGGTCGACGGACTGTCCGCTCACCGCGACGGTGTGTTCAAAGAAACCAAGGCTTAACTTGGTTACATAAAAAATGGATAGTAAAAAAGTTGCAAGGTTTTAAAGTAGAAAGTTTAGAAGTGATGTTTGGCCTCGTTTTATGTTTTTACTCTAAAACGGCTTTACATATCTTTATAAAAATGTACATGGAATGTTAGTATATAGTGAGCAATAAAATGGAGTTAGTGAAGTTTAAAATTGTTTTAATTCTATTGTTTTGTAGAAAAGTTGCGCAGCCCTTTGTTCCGCTACTTTTTTAGACAATGAAATTCAGTTTGAAACAGGAGCTCACTAAAATTTTACTTCTGTTTTAAATTTTTTTGGTCTATTAGTATTTCTTTGTAAAAGCCTAAATTACTAAGGTGAAGGCCGCTGACGGAAAGTCATCGTGAAAAATGCAATGAAATTTCTCTAATAAACAATGAATATTTATTTGTTCATGATTTTTTACTATTTTACAACTTCATTTACAATTAGCCCCTTGTGTTATCGATCATCCAAGAAAATATAAAATATTTTCAAAAATCTAGTATTTTTCACTCAGGGGCGGTTTCTCCATTGGTTCATTTGTGCAGTGAACACCCAATTAAATTTCATAAAAACACATTATTTTAATATTACATAAATAACATAAAAATATAAATTTAATTTTAATATTTTTATTTTCATACGTGTTAATCTATATTTTTTGGTACATCATTGCCCTCTGGCTGATCGCGTCTCTGTGGCACAGAATACCTAAGTATACTGTGTCTGTGGCGCATTATGATGAGTGAGCCTAACACGAGTGAGACGATTTGGTGAATGCATTAAGTTAAAAAGAGAAAACAACACGCCAACATATCCTTCAAACGTCAAAGGAACACATTAATTGCTGCGTTTGAGAATCCACATCGGATGCATTTTTTACCTCTCGAGCGTTTTTTTATTCACATCGGACACATCTGTCCCATTACATTTACGTATAATGAATCACGTGATCAAAGATTTTTTACATCTCAGATGCATCCGATGTGGATTCTCAAACGCAGCAAATAGAGGACTTCTATACAAGGGAAGTGCAACCAACTTGACAAAATAAAATTGACACTAATGACATAAGAAATCGGGTCACATAAAGAGGCTGTTTTTTAGTTTGATTTTTGGTTTTTCCTATCTACTTTCATGCCATTTGCATACCTTGTTGTACCCGTAACGTGAAAAAGACTTTTTATTTTAGGGTATTTTACATTTAAAGGTTGAAAACATTTGTCAATATCAGCTGTCGATAATGTCAAAACATAGCATTGCATTTTATTTTTTGTTGTTATTAGTCTAAATGTGTTTCTCCTGCTTTCTTGAAACATTATTTTTCATTTGGTTTTATTTATTTATGTCGATTGCAAAATGCTGCTGCTACGAATACAAGTTCTATAAAATATACAACCAACATACAATACTAATTACGTTATGCCCATCTATGGTTACGCCTGTGTTCTATCATCAACATAATTGACAGCTGACAATGACAAAATATTTCAACCTTTAAATGTAAAATACCCTAAACTAAAAAGTCTTTTTTACGTTACGGGTACAACAAGGTATGCAAATGGCATGAAAGTAGATAGGAAAAACCAAAAATCAAACTAAAAAACAGTCTCTTTATGTGACCCGATTTCTTATGTCATTAGTGTCAATTTTATTTTGTCAAGTTGGTTGCGCTTCCCTTGTATAGAAGTCCTCTATTGGCGCGCCGCTCACAAACAAGGTTGCCAAACCAGTGTTGCCAGTCTAGTACAATTCACAAATGTACTAGATGTAGTACATTCTGCTTAAGGCAGTGTTCACGTGTAAAATATATTGTGTTCCTTGTTTGAGTTCGTTATCTATAAAAATCCCCTTTTTTTCTCTTCAATAAATTAGATGTCACTTCAAATAGAATTCGAAAAATTTGGTACATTTAAGGAATCTGGTACATTTTTTAGACAAATCTGGTACATAACAAAAACATATTCTGGCAACACTACCAAATCAAACAAACTGTCATTCCGTCTAGCTGGGGTTCAGTTATATAGCGCGAATTTAGAGATGAGTAGTAATAACGTAAATGTACCTACTTAACACTTACAGATTTGCCAATATCCATCTCTAAATTCCAGTGTGACACCGGAATCACTTGAAACTTTAGAGACGTTGTAACCGAACTTTGATTTTAGTTCAAGGACGACTTACCCACAAAGCATGTATCTTCTAGAGACCCCACGCCAATGTTAAACTTTTAAACCAAATTAGCGCCACCTTGTGTTTGGAGCTGGAACTAAAATGACAATTGACAGATGGCGGTAAATTCAAATTGTAATTTTTAGGAGTAGGTAGTAGTTTTAAATTAAATTTTAAATGATTTCCACATAAATTATTTTATAAAATAAAGTATGGAACTAGTAAGTTCGAAACTTTTATTTTACAAAATAATTTAGGTCGATTATACCAAATTTGAAGAATTAATTTGTTATAAGGGGTCTAATGTGGAGAGTTGGTTCTGCATATTTTTATTAAATAAATATAAGATATATCAATAAATAATAAAATAGAACATTCTTAAAATATGTTTATTAATAACTTAAATAAATATTATTAGATAAAAATAAATACAAATAATAATACATATTTAACGAATACTTACTTGGAGCAAATAGATATATAATCTCAAATCTTTAAAATACCTATCAATAATTTAAATGTGAAGTAGAGACTAGGATATTACATTTTATTAACACTAAAGTTATATATTTTATAAATGTCTTTTTAACTGAGGACAAATGTAATATAGGTATTGTATTAAAAGGTGAATCCTTTTAACTATTCATTCAATGATAAATAGGTATTTTCCTTTCAAATACAGATGGTGGTATTACTCTCTTATGTGAAAAATGATTTCGGAATCTAGTCCAGTGATAAATTGATTATCAATTAGTTGTTGTCCCCGTTTGTCTTTTTATGATGCAGATGCATGGTGAATATATATATGGTGAATCAATGAAGTTTTTCTCGAAGTTTTCAACGTAGCACCAAAATTATTGCAAAACACAGTAGGAAATAAAAAAGCGAAACATCACAATTTTGCAAATAACTAAGACGAAACTATAAACAGAAACCAAAAGCCAAAGCCAACAAAAAAATCACTAAAATCAGACGGAAAAATGAAACTAACCAAGAACATAAATAAATACACGTCACATCTTTGGAGTCTTTGGTTAAGTTTTTCTCCCATAAGGCTTAAAAATGGAGTAAGAAATCATAATTTCACCAGAAGCCCCATCTAGAGTTTGGAGCAAATAGCATAAAAAATGTCAGTTGTCGGTTTTGACCTTGGTCATTCACGTGGAACCTCTATGTGCTTTGTGGACTTACCCAACTCCGACTCAGCTGAGTTCTGTTTATAAATATGGACCTGAATATATTTGTATCCTTGTTTATCGATATATAAAAGAAGAAAGTGAGAATACACTCAGTGAGACACGAGATCCATTTACAAATTATACTTTTTATGGATTTGTGTGTTCCGTGAACCGAATTTTCATTGTTTTGAGGTTGGCTGTACTGGTCTTAGGTTCTGTGTGAATTTACTAGTGTTTATGTACGATGGAATCGTATTCGGTGAAATTTATAAAAACAAATAAACATAATTTCGTGAATCGAGTACTTATAAAAAAGAATGGCCCACCTCGATCGGAGATAAACATTGTTTAAGAATGTGCCATAAGAAATAGAAAGTTTAAACATACTTTTAAGATTGAACAATATAAAAAAACTTCGTGGTTGTGAGGGTGTGATAAACAACATGCTTTGTTTTGTTTTCCTTGTTTAGTTTTTGCAAACAATGAAAATACTAATTCAGAAAGGACAAAAACAGGTGTTAGGGATTTATCTCATTTATCAGCAAAAATTAAAAAACACTTTTATTATTATTATTATTATTATTATTATTAAACTACTGAACTACCCAATGAACCGAGCAAAAACCTGACACTGATTATATTAGGTAAGCATGTTTTTGCATTATTTCTATAATTTAAACTTGACGTTTCTTTCTTGCACTGTATTAATCGAGGAATTAATATTGTACCCGACATTGTGTAAATTATATATTTTTTCTTCTATAGAGCACAGAATTAAAAATTGTGGACACCCTTTTTAAATTATAACGAGCCGCCACTGCCTTTAATTATAAAAACATAATTAAATATGGGGGATTTAAGGGGGGGGGGGGTTGAAATTAAAATTAAAAACAAAAAGACAAAAATGAAAAGCGATATCAACATTTTTTAGTAAAAATCAAGCCCTATAAGGAGATGAGGCCTATTGATTGTGAAAACAATCTGGTAGAAAATGGAGTTAAGGGAGTCTGTTAAACTGCGAAGAGTATCATTTAGAATGCCAGGCATTATATATCTTTGTTCTAGTTTTTATTTGTGTAATCGTATGTATTGTGATGGGACTGATCTCATAAAATAAACATTTAAAACATTTTAGTTCTTATTTTATTTAGAAGTTATTATTTTAAAAGGTATTTAAAAAACATATTTTTTATTTGACATCTGTGACAAATTTTGAAAATGATTAAATTTACAATTAAAACTGAAAAATGGTAGGTAAAGTTTCATATAATATTTTTTACACAAAAATCAATGTCAAGCTTTCTACATAACCCTATATATATATTTAAAAATAATCTCAAATTATGAACAAAAGTCAGTTTACTAACTAATAATGTTTATAGGTGGTTTTCAATGTATCAAAAAAAAACAAATATCACACTAACTAAAATATTTATTAATTAATAGTTATAGTGCTTGAAAATAGTATGATGTTGATAATAACTACATTTAACACAAACTCAAATAATAAAAAAACAGCGATATTGGCTCTTGTACAAAGTTTTGGACCGAACTTACAAAAATGATAAAAGTATTGGAAAAAGTGAACACCCATTTCAAATTACCACCAGCCGCCACTGTTATAACCTTTCTTCTGGGGCCTATAACCACGGATAACTCAGTAATTAAGGCTTTGGCAAACAACTACTGGGAGACGAAAAAATGTCAAAATAGATTTAAGATTTCAGTGGTGTCCTGTTTTAAACTGAATTTCATTGTCTAAAAAAGTAGGAGAACATTTTACCTATACTTTTTTACTGCACATATTTTTGTTGTGCCCTGTGTATGCAACAGTGCATTAACCAGTATTAGTAATCTTAATAAAATGACCAATTTTCCTTTTAGCAAAAGCAAAATAAATGCGGGAACATTTATTTATTTATTTAATTTAAAAGGTACAGTACAGAATTATGATTCCAAATGGTACCATTGAGTAAGGAAATTATACTCCTTTACTCAATGATGGTACTCAATACAATATACATACCTAAATAAAAACAGATACTATTTAAAAATAGGTAGGTATTATTCCGGTCAAGATATAAGAGCATGGTTATCAGCGACTTAAAGATAAATAAGTACTTCTTTACACTGGAAACAAATTATTCAGGTCCGCATTATAGATAATACCTATCTAATTTTCAGTACAAAATGAAAAATGCCTAGTAATAATTTATATAATTCTCAATCTTTATATCTATAATCTGCAATTCTCAGAAAAAGTAGTTAAGTATTTATTTATACCACTAAAAACAAACTTTAAAAACTTTTTTCTAAGTAGGCATATTCTTATCACACTTTCTTTTGATTTTATAAAATACGCTTAGTGTATTAAAATGTAATTACCATACTTGATATATCAGCACCCTTTTTTTGTCCCTATATCTATTCTGAAAGGTTGTTGTATTTTGGTATGTAATTAATTGAGAAAATGTTTACTATTCAATATGTATCAATTGTATTAGACTATTTACAGAGCTTTAAGAGCTACAAGGCTGTTCTAAGACATTTAGCAGTATATTAGTATTATGTTTTCTCGTTTACCTTACTCCTGCGTTATTACATCTTTGTACCATATTAGCAAATGAATTTTCGTCCCCAGATCTAGTGGTAAGTGCGTAACTTACAGGTTGGTACCTTTCCCACCATGGTCTGTTTCCTATAACTGCATTTTCATTGGGAGGTGATACCTAAAACAAGAAAATTTTTGAACTACTTAAATAATTTGCTCATCTCAAAGAATAAGACAATGATTCACAAAATCAATCTCATATAAATGTTCTTTATTATAAGTAATTAACAATTTTCACCTATAATACCACTAGTACCTAAATTATTTTCTTAACATATCCGGAGTGAGAAAAAATTTCCGGATAATAATTTAGGTTTAAAATAAATTAATTAGATTTTGGACTTTCAACAATGACTATTTTTTTTCTTTGACAAGACACTAATAAAACAGGAGGTATTACTTCACTTGGTAATTCAAATGCTATGGAAACTAAGTAAAACTTTAACCACAGTTTATAGCAAAAGAATCAGTTAGCCCACTTGGATCAATTGGATGTTCCAAAATAACATCCACTCCAGGAATACAAATTTAATATGCGCAGAAGACTGCTGTTTGATTATAGATGGTTGTCATATATTGTATTAGGTAAGAGAGCCCATTAAAAATTTCGACTATCATCTGATAACGAAATGAAATATACTCCAAAGGCATTTAACAACATTGCACTTTACAAAATTGCATCTGCGCCAATCGATATCCTGAGCAAAGTGGTTAAAACAAAATATTAAGCTATTGCATAACTTTTAACTCGGGCTTTGAGCGCGGCGACCGAATCAAGAAATTCCGTAACGAAAATAAACCTAACACTCCCACTCCGACCGGCACAGCGGTGCGGCGTTGAAAGCCGTGGAAGGTTTTATCTGACCCTATTCGTATTAGTATGAAGCGGAGTTAAATATACGTCTGCGGACTGAAACGTTTATGCAATACAAGAACTAGAAGAACTTTCTCTGGCTTCTAATAAATTGGTATCACAAATGTTCCAGGCTGGCGTAAATATTAGATATTAATTTTTTTTGCAAGATATAAAATATTAATTTTTATTTTATCAGTGTTAACTATTTCATTATTAAGCTATTGCATAGATTTAATCGCGGGCTTTGAGCGAAAATAGAAAATCGAAAAATCAAGAGATCAAAAAATCAAAATATCGAAAAATCGAAAAATCGAAAAATCGAAAAATCGAAAAATCGAAAAATCGAAAAATCGAAAAATCGAAAAATCGAAAAATCGAAAAATCGAAAAATCGAAAAATCGAAAAATCGAAAAATCGAAAAATCGAAAAATCGAAAATTCGAAATATCGAAAAATCCAAAAATCCAAAAATCGAAAAATCGAAAAATCGAAAAATCGAAAAATCGAAAAATCGAAAAATCGAAAAATCGAAAAATCGAAAAATCGAAAAATCGAAAAATCGAAAAATCGAAAAATCGAAAAATCGAAAAATCGAAAAATCGAAAAATCGAAAAATCGAAAAATCGAAAAATCGAAAAATCGAAAATCGAAAAATCGAAAAATCGAAAAATCAAAAAATCGAAAAATTGAAAAACCGAAAAATCGAAAAAATCGAAAAATCGAAAAATCGAAACAGAAATTCCGTAACGAAAACAAACCTTACGCTCCCCACTCCGACCGGCACAGCGGTGCGGCGTTGAAAGCCGTGCATCGTCTAACGTCGTTTCAGTTCGGCAGACTTCGGCACGGTGTTTGTGTGCGTGCGACCAGAGACCAGACGTATGCGTGTAGACTAGCTGCTAACTGATTCTATCTATCTCTTTTAGACACAATTTCGGAAAAATTGAATTTGAAAATGAATAATGATTCACAAGAATCCACAACAAAATATGGGACCTACCATTGACGCGGTGTATATTTCCAGATATTTAGAGGATATCAACTCTCAAACTTATGTTTCTTATTTTAGTTACCCATAAACCTATAGTTTCAATGATAAAAAATTCCTGAATACCCTACATGTATTGTAAGATAATAAAAATTATTTAAACAATATTAACTCATTTATTCAATAAAAGAAAAAAAATTGTTTTCTTATCGGTCACCACGCTCAAAAAGTGTAACTTGAATTAATATCAAAGAAAAAAATACTGCATAAAAAAAAACAAATATTGATAATTGCATAATGTTGATAAAAAATGCTATACAATAGCTTTACCGCGGCAGTCCCCGAGTGTCACACGTATTTTTTTGTTATAATTGAGATGCACTTTAGTATCTTTAAATTTTCTAATGGAAAGTAAAGTCATGTAATACCCTCATTTGAAAGATATTTTATATTATATTTACGTCCTAGCACACAGTTTTAATTTTTTTTTGTTTTTACAATAATAACATTCTTAATAATCCTCGTGTGCCGCAATAATCCTAGAAATGCTAGATAATATTAGAAGATAATTTTTTAATAGAGCTTTTTTTTGCGAAGAAGTTATGAAAAAATTTAATACGTCAAGTGGTTATTAAATTACCTTTGATATTTGTAATTTATTTATTTTAGTATATACAAGAAGTGTTTCCTTAGAAATAAACAATAATTGTTAATAGGAGAGTTATCAAGAATGTAACTTATTAGTAAAGGTCCAGAACACAAAGCAAACAAAAGAAAACAAAGAGAAAGCAAAAGAAAGCAAAAGAAAGCACAAGAAAATACAAATAAAACAAAAGAAAACAAAGGAAAACACAAAAGAAAACAAAAGAAAACAAAAGAAAACAAAAGAAAAAAAAGGAAAACAAAAGAAAACAAAGAATAAACAGAAAGAACAAAAGAAAACAAAAGAAAACAAAAGAAAACAAAAAGAAACAAAAGAAAACAAAAGAAAACAAAAGAAAACAAAAGAAAACAAAAGAAAACAAAAGAAACACAAAAGAAAACAAAAGAAAACAAAAGAAAACAAAGAAAACAAAAGAAAACAAAAGAAAACAAAAGAAAACAAAAGAAAACAAAAGAAAACAAAGAAGAAAACAAAAGAAAACAAAAGAAAACAAAAGAAAACACAAAGAAAACAAAAGAAAACCAAAAGAAAACAAAGAGAAAAACAAAAGAAAACAAAAGAAAACAAAAGAAAACAAAAGAAAACAAAAGAAAACAAAAGAAAACAAAAGAAAACAAAAGAAAACAAAAAGAAAACAAAAGAAAACAAAAGAAAACAAAAGAAAACAAAAGAAAACAAAGAAAACAAAAGAAAACAAAAGAAAACAAAAGAAACAACAAAAGAAAACAAAACAGAAAAACAAAAGAAAACAAAAGAAAAACAAAAGAAAACAAAAGAAAACAAAAGAAAACAAAAGAAGAACAAAAGAAAACAAAAGAAAACAAAAGAAAACAAAAGAAAACAAAAGAAAACAAAAGAAAACAAAAGAAAACAAAGAAAACAAAAGAAAACAAAAGAAAGACAAAAGAAAACAAAAGAAAACAAAAGAAAACAAAAGAAAACAAAAGAAAACAAAAGAAAACAAAAGAAAACAAAAGAAAACAAAAGAAAACAAAAGAAAACAAAAGAAAACAAAAGAAAACAAAAGAAAACAAAAGAAAACAAAAGAAAACAAAAGAAAACAAAAGAAAACAAAAGAAAACAAAAGAAAACAAAAGAAAACAAAAGAAAACAAAAGAAAACAAAAGAAAACAAAAGAAAACAAAAGAAAACAAAAGAAAACAAAAGAAAACAAAAGAAAACAAAAGAAAACAAAAGAAAACAAAATAAAACAAAAGAAAACAAAATAAAACAAAAGAAAACAAAATAAAACAAAAGAAAACAAAATAAAACAAAAGAAAACAAAAGAAAACAAAAGAAAACAAAAGAAAACAAAAGAAAACAAAAGAAAACAAAAGAAAACAAAAGAAAACAAAAGAAAACAAAAGAAAACAAAAGAAAACAAAAGAAAACAAAAGAAAACAAAAGAAAACAAAAGAAAACAAAAGAAAACAAAAGAAAACAAAAGAAAACAAAAGAAAACAAAAGAAAACAAAAGAAAACAAAAGAAAACAAAAGAAAACAAAAGAAAACAAAAGAAAACAAAAGAAAACAAAAGAAAACAAAAGAAAACAAAAGAAAACAAAAGAAAACAAAAGAAAACAAAAGAAAACAAAAGAAAACAAAAGAAAACAAAAGAAAACAAAAGAAAACAAAAGAAAACAAAAGAAAACAAAAGAAAACAAAAGAAAACAAAAGAAAACAAAAGAAAACAAAAGAAAACAAAAGAAAACAAAAGAAAACAAAAGAAAACAAAAGAAAACAAAAAAAAACAAAAGAAAACAAAAGAAAACAAAAGAAAACAAAAGAAAACAAAAGAAAACAAAAGAAAACAAAAGAAAACAAAAGAAAACAAAAGAAAACAAAAGAAAACAAAAGAAAACAAAAGAAAACAAAAGAAAGCAAAAGAAAACTAAATAAAACAAAAGAAAATAAAAGAAAACAAAAGAAAACAAAAGAAAACAAAAGAAAACAAAAGAAAACAAAAGAAAACAAAAGAAAACAAAAGAAAACAAAAGAAAACAAAAGAAAACAAAAGAAAACAAAAGAAAACAAAAGAAAACAAAAGAAAACAAAAGAAAACAAAAGAAAACAAAAGAAAACAAAAGAAAACAAAAGAAAACAAAAGAAAACAAAAGAAAACAAAAGAAAACAAAAAAAACAAAAGAAAACAAAAGAAAACAAAAGAAAACAAAAGAAAAC
Source organism: Psylliodes chrysocephalus (assembly GCA_927349885.1). Taxonomy (NCBI): domain Eukaryota; kingdom Metazoa; phylum Arthropoda; class Insecta; order Coleoptera; family Chrysomelidae; genus Psylliodes; species Psylliodes chrysocephalus. The sequence goes on along the minus strand of OV651818.1, from coordinate 47,277,963 downwards.
AAAAGAAAACAAAAGAAAACAAAAGAAAACAAAAGAAAACAAAAGAAAACAAAAGAAAACAAAAGAAAACAAAAGAAAACAAAAGAAAACAAAAGAAAACAAAAGAAAACAAAAGAAAACAAAAGAAAACAAAAGAAAACAAAAGAAAACAAAAGAAAACAAAAGAAAACAAAAGAAAACAAAAGAAAACAAAAGAAAACAAAAGAAAACAAAAGAAAACAAAAGAAAACAAAAGAAAACAAAAGAAAACAAAAGAAAACAAAAGAAAACAAAAGAAAACAAAAGAAAACAAAAGAAAACAAAAGAAAACAAAAGAAAACAAAAGAAAACAAAACAAAAAACAAAAAAATATATGTCGGCGTTAGGACCGGCGCCTTTCGGCGTTAGGACCGGCGCCTTTCGGCGCTACGATTGGCGCCTACCGGCGTTGGCATTTGTAGGACCAGCGCACCGGAAAATCTCACGGTTTCCCAGTGGGCCCATCCGCCCTTGTTCTTTACCCACTAGTAATGGGCGATTTCGATTTCGTCCCAAACCTACAGTTAACGTTAATTTCACTCTAAAACATCCCGTATTAAACTATTTTAGTGGGAAATTAATTAAAAGATCCATTTATACATTCACTTATTTTGAGGGTTAACCAATATATTTATTTTGTTATTATTTACGTGCTTTATTTTCAATTTTCAAAAAAAAAACTCAGATATTTTTGTTTAATTTAATTGAAGAAAGAAATTGCAACAATGCAAAATATCTTACTTGAACTCCAGCATATCCTTTTGGTCCCAAAAAATTCTCACATTCGTTTGCGATATCATCCCAATGCCATTCAAAAAGATGTACTATAGTATTCCTTCCATCGGCGAAATGAGGGTCCTTTTGTCCGAAAACGTTGGACAAAGCCAACGTGACGACAAACAATATGAGCACGCTTTTCATCTTGAACGGTTTAAAAAAAAAAAAACTACTGGCAAAGTTCAATTTTGCCACGAACCTATTTATACTATTCGTAAATCAAAACATTCTAGATTGATCGCATAAATAAATGATAATCGTTTTTATTATTTATTTAATTTTTAATTAATTTTACGAATACCTATGTGCTTCTTTTCGAAGTATTTGATTAGGGACTTGAGGTTGAATATTAATCTAAAAGTATTATCAGATTTAATACGATTATTAGCAGTGGCAGTACAGCGAGGGATGTCTTTTACAATTTTTTTTTTTTTTTTAATTATTACTAAAGACTTATGTCAACCATAATTCCTAGTTTACCGTTGTTGTTATTATCAAACGACTATAAATCAGTAAATCTTCTATTATGTATTGTTTATAAGTAAATACATCATTACAGATACTGTTGAGTAATAAAATTCCAAAACTAAAACTGTTACGTAATGTATATACAATGTGTTTCATAAAATTGTATCCATATGGGATTTTGTAATATTACGATTAGAAAAAGGTCTTATGTCAATTAGCTATGCTTACCTAAAAATTTAAAATAGCACTTATTAAAGTTGGCTGCTGACATTAGTTTTTTGTCAAATTTGCAATAAAAATGACAATTTTTGAATGACTTCAAAAAAAATACCGAATTTGACAGATAACAAATGCAGGAGCAAACTTTAATATGGGCTATTTTAAGTTTTTAAAAATAGAAGCATTTTTTACAATCGTAATATTATAAAAACTCCCATACGGATCTAACTTTATGGAGCACTCTGTATATTACATACCAGTTTCATTTATCAAACTAGTCATATTACGCCGTTGCTAGATGATCGCTATGGTTACGTTAGGTTGCTTTGACATTTCAGAAATAGAAAAATTGCCAATTTTGTATTTTTTTAAAGATTAAAATGATTTCATCAGATAGTGAAAATGAATTTCAAGGAAGGAAGGAGATATTCTTGAAAAAGCTACTAACAAGTTACGACCATAGCCCTCAGAAAGTCTAGATACCGCTTGGCGTATGCTGTCAATACAAAAAAATTACCCCATTCAAGCTTGTCGCCATGTTAGGTAAATTTATGTTTTGGCTACACTGATTTTCAGTTTCTGTGTTCTGTAATACGTGAACACCGATAATCTGCACTTTGTTATTAGTTATAAGTGAGTGAGACGCACAATTTTTAATTTCAAATTAAGAACAAAACTTTGACAAACCTATTTGATTTTCCTAGATCTGTTCAGACAGGACCGGTTTTATAAATTTTCTCGTTCTTGAAATGTTATTTTTACATGGTTATATATATATATTATTGGATAAGTGTTTTGTGTACATATTGCTATGAGAATTATAGAGAAATTCAGTGAGATTTATGTAATATAATTCAAATTACAAGTAAACCATCTGTTCCTGTTTGGCAATATGGAGAAAATACATACTTCAATGTCAGATGTACTATTTAAAAGAATGTGATTGTTAACCGGTCATTTATTTATATTATGAAAATAAAAACTCGAATTTTTTAACTAGGGAAAGATATACTTACATCGGTAACGAGGTATTTTTAGAAAAACTAATAGATTACTCCTATTCCTATAGTTTATTTGAAAATGAATAATAGCAAAATTATATAAAAATATGGACCTTTGCCATAAAAACTGTGCTACTAAGAGCATTTTCAAATAAACTATAATGATAATTTGATTTAATAGAGCGAGTATAAGATCTCACCTGTTAGAGAAATTGGGGCATAGGGAAGAGATTATGAAGCAGGTAAGCAAAGTCGTTACAAAAGATAAATATATAGAAGTTATTTTAAATATTTGATAAAAAAACTAGTGGAACAACAAATGGAGTTGTCGCTATCGGAGATCCAATCAGCAGAAAAAGGGCACAGCAATAGGCCCAAAACAATTCCTTGGTTTTTTAAAAATTATAATCTTGTGAGATGCAAAAAATACTGCTAGAGTGGAGAAGCAGTATTGTTCTAATGTAGAAAACCCAGGGACATACAGCAGTGCACTAACCATAGGCACTAAATTATACAAGAGTCCCATCTCGATTTTATTTTTAAATATTTTTGAGAATACCTATTATTATTTGTTACATTGAGTTTAATAAAACCACAGATTTCGAATGTATTGAAAGTTATTTAAAAAGTACCTCTATAAATATATAGAAAATGTGTATATGACTAACTGGTTTTATTAATCTTTTTTTGGGGTAGGTAAATATATTTTGAAAAATTTACAATCTTCTTTTGAATAAAAGACAAAATATTTCTGTTTTTATTAACTGAACAATATTTTATACAAACATAATATATACCTATTTAAAAGAAAATATTACATTTTACAAGAATCGCATATTTATATGAAATAACTTACTCAATAAGAAAGAATTAAATGAAACAAATTAATAAACAATGGATATGAAAAATTGCTTTAACAATTTAATCCTTAGATAAACTTATTCTTATATTATATTGTTTTAATCAATTTATTTACTATAAAACTATATTTCCTATCATTTATTACATGTAATAAAATAAAGCATAACACATACAAACTGTAATATGTACCTACTTAGAACGGAACTAATATTATTGTATCAAGGTAGTAATAGTGGACATTTTCCGAATAAAAAAAAGTAAAAAAGAAGTAACGGTCGACACGTTTTTCTGACTATTGGTCTTCATCAGTACGGTGCAACCAAGTTCAAAGGATCATGGAACGTGTGTTGGAAAAATTGTACAATAGGTCACTAACAAGGAGCCAATAACACATTTGCCGTTTCAGCTAGTATCCCCAAATTTTCTGGGCTTATACTAAAGTCACAAAATGATTCAATGGTCTTCCTATGGGTATCAGTTATTCTTTCCTAAAATTTTTTGGTATGCTACAACAAAACACAAATTATTTGATTTTGAAAATATACAAATATTTTTGAAAACTTACACATGAAATGTTATTCCTTCTTTGTATCTTCTACCGTTGGATGCATTGTTACATTCACGTACAAAACAACAAGAGATTTTGAAAATCCTGTAAAAATTTAACACCAAACCACAAATGTTTTTTATTAAAATAAAACACTAAACGACTAAACTAAAAAATAATGTTTTAAATAAAACCTTTACTAGAAGAACAAAATAAACAACACAACCGATAATAAAATCGATTATATACGTCGAACGCCGATCTTACGCTTATTACTACACTTGTGCCGATTCTGTCTTATCAGAAGTGCCAACTTAAAATTTATTGACATTTATTTATCATGGCGCCCATCATATGGGGGGTCAAAATGTTTTTACGATGCGATATCTAGACCTTCTGAGGGCTATGGTTACGACCCTCAAATCAAGGGCAAGGTTTATGGACTGACGTATAAAGAACAATGTAAACTCATTTTCTGAAAGTAAGCTTTTAGTATATTTTGGGGAACTTATGGAACAATTCAAACCTTATCAGTATGGGCAATGTATTTTATGTTAAGAAACGTCATTTCCATAAAAAATAAAGTGAATATTGAAACATACACAAAATTAAAAACATACCTCCAAAGGCAATCAGACGGTTTTAAAAGCAGAAAAGTTTTTGATGAAATAAGTAAATTTCAATACGTACTGCCTCCCCCCCTCGAATGAGGGAGGCAGTACGTGCCAATTTGTATAATTTTTATTTTTACAATTTAAAATTTTAATTCAACATTTAATTTTTTCTGTGGGCACATAGTGATTGTACCTACCTACCTACTCACTTTCAAAAAATGTTTGCCTGATGATGACCTTTTAGGTCGAAAGCGCTTGCAACCCAACCGAATAAATTTATGTGGTCGACAGACTTTGAGTCTTTTACTTCCCTTTAATCTACTTCGGACCACTTTGAGATATGGATAATATTTGGAATTTAATGTTTCTTTAGTTGCAATGTACAGTATTTTTAATTTAACGTATTTAATAAATGTTATAGATTATGAAAGCCTTCTCGTTATTATGAATGTATGATTGTGGTTGTACATAAAGTATAATACATTATTCGAGAGCTTCTTGCTACTCTTGTTATGTAATTAATATAATTACACCTCGGCAAGACTAATTTAATTATTTTGTTTTACTTTACATCACCCTTATACACGTTGGGTGATTAATATACTACACATAACCAAAAAGTCAATACAATATATTTATTTATATGTCTGTTTTGGTGGCATAAATATTTGCATTGACATTGTTCTACTAGGCTATCTAAATACAATGGTAATACTGAATTAAATAATTTAATTTACGTTTTTCTAAAACTTTATTTATTTTTGCAATTATAAAAAATATCCTATAGCTTTGCATTGACATGTATAGCTACCATACCATCTTCATCACCATTGGACAAATTAATAGAAGCTTGTCCGCTACCGTCAACATTAACAGATTTTCCAGTACAAGATCCATTTTCTAAGTTTCCAGAAATGATATCGCAATAAGTACCAGCAGGCAAAGAAGTCTGCAAGTTTTGGTTGATGTCTCCATTTAGAGTAAAAGCAATGAAACCTTTGTCTCCCCTTCCAAAAGCGATTTGTTGATCGCCATTATCCCACCAGTTGGAGATTTGGGTACCTGCAACAGCATTCCTAAACCCAACCATATTGGAGATTTGCCTCCATCTGTGTTCGCAGACCCAACCGTTAGTGCAAGAACCATCGTCGTTAAATCCAGGTCCATATCCTGGTGGACCTGCATCTGCGTCATCAAAGTAAAAGCTGGACATAATCCTTGTAGTTCCATAAGGATGTGCTAACATAAATGCAATGGCCATCTTGTAAGGTTTTGGATTCTTATAGGTAAGAATAGCACCAGACCCATGTCTTTGATTGTCATGGTTGTCGATGAAAGCTACTGCGTCTGAGCCATCGAGTAGACCCCATTCCGGTCCCCAATTTTTTAGATAATGAATTGGATTATTACCCTGGAAAGCATTTCCCAATTCTGTACCAAATTTGAATTCTAAAACTGTTCCAAAGCTGTTATACTCAGTCTTTTTTACTGCTTCCCCACCTGGAAATCCAGAAGCAATTTTTATGTTTCGTGTTACATTTGCTTGAATATGTAAGATGACCTAAAACTTGTACTCACCCATATCAATGACTTCTTGGAAATAGAATGGCCTTCCACCAACAGAAACATCTTTGACAGAACCGTAGATTGCTTGTAAATCTGCCGGCCACATGTGCTTAGCGGCATCTACTCTAAATCCTGTTACGCCCAGATCTACCAAATGATTCAGATAGTCAACGATTTTTCCACGCACGTACTCTGAGCTCTATAATAAAAATAAAGTATTCAACCTTTAGTAATACGCTAATTAAGACTACAGCTTGATAAAAAGTGATTTAATAATGTAGAAAAATATTTAAAAGGCATAGCAAATTAACTTTGGAAAATATCAAACATTTCGTTATAATGCTCAAAAAATATGTCTCTTCTACTACATAATAATATGAATTAAAAGTTATTTAGTGTATAGGTATACAAAATTCAGATTGTTAGAAAACCTGAATAGGTGAAATAATAGAACTTTGGATTAATAAGGTTTAAAATAACGAAGAAAAAAAATAATAAAGTGCGAGTCGGACTCGCGCATGAAGGTTTCCGCACCATCGTACAAGATTTAGTACTATGTAGGTACTTTTTAAATACTGTTACGCAGGTTTTTGGTATCACAATTTATTTCAACTGAACTTTAACAATAACAATGCAACTGATAACATTAACGTGTAACGTCTATCATAAAACTGAAAACTGACGTCAGGATCATCCTTATAGTACTTTTAGATGGTCAGATCAGTTCTCCGTTCAGTCTCAGTTGCAGTAGAACTGTCTGTTATCTGTATATGTAAACACAAAAAACTGTAAGAAAAACTGAAACTGATACGGAGCTGTGGCTCGATGGGTATCGTATCTGTTGTCAGTTAAAGGGATGTAATTTCCAAATTGAACTGACAACTGTACCGAAACTGAAACTGAACGAAGAACTGATCTGACCGTCTAAAAGTACCTTTATATAGCTTGCATGACTTTTCTCGAACCTTCGCGAACTGTCGTCTAGAATATTATTGACGGGTAATGACATTTCCAGACATTATTGCACTTGCACTTTTACTTATAATGACCGCAGCACAGGGCGATGAGTAACATTCCACTTCTTTTTCTATCTGTACGTTTCCTTTGATAGCCGCAGGCTACTGAAGGTGCTGCGTAACATTGCTCCCTCCTCTCTAGTTATTCGCCCCAAATAACTTGATTACTGGGACCTAGTCGGAACTAATGGGGAGGATCTGGACCATGGTATGGAGCTATCTTCCCAACGTGAACTACGTTGAATTTACTTCCCGCTGACAGTTGAATGCGGCAGATCAAGATGTTGATTTTCCTTAAGGACGGCGTAGGGGTCTTCCCAATTCCGTTGCGATTTCTGACGAAGTCCTCCTCGCTGCTTGGGATTACACAGCCATACCTTGTCGCCTCTCTCAAAATGTGTATCTGTGACACGCCTGTCCATTCTAGCTTCTGCTTTATCGGTGTGGGTTTTCAGTCGTTCCCGTGCGAATCCATAGACCTTTGTCCTGCCACTGCATACATCACATTTTTTACACCAATCCGCTGCATCCCGTCGGCAATTGACCCAACAAAGTCTTTCCCGAACTCGTACCAGTGTCCTTTTGGTATCAAAGTGTCCTCCTGAACGGCTGCTATAAGGCTCCTCCAATACTTTTCTCACCTGTGACCTCGGCAGTAACACTTGGCAGACTACATGTACTCCATCGGGGCTGTCCCACTTCCGGTGCAATAGGCCATCGTGAAGATACAGGGAATCCCACTAGGTCCAGTAGCCTTTTATAATTCTACTGTATTTGACTATCTCTTGTCAAGTAGGTATGACTTTATTTTTGAGCCATTCTCGGACAACCGTTAAGTCATTGTCTTCCTTCTGTCCCTGCCTCAGACTTTCAAGAGTGATTTCCTCTTCGTCGCCCTCTGGCTTGATAGTGATCGCCCGAAGAGTAAATTTATCAACCGGTTCTTCTTGATCTTCTTGTTCTTCGAGCCTTTTACCATACCAGCATTGTTCCTCTAAATGGGGTTGCCCGAAGAGAATGTCTACGTTGCTATGGAGACCTTCTCGATTCTCTACTTTCTGGTTATTGTTAGAAATCCGGCTCGGTGTAGGTGATTGGCTTCTTCGGGACGCATAGCTGCTGTAATTAATTCTTATTGGTCTTAGTGATGGACTTGGAAAGATTGATATCTATATGATTTTTCGGTCTCATTCGCTGATTCTTGATTTATAGAATGAGCCATGCTTCTACAGGTTCTTTGAAGGTGTCCAATTCTTCCGCAATTAAAGCATCTCCTGCTTTCATTTTGGCTGTTGCGTTGCAAATTTTGTAGGACATTTAAGATTTAGGGACTAGCATTAGTATTGGCCTTCTCACTTTCCTGGGATTAAATGTCCTTCACTTTTACGCGAGAAGATCTGGATAGGAGTTTTACCGCTTCATATTCCTGAACTGCAATCAGTTTCTCTCTTAGCGTCTTGTGATATTGTAGACGAAGGACTTGCTGCATTTTCACATCTTGTAGTCCATCAATGAATGCTTCTATTCCGAGTTGTTCTTGGAAATCTTTCGGCACCTGTGGATAGGCCAGATGAATCAACTTTCTTATATCAGCCTCAAATTCCTGTAGACTCTCATTATGTTTCTGACTACGAACCTTTAGCTGGCTTTGGAATACCCGTTGCAAATGCTGCTGGCCATATCTTGTCTCCAAAGCTTCGATGAGAGATGAATAACTGGGTTCCTCTTCAGGAAGTAACTGTAAAACGGTTGATTCCCATGTTGTCTGACCGTCAAACGTGGGTGGCTTAAGGGTCTTGCTAGTATAGTTTTGTGAAAATGGGATTCGAATGTGGCTTGGTTCGGTTATATATGAAGACGAGGTAGTAGTATTTGCAGATTCAATGCTGTTTACTGAAGCTTGGCTGTAAATTATTTTTTCTCACTCAGCCATTTCAGCTCTAATTTGCCTTTTCAACTCTACTCTAGCCTGTTTTTGTTGTTCTAAATTAGCTTTCAAATGCTCTTGTTGTTACTCTAACAGATCTACTCTAATTTTAAGCTGACCAACCTCTTTTTTGAAAGATCCTGGATTTGTAGCAAACCGTTCATAATTTTTACCTCAACTTTTCTACGCCTCTCTTCCTTCTCTTTTTCTTCATCCATCCTGCGTCTCTCCTTCTCCTCTTCTCGCCTTTCCTTTTGCTCCTCTTGGTAAAAGGAAAAAGAAAGAAATCAAATCAACCTATACAATAAATAAGTATTATTACGTTGTATATATTCCGCCTGGAATATAGAGGGAACAAAAAATATATCCTAGGTTCGTTCGATCTGTAGTAAAATTAAAAAATATCAAAAAATTGTATACATCTAAAAACAAACTATCAACTAATGCTCTGACTTTATAGTGTTAATATGTTGATAATGATCTAAATAATGTTTCTTACTTGATCTAAGTCTGGAAGACCCACAAGCCAACAGTTTCTGATATTGTTAGGATCTTGGTAGTTGTTAACTTCACACCTACTGTGGAAATCTCCAGGGCCAAAAGGCACAGCTGGATATTGCAAGTTTCCGACATCTGCTGAGTTTCCAGCAGTACCACCTCCTGAAGTAGCTGACATTTGATTGAATACAGCATCCACATAGATTCTAAAAAAAATATAAATATTTTAGATTTTTAAATCTTTATAGATTGAATTTACATTAAATCAGAAAAATATATTATGCAACAGTGCATTGTTCAGTCCATTATTATTACTGAATCTGGCAATTTCCTAAAAAGGGACATATTGGACTTGGATGTCCCCTTCAAGATTTTTTTTGTGAGTGTTCTATTATGGTATTTTTTATAATTATTTAGTATACTAGTCAACTAACTAAACTGCTTTCATATGATAACTGTCCTTGATGTTTTTCAGCACGCTTGGTCATTCTTAATAGAGAGTATTTTCAGGTTTAAGAGAACTTCTTAAATCATGGTTGAATTTAATTAACTTTTTCTGCCAAATTATAAGTAAGGAATCATGATATGCTGACAAAATGCCCATTCCATTGCATGTTATTTTCTTGAGGGGACAGAACCCAACTGCCCACTATTTTGTACACCCCTGAGAAAATATCTCTAAATCAAACCCTTCTAAGATGTTAGATCAAATGCAAAATGTTATGTCTACATCTCTAACATTGATTTAGAATCTATTTCGATGATCTCTAATAATAATAATAATAATAATTGCTCTAATAATTGCCAACATTAATTTAATTTTTTATGCCATGTCTTTACTCGAACTTTTATCACCTGTTTATATGCGATTAGTACTAGTAAAATTGTAGATTGATATAATATTTGAAACGATCCTATCAGGCAAGCAACGTTATGTAAAAAGCGGTCAAGTAAAAATAGTTCATATTTTGATTTCTCGGCAGAAAACTAGCTGTCCTTATATCCAGCCTTTTTTAATTGTTCGAAGTGACATTCTACCCAACTTGATTGTCTAAAAGCGCAGAATATTTACTTTCTGTTTTGAGAAAGGTTTTTAGCTCCCATGCTGGAGTGGTTTTTATTATGTAGATAATTTTAAGCAAGTGTTCACTATCAAATATATATGAAATGCATTTCTACCCTTTTCAGTACTTTATAAGCTCTCAAGCTTTCCTAAGACACCAAGCAGTATATAAGGATTATATTTTGTGATGTTTACCTTACTCCTGCGTTGTTACATCTTTGCACCATATTAGCGAATGAATTTTCATCCCCAGATCTAGTGGTAAGGGCGTAACTTATAGGTTGGTACCTTTCCCACCATGGCCTGTTTCCAATAACTGTATTTTCACTGGGAGGTGAGACCTAAAACAATAAAGTATTTAAAGAAGGTTATACAACTACTGGACTGTAAGACAATGATATACATCAATCCCACAGAATGTTTTTTATTATAAGTAACTAAATGACAACCAATTATGGTCATAGAGCCTAAAAATAGACTATTATACAACCCAAGTCATAACAACACTTTTCTTTGGTTTCTATACAATCTACATATAATAGGCAACAAGGAAGACGACCTAAGCTGGTACTGAAGAATTCACCTTGGAGATTCGCCATTAAGTCTTATCTTTTGAGACATATCTCTGTATATTTGAGTAAACACATGTTGTAGCGACACGTTCGGCTTTTGTTAAACACACTTCACAACATTTAGAATAGGCAGGTTTATTTGCCTTTGGTATAATTATACAATATCGCAACAGACGCCAAACAACAAACAACGGTTTAAATTGTTGAAACAACTTGGAAATGGAACAAGTTTTTTGAAACAGGTATTTTGTGGAACTGAATCAGACTGTGCCTGTTATTAAAAAGTCACTGTTTTACCCTTTCCTAGCTGCGAGTAGGGATGGCAACGATATATTGATGTTGTGTAAATATCGATATATTCCACAAATATATCGATATATTTTATTCGATATTTTACTACCGATATTTTTAAAAACATTAACTTATTGAGCATGCGCTCATGCGCATGCGATTTGCATAGTTTTAGTTTTGACAGTGACTAGCAGTACATCGGATGTACGCGCTTTATTTGTACATCGGTCTCCTTTTGACAGAGTAGGTGAGCTGTGTCTAGGCCGTTGGTTAACAAATCTCTGAAACGAACAATGACCTGCCTAAAATCACCTTATTTTGCGCAACGCACACAGTGACGTCACAAAGTAAGGTGCCGGGGCATAAAAATCTTTAAAATCATAGATATAGAATAATGACAGCACTAAAAGTGTCTGCACTTTTGCGTTACTCGAGCTAGTCAGTTTCGGTGATAATAACTACCATTTGTCATATCACAAAATAGTGTTTATATCGTCTCTACCTACTTCATTCTTTATCTTTAACGTTTCCAACTTTCCAATCAAGCTCTCAAATTCAAAAAATCAATCTGAGACAATTTTAATTGTGTATTGTATTTATTAAAAATTAAGTTTAAATAAAACTGCGACTTTAATAAATTGGAAGTGTATGTGACAATCTCTTGGGTCTGAGACAGGCCAAGATACTTTTGCGCGAATATAACCAGAACAGATCGGAAGCCTGCATCTGCCTGATCAAGAACAGGCTACGTATTGTAACAGGGATCCTTACCGGGCATTGCCGACTAAAAAGACACCTAAATAAACTGAGATTAGTAGAGGATAGTGAGTGCAGATTCTGTGAGGAGGAGGCCGAAACCTCCATTCACATCCTAACTGAATGTATAGCACTCCAGAATCCAAGGGCACTATATCTAGGAGGATATCAAATAGAAGAGGAAGATTTACCTAACTTGAAGCCACCTCAAATCCTACACTTCCTTGAGAAAATAGGATTGGAAGGGTATAGGACTTGAGACATTTCCTTAGTGCATTGGCGACAGAAGGGGGCACAATAGATCTTTTAGGTCGCAGTGTATTAACACCCCATTCCCAACATAACATAGTGTCAATTCAACGATTGTTACCGAAAAACGTAGCAGGTAAAAAAATTACTATTATTTTTGAGGTTATGTTTGTTTATTTCCATCTCGATTAAAACTGGCTTTTCGAAAAAGTGTTAAGAGGCAAAAAAATTTAAAAACTGATGTATTAAACCAATGGTATTACAATATTAATTTAATTGTAACACAGAAAAGATTAGTGGGTTTTAGGGGTTCAATACCCCCCTAAAATTTTTATGGGCTGTACAGATTTCGTGGTTTATATGAAAAGGATGCTCTTACGATAAGAAAGCCATATATTAATTTATATTACAAAATGTAAACAGTTCATGAAATATTGAAAAAAAAAAATCATAAGAACCCTTTCTGTGTGTGGAAAATGTCTATTTTTACCACAAACTACTTGTAGAATGGAAAATAGAGTTTTATTATACAATATGCTTATTTATGACAACTTTAGATACACAGAGATGGATTCATGAACTAACTATACCCAAATCTTTATTAACGATCTCTTGTTCAAAGATAATATATGATAAATCAATTGATTAAATATTAAATTGTGGTTTTTTTAGAATTTTACCTTGATATTTAAATGGAGGAAAATTTTTTCAATTATTTAATAATGCTTGTTTGTGATGTATTAGTCTATTGAATTATGTATGCAGTTTAGTCATTAAATGTCCTTCTTTTAATACAACCTAATTTTAAACCTTGAAATGGGTAATTTATAATATACTGCATAACAGATGATAACAACTGGATTTTTTTATGTAATATGCATTAAATGTAATGTAAAATTGCACCTATACAAAAATAAACTAGATCAACACGGTTCCCAAACTGTGGTACGCGTACAATAGGTGGGACGTGAGGCCCCCAAAGCTGGTATGCTAACAAATAATGAACGTGTCTTTAAATAAAATAAACACTGGCTGAATTTTCTCTTTTCTTATATTACTGAGGCCCTTCCTATGGGGCCTCAGTATTGCATTCGTGCAGACGAAAAAATTCCTCTTGTCGTCTGTATGTATGTATGCCGGCACGATAACTCTAGAACGAAAGTTCTGTTTAAATTGCGGTTTTGATTTTCTTGAATAATTATTTCTAACTTAGAACCCTATTGATTTTCAGAATTTTCGGTTCATCCTAACTACTTTAATAACAATTTTCTTAAAATCCACCTATGCATTCCTTATGTGACAATTTTAGGAATTTCAATTATTTTTATCGTCAAAATTCCTAACATTCTTTACATTCCATAAATTGCAAACATTCTCTAACGACCTGTCAAACAACAGCTGTTGATAGTAAAGGTGAAATTTCTAAGGCGGGTTGCGACCTTCATACTTGCAACCATATAGCCATTTTGGAGGCTATTTTCATTCGAAATTACTCGCCAAGCCTGCCAAATTATGAAAAATATACAATTAGTTTCTTAAAAATGACTTTTTTCGGGTGGTGCTATTAAGCGTACTACTATTTCGCCCCTAGCCACAAAAACACCTTCATCAAATTTACTGGTTCTCTGTCGCAACCCCGTAGAATAATCAACCGGTTATTTTATTTGGCAAAAATCAGAATAATGCTTGGCTGTGCCTGTCAAGTATCAAGATGTCAACTGTGTTATGTGAATGGCTCTTAAATGTCAAATTATTTAAAAATTTATACTTCTTTTAATATTTATTGCAAATAATTTGTATTGTATCTCAATTCAGGCTTTCCATAAATAAAGGTACAGCAAGACAGATAATATAATGTTCTTATACAAAGTACTTTTTTATTATATAAAAGAGAGGCCATTTCAAATTTGGATCAATTATGATATCGAGGTACTTTGTTGTGTTTTTCATTTTAATTATAAAGTTTTCATTTATTTGTATGTTGAAAGAAGGCTTTTGTAAATTACATTGCTCTCTATGGATCTACTTTTACACAAAAATAGTTTTGTGGCTATAAGTTGCTATAACCTATCGTCGCAAAACTATTAATAATTTAAACATAGTAAGTAGTATAAATATAACATCAAGTAATTTTTTAAAATAAAGTACATGATCTAAAAACAAATAATCTATAATAAATGCGGATAAAACGAGGGATAAAATAACAATAAATTAAGGGAAATACTTAAAAAGCGCAGGTTTAAAGAATATTATCACAAGAAAGTATATCCGTTTTGTTTATTTATCAAGTATTGTTTGAGGTTACTTTTGAATACATTTATTGCTTTTTTTTTAATTTCTGTAGACAGTCTATTAAATTTTTTAATCCTTTAATAAAAATTGTATTTTGGGAACTTTTAGTGATGGCTTGCCGTACATGAAAGTCAGATTAGTTTCTTGTATTATAGTTGTGATATTGCGAATTATATTGAATTTTTTCTAATAGATCTGATGCGATGGTACTATGTCATTTTTATTTTATAAATAAATATCAGTCATGTACTGAACATAATTCTGAACTGAAAGCCAATTTATTTCTTTTAACATAGTTGCAATACTCATCCTTCTGTCCTTTATTAATAGAATATAAATAGGCGAAGTAAGAAGCCCAAATATTTTACATTAGCAGGCTTAAGAGGTAAAGGAGCCAATTATTATTGGATAAATTGCTCGAACAAGTTTTTAAACCCTTATCAAAAGGCGATATAGAATGGTGTTTTAAAAATCAAGACTTGTGAAAATCATCACATGGTTTCTAAGTAATGCCAATGCTTCGCAAACCAAAAAATTGAACGTGCTAATACTACTATCCGCTTTCGGTATTTCGTTAAAAGTTAAATCATTTCTCGTTTTTGTTACGCTACGAGTTTACCCTTGTGGGCCTCAGTCTCGATAAGGTGGGAACCATCATTTTAGCGTCTCTCGAATCTGAACTTAAGTTTGCAAGGTCAAATCGATTTTTGGTAGATGACAAAATTAGGGCATTGATGAGGAAATGTCAAATGATAGTGTTTCAAATAAAAATCTACAGTTAGCTTGTAATTTGGAAAATGTTGTTACTGAACATGGACTAAGTATGAAACCTAATGCTGAACATTTTTTTTAAATACTTTAAAGGTATCATTTTGAAATTGTTTGGATACGCAACCCTTTTGTTTTCGAGAATATTTCTGATTCACTGATAAATTATGAAAAAGAGTCTTAGATGGATCGAAATAGAATGTTGACTCACATTTACAAAGGAAATTGACTACAATTGAACCTAACATCTCTAATTGCATATATGCAGACCCATTATTCCCATTGATTTTATATGTTCTAAAATATCTGTAAATTTTGTTAATAAAAGGTACCTAATGCTTTAAAATAAAAATTACTTTATTACTAGAAAAATATGGTGCAGGGTTTTATTAGTATTTCTTTTTTAACTGACTTCAAAAAAGGAGGTGGTCCTCAATTCGTCGGAATATTTTTTTTTAATTTATGTTCAGCGATAATTATTTACCACGTTGTTTGATTTCTATGATTTCAAAAACTCACAATGGGATCCATGATAAAATCATCAAACTCTTAATTTTTTATGTATATTCAGCGATTCTTTACTACTTGGTCCCATTTATAGGATTCTTTTTTGTAAGAAAATGGATACCCATATACCCATATAAATTTTGTCAAGATGTAATGATGGGATCTATGATGGCATCTGCACGATTTTGGAGTACGTTTTTTAAAATTACTTTTATTAGCGTAAAAATTTGCTAAATATGTACATATGAGTACGACAAAGCTTTGTTTTTTCATTCAGTGGTACACGTTTTATGCACAGTGCATATGAATGTTACGCGAAATAAAAGTTTGAGAACCGCTGAACTAGATTACAATTTCTGATGCAATGTAAAAACAGAAATCTAAAAAGGATTCTTTTATATATTTTTTGTGAGATTTTTATGAAATAATTTTAGCAATAATATTTATATTGAGAAAGTTATACAGGGTGTTTCAGAGTAAAATTTAGGTACATACGTTAATCGTAGTAGATATGGAACACTTGAATAATTCAAAATTACCCATTATTGATGTGTCTAAAAATTTAAATTTTCCTTGATATACTGATTGTTTTACTGGTTAACTTTTATCTGCAGTCGGTGCCATATAAAAAAACTAATATGTACCTACTGTATGACATTAAAATTGCAACACCCAACAATATTTTGGGAAATTATTGGGATCAATGTGAATAATAATCGATAATATCATGAAATAAATTTATTGACAGGTATTCCTAAAAAATCAGTAGTGAGTTGTGCATCCAAGTAAGTTTTAACACTTTGCAACTCTTCGTGGCATGTTGCGGATCAGATAATCGATATGTACCTGAAATAAATTTTCCCAGGCTAATCTAACCTCGTAACGTAGTCGGTTTTCATCCATCGATTCAGCCTTCTACCTATACCATACATGTTCAATAGGTGTTAGGCAAGTGCGGTTTCTCCATTGGTTCATTTGTGTAGTGAACACCCAGTTACATTTCATAAAAACACATTATTTTAAAATTAATAACATAAAAATATTAATTCAATTTAATAACTTTATTGTTTTCATACGTGTTAATATTTATTTTTGGGTACGTCACTGCCCTCTAGCTAATCGCGTTTATGTGGCGCGCTTTTATAAATGAGCCCACGAGAGGGAGAAGCGTTCTTGAAAATATTTAACTAAAAAGAGATGTCACACGATAATAAATACCTGAAACTTAGTGAAACAATCATAAAATAACTTAAAGCAGCCTAATTTGCGCAACGCACACCGTGACGTCACAAAGTAGGGCGGTGCATACCAATATTTTAAATCATAGATATAGAGAAGAAATGACGGTACTAAACTTGTCTGCACTTTTGCATTACTCATTTACGACATATGTCAAACTCGAGCTAGTCAGTTTTGGTGATAATAAATGCCATTTTTTTAAAATAGGATGATTTAAATGATATAAAAACATTTTCATTCCGTCAATCTACAAATATAAAATTATTAACTTAAAATTAATCAAAATATGACGCAAAGTGCCTCCACTTGTCACATCACAAAATAGTCTTTATTTCGTCTCTACCTACTTCATATTCTATCTTTTCAACTTTCCAATCAAGCTGTCAAATTCTAAAAATCAATCAGGTAATTTTAATTGTGAATTTATTAAAAATTAAGTTTAAATAAAACTGCGACTCAAAACTGTAATAAATCGGAAGTATGTGTGTCAATTCAACGATTGTTACCGAAAAACGTCAGGTAAAAAAATTACTATTATTTTTGAGGTTATATTTACAAAATAAGGGTCGGTCTTTTCACCTTCAGATAAACTTCTAGATAACTAACTGACGGATATATTATTTGAGAGTTACCATCTGTCAGATAATTAATTTTCTGTCTTTTTCAGAAAATAATATGCAGGGTAGGTAACCAGTAGTTTTTAACCTTATGTGGTTAGGTAGCTACTTGTTTATCCATCAGTGAAGTATTTTATCAAGAATTCCATTAGTAAGATAAGTTATCTTTCAGAAGTTAGGTTTATCCAGAAGTGAAAAGATTACTTTTTGAGATACTTGGGAGATAAACATTACCTGAAACTTTATCTGAAGGTGAAAAAACCGACCCTAAGGGTTGTAATTATTTTGTTTTTTGTTCCAGAGTCTACATAATATACCCAAGAATATATACAGAATATACCCAACTATGCATTGAGCATTTCTTTTGTTTCCAACCAAAGGCAAACGAAGTTTCAAAAAAGTATGAAATTTTATTATATATTTTATTAAGGGCCAAGTAAACTTACATGTAACTTTACTCAGAGGTGAAAAGATTGACCCTTAAACAAGGATAATTTCTTGATCATACTACAATTTTATATGAATAATTGTTCATTTTGTAGGTTGTCCCTTAAAGATATAGAAAAATTCTCTATCTATAAATGCCAGAGGTATATCTACCTAAAATAATCTAGAAAGACGAAGCGAAATTAAGTTTGTTTGTATTATAATCTCTATAACTAACCGAATCCCATTCTACCTCTTCTTTAGTTTCGAAATACTACTACTAACCCTCACTTAAATAAATGATTCAGAATTAAAAAGTAATTCCTGATTCTTATATAGAGTGTAGATGTCAGTTTACCACTTTTTTCTATTTTTGTAGATTTAGTACGTTTAGTTTATTTAAAATTAAACCATATAAAAAATATTATAAAGTTTTTGCAGTAGTAATTTATAAAAAAAACTTCCTGTTATAAATACTGATAATATTTAATTCTGGCCAATTCTTATTGATTAGCTATTCCACACCCATGTGCCTATATACTTTTCTCATGCTATGGAATATTATCTAGGCATATGACATAACTTTTTTTATTTATTTTTTTATCAATCAGACTTGCAAAAAGATTTTATAAGCTAAAATTTTAGAGAACGTTAAATTTACTAGCAACTAAATTATTATGATAGAGTTAACATTCAGCGATGTAACCTTTGCATTTTCAGACTATGTTCTATTTTACATTGTATATTTCATACTTTTTTTTGAGCTATGTTATTAGAAACAATTTTAAAAGTTTGTTAGGAATTTTTTGATTATAGATAGTGCCTTCCTTTTTTGCAAACAAACAAAAACAATTGCATTGACAAGTATAATATTTATTGGCAGAATATTATTGTTCTTATTAAGATTAATAGTTGGTTTTAATAATTAGAGAAATAGTTCGCTGTTTTATTTGCAACACACCTCATTTAGTTAATTTTTTAATAGAAAAAGAAAATAATAATGTAGTCAGTACACAAAAAAGAAAAGATATAGCAGTTTTACATAGATCAAGATTTGGATTTCCAGAAATGCCATTACCACCTAATGCACAACTTTGGTTGCTCTGCAATTCGAGAATATGTTCAGTTCAGTTCAGAAGAAGAAATCGAGATAGATTAACTTTCGAGGAAAGACTAAATTTTTTAAATGCAGTTTCCTTTGTATTTATTTATAATTTATTGGGAAGTCTAAATATCTATGTAAAAAAATATCATTTGTACTATAAATTATTTATGGTTTTCTGTCGCACCCTGTACTATAAATAAATATTATCTAGTATTTAATATAACAAATAAGGGATCAGAAATACTGTTCTACTTATGATAATACATGAAAATGCACCTTATATAAGTAACTACTATTCCTAATTTTTTGAACGCTCTGTATGTTTTATTTTACAAATTGCCAGTAGGAATTACCAAACTATACAGGGTGTTTCATAATATATGCGCAGGACTTCAGGACGTGATAGCTCTTCCAAAAATATGAAAAAACGTTTCTATTAACTTACCCTCTAAAATACACCGTTGAAATTGAAAAAAAAATTTCTACGCCACTGGAAAAAGTACGGTTTTGAGACACCCATTTGAACCGCCAATGTTTTCTACACAAAAAAGGTACTCCTGGTCATACGCTCTAAAGTCGACCGTTTTCGAGAAAAATCAAATTTGGTTTCATCAAGTAGTATGACCATGTATTTCAAAATTAAAATAGAAAACGGTCGACTTTAGAGCGTATGACCAAGAGTACCTTTTTTGTGTAGAAAACATTGGCGGTTCAAATCGGCGTCTCAAAACCGTACTTTTTCCAGTGGCGTAGAATTTTTTTTTTTAATTTCAACACCCTGTATCTCGAAAATGGTGCATTTTAGAGGGTAAGTTAATAGAAACATTTTTTCATATTTTTGGACGAGCTATCACGTCCTGAAGTCCTGCGCATATATTATGAAACACCCTGTATACAAGTAATAAAGGTACCATAAGTTTCATGGAAAAAACATAAATTACTTAAGAGTAGTAGAGATATACATGAAAATATTAATTCTGTATTTCATACTTTTGAGTCCTTCTAACAGCTCACCCTGTAGAGCTGCAAACTTAAGGTCCATAAGAAAGTTGCCGTTATTAACCTGAAAAATAACATACTAAAATTTAAACAAATTCTGTCAGCACCCAAAATCAATGTAAAAAGTGCGGAGTCCTTTGTTCTAGTGTAATTTTAAATTACCCCCCTTCTACACGATTTCAAAAGAGTAGCTTAAGAAGAATTGAAGGAGCTGAGATGGGATGAGAATTTGTGTGTACCGACGTGAGTCGGAATCTGATTGACTTCAAAATTTGCGAAGTCGGATATCAAGGCGTATATGCTGCGGTAGCTTATTTGGTACCTAGAGTACAGACGGCCTAATTCTGAGATCTGGGTTGGATTCCCGGTAGATGCACGCATTTTTTTCTTTCTTTAATTTTCATCTATTTCAATATGTTTTTGGTTTCTTTTCACTTTGGGGACATCTCTCATGTAATCTTCGTAATTTCGTAGGGGGAATTGGGGATTTTCCAGTTTCATAATTTATAAAATTGCATTTAGTTTTCGGACCTAAACCTACTTCACGTCTTTCAAATATATTACTTTTAGGTTACCTATATACTTGAGTAATATTACGTTGATTTATTCTCGGTTTTTTACCCTTATGTTACCATTTTTGTACCCCTTAGGATTCCGTTTTTTTAAAGTAACATAATAGTAATTAATTTAATTTAAAAATATTAAATTTCCGAATTGTGACCTTCTTTAGGTAATATTTATTTTCGTTTGTTACGTACCCTAAATTGACTATTAAATAATTAGGTTATTTAAGGGTTACAGAAATTACCATTAAATAACCGACAATTTTTTTTAAATAACTAATATCACAACTTTACAAAAGAGCGTTTTAAAGTTTTTTTATAAATGTAATGAATTGAGATACGCAATTTCGTGAAATTGTAGAGCATACTTTTTTACATAATATGTGACTTATCTCAATTTTCAATTTTTTCGAGTTACGTCACTTCGTGATATTGAAGACGATATATGTTACCATATTTTTGTTGATGTTGATTCATAACTACCCATTAGACTTCTGTTAAATAACCACTTACAGTAAAACATCTGTTATTTGACATTTAAATTACCAAATTAACGATATCTGTGTTTGTTGGGCATTTATACAGAGTACTTAAAAAATAAATAAAAAAATTAGTGGTATAGCTAACCGCAGACTTGTAAAACATTATGTCAAAGAACTGAAATAGTGCAAAATTGAGACATGTAAGAAATACATACGAATACAAAAATATTTTCATTTTTCCAAAAAAGAAATTATTTATAATTTATAACTAAAATTGTTATAGAATTAATGTTTAACAAAAAAATTAGAACCTCTGAAATGAAATGTGTGAATTTGAAAAAACTTTAAAATTCAGATAATACACAAAATGTTGTTACACAGAATGCTGTTTAGGGGTGCAAAGAAATTTCCAAATTTTGTTAAACATAATGATTATGGTTTCTTGGGAATTATCTTTTGCTAAGTATTTCGCGAAAAATCTATCAAATTTTAAATTTTTATAAAGTGACAGAAATACCCCAAGTCCTCTGACAAAAAAAAATTTTTAGTTACAGTTTGAAGGGTACAGCCTAAAAACTGAAAATTACATCATGAAAAACCATCGTAAAAAGTGACTGAGCTTATAATCGTAGAGAAATTTTGACAATAGTGCTTTTCGTCGTCTGATTTACATATGGGTGTGCTATCTACATAACTATATATCATTGGATCTTTTCCTTCTAGTACACAAGCGCCATCTTAATTTTATACATTATGGGGGACACTTTTTAAGAAAAACAACAATGAGATTGTCCTCCTTTCCTCTACACTCCATAGTTTTTTCCTAATAAAAACTCGTACGAGATAAATAAAACACCCTGTGTACAGGAAATGAAATGTGCTAGAACCATCAATAACAGGCGATTTCGAATCATCCACTTACAAACGGTTAACGTATGTACATTTTACTCTGAAGCACCATATATAAAAATATTTTTAAATTAATAATTATATAATTTATTTACAAATTCACTTATTTTAAAGGTCAACCAATGTATTCATTTTGTGATTAATTATTGGCGTTCTTTAATTTGAATTAACAAAAAACTTCTACTAAGAGAGTAATATTTTTATTGTTATTGTTTTTTAATTCAATAATTAACGAATTATACTGCTCGAAATTAATGAAAATAAAAATTGAAAATAATATCTTACTTGAACTCCGGCATATCCTTTTGGTCCCAAATAATTCTCACATTCGTTTGCGATGTCGTCCCAATGCCATTCAAAAAGATGCACAATAGTATTTCTTCCATCTGCGAAATGAGGGTCCTTTTGTCCAAAAACGTAGGACAAAGACAATGTGACGACCAACAATATGAGCGCCGTTTTCATCTTGAACCGTTTGAGAAAAAACTATAACTAGTAAAGTTCGATTTTGCCACGATCCTATTTATACTAAATCAGAATACTCTAGAATTATTACACACATAAATGATAGTGATTTTTAGTTTTTTTTTTTTATTTATTATACGAGTACCTATTTACTTGTTTTCAAAGTATTTGATTATGGACTTGAGGTTGAATAATAATCTAAGGTTGGATTTATTTCCAGTGTAATCAATGGCAATACAACACGGCGTGTCTTTCTTTTTTTATAGGGTAAAAATCTGTCATGGGCACTTGCTACTTTAGCTCTATCCAGTAGTGTCAGTCTCCTATACTGACTAAAAAACCCTAATCTCTTTCACCCTCTCTGTCTCGAACCGCTTGTCGCATATCAAAAGGTGTGGAGGGCTTTAATATCGACTATCCTCTTGCCTTTCTTCATTTTCTTTTGTTTTCATGACTTTTTTCACGAAATAATGTATTATGACCCAGTGTATGCGCCAGTGAATCCGTTATTCCGCAGTACAAGTAGAGGCTCTCTTTAATAGTATTTTAGAAGACTAGTACATATTTAAATAATAAGAACAGTATAAAATTAATATTTATTTTAAATCACCATTTCACTTATTTTACTTTTAATATAATATAAATATTATATAAATCAAAATAGAAATGACGCATCTGACATATTTAACAGCTTATAGGAAAAGTAGGTTCTAATCCACACATCGGCTGAAAGTAATATCATATGCAGTGAGGATATAAATTTCACCCCTTCCCCCCCCCTCCATTCTATCTTCTAAATGGAAGAAGATAGAGATATGAAACCAAAACGAGATGAAATTTAAGAGATATGATATTTTTGTTATAACATTTTGTTATTCGCTCCGTGCGTGACAGCAGCGCCAATTTATTTTTGTACTAATGGACTATTTTTGCCTATACTGACAATACAATTTTTAATAGAATTCGTAATTAAAAGTATATATGTTACTTTTAATAAAAGTATATGGATTTGTAAAACAAGTAAAACATTAATTTATTATTATTATACATTTTTATAGCTTAAACTACAAAAAAATAAGTATATTCAATAAAAATCAATAATTAAATAAAGGCAGGCAACAGTATTTACGGGAAAATGTATGAGAAGTCTAAGTCTTTTAAGAATTAACCTATCCTGTCAAAATAAAAAATACCTTTAAATAATTGCGTGAAGTTAAAATGTATTAGCAGAAGTATTGTTATTTATATTTTCATTTTTGTTCGAAAGAAAACATAGAATGAATGATTAAAACTGGTTTTCTATCAGTAAGACACAAAATTGCATTTCAGCCACATACAATAATCAAAGGCAGAAATCTAGTTCTTGATGAACATTTAAAATTAAAGGGATGTTAAAGAACATCGTAAAATGATATTTATTGTTTACTTAAAACCTTTCAAGTTTCTGATGTCTACTATTTCCATTATTACTGTTAATAATACACAAATGAAGGTAATTTTTCTTCTTATTGTACACATATCCATTTATTTCTTTGATTTAATTTCCATTTTGCTACTGAACATTTTTATAATTTACCTTAGATTAATTTTCATTGTCTTTTTTGCAAGTATTTTACAATTTTCAACACAGCAACTCCGGTTGCTTATTGTATTGTTTTTACCTACTTTTTTGAAAAAAAAAGTATAATGTACACGTGTATTTAATATGCCAAAATTACAAAATATCGCCCTAAAATGCACAAATTATCCGCAGCTAGCGCTAGTATCGCTTTTGCTTCCCTTACCATGACTTCGCACTGAGCGAATAACTTTACTTTAAATTTTCTAATGGAAAGTAGGGTCATGGTCATGTGATACCTCATTTGAAAAATATTTTAATTATTTTTAGGTCCATGCAAACAGTTTTAGGTTTTTGTTGTTTTCACAGAAATTACTTTAAGTATATGATTGAAATAAGTTACATTCTTGGTAATCTTCGTATTTACTATTATTGTTTTTGTTACTAAGGAAACGCTTTTTATAAATTAAAGAAACCTTAAAATAATATCTATGCCATTATTTAAAACAGAATTAAGTGATATTAGTACCTAGTGCATTGGACGTTTTATTACAAAAATGCTTCGTTCTAGTTATTTATAAGAAAAAGTTGCGGATATCATGATTAGGAGTTGGAAAAATAATCGATTGAACTAATATTAATTGATTAATTTACGTCCTTACTGTATATCGAGCACTTTCCAACGGACTAACCAGTGTAATATGTATCATTTCCAATGTGGCCGTAAGAAAAAAAATATCTTTATTTATTAATTTACAGGTAATAAAATCCTCTTGCATATTCGAAGTAAACCCATAAGTACCCCATACTACCACCGAAATTATATCTGTATCCCATAACAAAAGAGAATTAAGTCCATTTTTTGTGTTGTAATGGACTCAACGCATCGGAATTTTCAATTTGAGGTTATCTTGAGGCTTTCAAAAAAGGAGGAAGGGGGAAGGTAGTACCAAGCGCCTTACTACATTTGACCTCTTCTGACACAACATCATAAAATATATCGAAAATAATTATAAAAAAATAAAAAACAAACCCTATAAAAATTTAAAAATGGTGTGGAAAAGTTACTTCATAACAATTTTTTTTATTTTTTAATTATCTATACAACGCATATCTCAAAATACCCTATTTTTGACCAAAAAGTTTCATTCCCTCCACACACTTTATGGAAGGGGATGGTAACTTGACCTTCGGTCAATCACAATGATCTCTATCAAAGAATATTTACTACCCCCATTCAATCGCATTTTGGTCATTGTCCTTCATAAAAACAAAAATTTTGAATTTTGAAAAAAAGAGGGATGTATTGAAACTCATTTCGGCCGGTTTTCGATTTTTTCCAATACAGCCATATCAAAAAATTAACAAAAATCAAAAATAAATTCCTGTAGAAAACAGAATGCATAATGGGGAAATAAGGGGGGAAAGCTAGTCATGAAAAAATTTTATACCCCCAAGGGTGTGCACTATGTTCCCCGATTTTTGAATTTTTTTTTTATTTTTTTTTTATTTTTTTTAACCCTCCTTTAAAAATTGGGGGAACGGGAGCACCAATTTTTTATTTTCCTTTTAAGCCCCTCTATACAACCATATATACCAATTTGCTACACAAGATGTTTTTTTACTAGATTTGAATTCAGACGGAATAGGAGGAAGGGTGGGGGGGGGTACGGGAAGGATACTTAAAAAATTTGGCTTAAAATAACGCACCACACCCTCTATAGTAAGAATTTTTTTTCCAATTACAAGTTTTTTTTAAACCCCCCCCCCCCCCCAAAAATGGGGGGCAAGACAAACATAAGAGTTCGAAAGGTCTTATATTTTTTTCTCTATCCACTGGTATACTTTTTAAGACGATTTGACCCATAGTTTACCAGGCTCATGTTCGCTATAGGTGGAGGGCCGCCATATTGACTAAAATTTTTTTCATAACTTTCAATTCTACATCCATCTAGATGACCTAGGATGACCTCAGGGACGTTCTAAACCATGCGCATGTTTCCGCATAAATTCACCCTATAGAATACAACTACACATTGTTACAACGGTGCCAAATATTTTTAAATAATTTATGTTTTCTTCTCGTAATGCGTAAATTACTTCAGTGGTTGGTATTTTTTTTTTTTTTTTTAATCTTATTTGACGTTTGTAGACGGTTTTGTATTAGCTGAATCTGCTTTCACAAATCCAGGATTCATGTTAAATACAAATGATTCAGAAATAGAAATATAATACAGAATTGTATGAATTAATTTTAGTTTCTGACATTTGGTTTATTGGGGAATATATTGATGTTGCAATCAAGCGGTTTCAGTTTGCAACCAATTTTACTGATTGTAGAAGTAAAAAAAAACTTGAAATTTTATTTATAGGTTTTATTATTTACTTAAAATACACATTGACAACTACAACAAATATAAAATATACGACGCAATCCTTTTTATTTTGTTGAAACATCACTTAATGCATTGTCCAGAATCTTAGGAGGATGCACAACGGGCCTAATGAGGCCTAAGTGCCGTGGGGGTAACCCACCCTCCGCACGTTACAGATACAGATCATGAGATACAGCCCGCTGACCGACAGACGGACGGACAGCCGAGGCTTAGTAATAGGGTCCCGATGGTTACCCTTTTGGTACGGAACCCTAAAAAAGAACAGACTCATAATTATATACACACAGAGATGGGACCAATAAGAAAATAAAAGTAGACATTTGGTAACAAAATTTAAATTTTCTGAAATCATTAGTACACGTTACGGGTCATAGGGGACATACAATTTTCAACTTTAACAATAATTATTTCTTCGGCCTTCAGTGATATCTGAACAGCAAAGTTTTGCTAAAGTACCTACTTTATAAGTGGTAGTCTAAAATAAAGTAATAAAAATGTTTGACTGTTATAGGAGGGCAAATAAATAGTGGGAAACTATTCCATAAAATCGATTTGGAATACGAAAATTTTCAAAGTATTAATTTTACTAGATCTGGACTGGAGTTTGCCATCGAATTTTCTAACTAGCATAATAATATTCACTAAAAACTACAAAATTTCCTTATATGGGTTTCAAAACAGTTTCATGACTACTATAAATATTTGGGTCACATCAACATGGTAACTCCTTAAGAACAAGATGATACACTACCATTTAAATTATAGTTTAAATTTTTTGTTGTTTAATTTTTTATTTTAAAACATAGGTATTTGAAATAACTACCTACTTGTGTTCATTTAAATAAATTAAATCATATAAAATGCGACATTTCTTTCTCTACAATTTTCCAAATATTCTTTCCATAAAATCTTTGATGGAAGTACAAAAAATTAATTTTAAGTATTTTTTAACAAACAAAATTTTATAAATAACTAATCAAAATTAGAAAAAATATTGTATGTAACACATGTTACGAATTGCCGTTTTGTGTAACTCGTTCATTTACTCGTACCGCAAATATTTACCTACTTGTTACATAAAATAAGGCATTTATTCATAACTGGTTAAAAAAATAGTTATTATTAATTCTTGAAAATTTAGACAATGTGATTTAATATAGTTTTGTTCTGGGGTACAGTTATCCATAATAAATAATTAATTTTCATATTATCTATTCTATTAATAACTTAATACTTGAACATATTAATTGACCTTTATTAATATTGGCACGAGTTAAATTTACCTATCTTTCGAATAACAAAAAATAAAGTGTCACAATTAGAAATTTGTACTCCAATCGAGAGTTTAGATTATTATTATTATTATTATTATGCACTTAAAGAAAACTATTGTTTTTTATCTATTAATCTCAAAAAAAACAAATTAAAAACAAGTTGTTTATTTAATGAAGATATATAAAATATTAATGAGACAAAACGTAAAAAAAATTGATTAGGTTTTATAAAACATTAAAAACAAAAAAAAAACAAAAGAAATTTGTCAGAAGTGGGATTCGAACCCACGCCCACAGAGTGGACTGCGACCTGAACGCAGCGCCTTAGACCGCTCGGCCATCCTGACTTAAAAGTATTGAATCAGAATGTGCTATAAATATTGAATGAATTTGTTTCTTTAAATAAATGTTTAAAAAAAAAAATTGTTACATCAGTACAATCATATTATGTATCAAATTAAAAATAATGCCAATAAGAAATATTCGAAAATAAAATTGTAGCGATAAAAACCATCAGTTGTTCATTAGCCTAGTCAAACTGGAATACTTTAGAAGTCCATTTACAGAGCCCATCATTTGTTTGGATGGATAGCCCAAATATAAAAATTCCTGTCTATAAAATTATATGTTTTTTTGGCAGAATTTTTTCTATTACACAGCTGATAGACTGTTTGTTTTTTGTAAAACAATCCATTCTAACCACTGTATCCATGATCTGGTATAAATGGTAGGTAAGTGTTAGGTACCTACCTCTACAAATATTTGTTTTTTTTATAAAAAGTTATTGTAAAAATAAAAAAGACGGGATAGGTTTAATTTTATTTTGAATAATCTATGTAGAATAATTTTGTATAGGTACCTACCAAACTTTTATGAGAATATGAGTAGGTATTTCTTGAACTCCTGGACCAAAAATCGCAAACTCAAACACGTAATGATGATGTCTATATATTTCAAATGTTTTATTAAAATTTGCAATACATTTTCTTAATAATAAATTTATGGTAAATCATTTACCTTCAATACCTTTTTGCAAGCTGGGATCGCTGGGATTGCTCGGGTCTGTATTCATTTTAATATTATAGTACTATTTCGAATTTCGTTTACTAAGGTTATGCAACCAGTTTTACGGTAAGTATATTAAGTTGCATATGAGTGGTAGACGCAATAAAGGAATACAATTCTAAGTAGAATTAATTGTACTCGTAGTAAATTTTTAACTTCAAAATATTACAGATTCAGGCAACTTGCTCAAAAAAATATTGATATACATCTACAGGGTGTTAAATGTAAAATTTTAAAATTTATTTTTTGTACCAAATTTAGTGAGGCCTAGGTACCGTGAGGTAACCCACCCTTCACACGTTACATGATGTGTTTGTGTCCTTTTAATTTGCCCCTCCCTGGACAACTACGAGGTAGTTTTTTCACGTCACGTTTCCCCCTCCAGAATTGTATCTGTAGCCCGTGGGGCCTAGGAGCCAGGACTACCTAACTTGGATTAAAAAGATCGATATAGGATCGTTATGGGCATCGAGAACAGGGCCAACGAGAGGGGGGGTAGTCGGGACTAAATCCCGGGGCTCGGGCTCAAGTGGTGACCCGACAGCGGCATAAAGCCGGGATCCAACGGCGCGTGGAGCGGCACTCCTCGGCGCGTGGAATGGCAATCCTGGGTTGTGAGTTGAGTCTCAACGGTCGGACCGTTCCCACGGCGCATGAGGATCGCGCAGATGTGGACACGCGCCTATTGCAGTCTGTTTTACGAAGGCAGTGTTGGCGATAAAAAATTCATAATTTTGATTAATTGCATGAAAAGATGAACCGTGAGCGGACGCGTATCGTTGCTGCCTCAGCCTTTTATTTTATGTTAGGGGTTTACAGGATGGCAAGGGAACAAAAAATAAAACGAAAACAAAGAAGATGGTGGAGAGTGTCCTTGTATAGAAATTGAGATAGGTAAGTACATTATAGAATATTTTGCAACAAGTGTTTAAAACTGATGTTCACAAGTGTAATATACTATAATTTTTCTACGACTGCAATTTGGTTCAGAAACCAAAAACATGGGAGTCTTATTTTACACACATTTGGAAAAGGCTTGGAATAATAGACATAGTCTGACAGTCATAAAAAATAAACTTTGGAATAATTTGTAATTTTAATGTTTTTGCTGCAAATAATATAGTTTTCTTTTAATCATTTGTAGGTACAGTGCCACAGACATGTTAGAAGATTTACGCCAAGAACCCTCAGGCTATTTTAAAAACTTCTGTCGAAAAGTTTCCGAAAGATTCCCATTAATGTATCTTTTTTTTTTCAAATCTGCGATTGAACATTTTACGCTCATTTGCTCTTCAATTCGCCTCCAGACATCATGAACTAAGTTCCTGTTTTTATGGTTTGGATCTCGTGGGTTCCAAATAATTGGCTCGGCTTCATAAAATGATAAAAATTCTAACACCACTTCGTTAGACCACTCCATGGTGAAAGTTACCACGGCACTGGTAGTACCACGCTCCTAGCCGCGCCGTTGGAGCTGTAAGTACGTGTGGCGCGCCAACGTCCGCGCCCCTTTGAACCGTGTTGATTTACCGACAGACGACGGGACTCATCGCGCCGACCGAAGATTGGCAAGCTTGCCCTATCCAACGGAGCGGGAACTGGCAAGTTTGGCGCGTGGAGTGCCGCTTCACGCGCCGTTGGATCCCGGCTTAAGAGGGACTTCGGCAGCTTTAGGTGAAGACGTTTATTATTTTTTTATAAGTTTGCCACAAGAGCGGAAGAGGAAGGACCTTTTTTTTGAGATGTCACTAGAAAGAAGTTTTTTGCTTCGGGAGCTTTTTCTTGAGATTTTATTTTAAAAAGGAGAAGAAAGGAGAAGTTTTTGAGATCTTGAAAGGGTTTTAATAAAATTGTTGTCGCGGGGCCCGACCTGAAAAATTGTCCTGGGGCCCGACCTGGCTCTCGGCGGCCCTGATCGAGAATATCTCTACGATGAATTAGGGACAGAAGGGGGCACAATAGATCTTTTAGGCCACAGTGCATTAATACCCAATACCAAACATAACGTAACATCATTGAAGGAATATAACAAAATATAAATTGAATTACCTCCACAGACTATACCCTTTAATTACCTCATAGATAATTGCCCGGAATGAACTACGAAAATTAAACTCTATTAATGCTTATTTATTTTCTTGGTATTTCACATTAATAAAAATATACGGGCTTATCATATTTTGATGTTTAGACTGTCTAAATATTTTAAATAATAAACTTAATGGTTTAAATTATTTTATTCACATTTTAGAAGTGTAATACAATCGGTATTTTTGAATAAATGATACAAATAGTAACTAAAAAATAAATGAATAAAATTATTTGTTTACTTTTAAAATAATTAAACCAACAAATAAGAAACTATAAACTAAATTATGTATTTGGAATAAACCTCTAACTACGGAAAGCAGACTATAAAGACAAAAAATCAATATAGATACACTTAGAAATAATGTCGATAGTATTATGATTAATAAATAATGTAGGTACCTACCTAATAAATCAGTTGATTATCGAGTTGCGGTAGTGAATAGTCGTAGTTTTACCTAGGACAGTTTGCCATTAAAAAAAAATGAAGAATCTATTAATACATGTTTTTAATTTGGTATGTATTCATAAAACTTTACAAATTAAATTACTGTAAACTAACTTCTATAGAATGAGAATATAAATGTAAACATTGTAAATCAATTAATTTATGTAACACTATAGTAGCTTTTCCTGCGGGGTCATCCACTTTGATTGGAATGCTTTTAGTTTCTCGAATATGTGGAAGATGCCTTCACGCACAGAGTTTTTAATATTTTTTGAAACGAACAAAACTATTACTTACTAAATAAATTCTAAATAAAAATTTCATACAAGTTGTAATTTTATTTCGAAATATAAAACAAAGCAAGCCACGACCGTATGACATACATGGATTAGATTAGATTCGAAACAAATTTGACATTATTTGTCCTTGTCCACTGCGACCTTTTCAAATCAATTTATTGTTATTTAGAGCATGTCATCTAGCTTGGTCTTTTTTATTTGACACTATACTTAACTTTGGCATTAACAGTGGCTCCTGCATGTAGTAACATGATTCAGACTTTTCTTCACCTGTTATTAAAAACCTTAATCTAGCCAGGCCTGAACCCTGGCACAAGACATGTATTGATGTTTCCTCATTTTCTTAACGATTTGTCGTTTTTGATCAAGTAGATCTTTCGTAAACTTGGCCGACGGTTCCTTAATGAACTCTTAGGCCTGTTTTAATCCTGGATAGTTGTTCCATCATTCCCGAGTATTCTACAATTTTCGAGAGCCATTGCAACTTTGTATGCGAGATTTTTAAGATCTTGATTCCAAGTCAGCCTTTGGTCAAATATGACTCCGTGACTAATGGAATAGCCATGTTGTTTAGTATTAGTAGCATTTGTCCTGTAAGTACCCGTTTTAGTGAATGGTACAAGGTACAACTGTTGTTATGGCTTACATAACTTTATAACTTTGAAAGACGATTTATTTCATTAGACGCTCACTCTATTGTGATAGTTTTTTTAAAATCAAATGTCTACGTACAAACCAAGTACCTACTATTATCAAAACAGATTTTAGAATGTCCAGAAGGGCCAGTCTTTTTTGCAATTTGTTTTCCGGCCGACTATTGCATGCGCGAAACGTGACATTTTAAGTGGTGAGTTCAAAAATTACATTTCGAATTTGTGAAATATTCGTGGCACAAAATTAGTATTGCGAATTTTTTCGGGCATTACCCGAATTCGAATATTGAATGTAACATACGAGGTTGGATCCCTATGCTCCGCCCGTGACCTATTTCTAAGTGGGTGGCTTTAACTCACTTTTGTAGATCATACTACAAAATATCAACTTTGTATATCAAAGCGTTGTTGTCCTGTGGCTAATTCTTGAACTGTGTGTCGTGACTGTTCATAGAAATGGATCCTATAAAACAAAGATCAGTAATAAAATACCACCATAAAAAAGTATGATGACATCTCGAATTCATGAAGGCATTGTGGGAGTTTCTTATGACATAGTTAAACGCTGGTGTCGAAATTTTAAATACGGAAGAACATCCTATGAAAACTAGCATGCTAGTGGTCCTCCCATAACGGTAGCAACAGATAAAACCATTAAAAAGTTAGACGATATCGTACTGAGAGATCGACGAGTACGCATCAGAAACATTGTGGAATATACTCTCTTATAATATCAAGTGGTGCATCACATACTGAATAAAGAATTGGATATGAAAAAGATGAGCGCAAAATAAAGAATTGGATATGAAAAAGATGAGCGCAAGAATGAGTGGCCCACAATAGTGACTGAATAAGAATTTATTTTTCTACATAGTCCCCTTGTACGGTAATACATTTGACCCAACGATGTTCAAGCGATTTAATACAGTCACTGTAGTCTGATTTATCCAACTCGTCAAAATAGGCGTTTGTAAAAGAATGGGAAGAGGTTACACTCACTTGAGGAACGGCCCTGAGAAAGATAAGTTTATGGTTAAATAACAATCTACTAACTTTAAATGTTTTGAAAACAAAATGCATTACTTTTAGTTCAACCATCGTTAACCAACCTAACAGCTTTTGTATAAAACTGTATAGTAGTGACTGTCAAAACAACGATTGTAACTGACCCTTGATAAAAAAAGTTTCTCAAATTAAATACCTAGGTGTAATCCTTGATCAATACATACGTTGGTCTGAACATATTAGAGAGTTTTAGCAAATGTACGTAAGATCTCCGCTAACGTTATACGTTAAACTTTGATTATGACATTTTTGATAGACATAACAGGGTAGATTACAGTATATCCCTAAGGTAACGTTAGCGGATGGTTAGCGGATGTTTGCTAAAACTCTCTATTGTCCATGTTAGTAATAGACTGAGAGTCCTAATGCACAAATTTTATGTTTTCCGGGATATTCTTTCAAAGAAAAATATAATGAGAATATATACCAATGCTGAAAATTTTATTCAAAAAAATACCCGTTTAACACGCAAAGTCGCTAATATGGAGATTCCTGTACAATTTTTCAAAAAAATCACTTAGTCAAAGGTCATTATCATTCTTTGGCCCAAATTTTTTTAACATAATTCCGATACACCTCAGGCAAATAATCAGAACAAAAAAGTTTAAAATTGAAATAAAAAAATATTTAATAACAAATAAAAAAAATTACTTTCTAATGATAACATAGTATAAATAAAAATCTGATGTGTCCAACACATGACTTTCCTATCTAGTTATTACGTAAAAACAAAAAATCAGAATTTTGCACATTTTGTCCAATTTCTTGAATACGGACCATTTCAGGAAATTTTGACATAAAACAAAAATTATAGAAAATAATATTAGAAGTAACTGTTAATTGAACAATTTTCTTCTCCAAACATAAATAACAGATATATTCCATAAAATATAAAAACGGCCTCCCATAAAGTACCCCCCCAGATGTTCCGACTTTGTCCAAAATCTAATAATTTCACGTCAGGCCGAAATAAACCTTAAGTTTAAAATTTAATGTTTTTTCCTTTATCCGTTTTTGAGTTTTCTTCAAATTTCGAAATTTACGCATTTTCTCAAATATCTCGAATACGGTCCATTTTAGAGAAATTATGTATAAAATAAAAATTATAGAGAATTATATTACAAACAACTTTTATTTGAACAATTTTTATAAAAAATTATTTTTTTTACATTTTGTCAAATTTCTCGAACACGGACCATTTTAGGAAAATTTTATGTAGAATAAAAATTATAGATAATAATATTGTAAGTAACTTTTATTTAAAGAATTTTCTTCTCCAAACGTAAATAACGAATATATTCCATAAAATATAAAAATGACCACTTATAAAGTACCCCCCCAGATGTTCCGACTCTGCCCAAAATCTAATCAGCTCATTGGACGCTGAAACAAAGCTTAAGTTTAAAATTTGGTGTTTTTATGTGTATCGGTTCATGAGTTATGCGTTATACAGACACACACACACACACACACACACACACACACACACACACACACACACACACACACACACACACACACACACACACACACACACACACACACACACACACACACACACACACACACACACACACACACACACACACACACACACACACACACACACACACACACACACACACACACACACACACACACACACACACACACACACACACACACACACACACACACACACACACACACACACACACACACACACACACACACACACACACACACACACACACACACACACACACACACACACACACACACACACACACACACACACACACACACACACACACACACACACACACACACACACACACACACACACACACACACACACACACACACACACACACACACACACACACACACACACACACACACACACACACACACACACACACACACACACACACACACACACACACACACACACACACACACACACACACACACACACACACACACACACACACACACACACACACACACACACACACACACACACACACACACACACACACACACACACACACACACACACACACACACACACACACACACACACACACACACACACACACACACACACACACACACACACACACACACACACACACACACACACACACACACACACACACACACACACACACACACACACACACACACACACACACACACACACACACACACACACACACACACACACACACACACACACACACACACACACACACACACACACACACACACACACACACACACACACACACACACACACACACACACACACACACACACACACACACACACACACACACACACACACACACACACACACACACACACACACACACACACACACACACACACACACACACACACACACACACACACACACACACACACACACACACACACACACACACACACACACACACACACACACACACACACACACACACACACACACACACACACACACACACACACACACACACACACACACACACACACACACACACACACACACACACACACACACACACACACACACACACACACACACACACACACACACACACACACACACACACACACACACACACACACACACACACACACACACACACACACACACACACACACACACACACACACACACACACACACACACACACACACACACACACACACACACACACACACACACACACACACACACACACACACACACACACACACACACACACACACACACACACACACACACACACACACACACAGACACACACAGACAGACAGACAGACATCATCGCGAAAATAGTCAAAACGGATTCAGGGGACCTCAAAACGTAAAAATCCGTCGAAAACTCGAGGTCGAAAAAAATCATGATTCCTATACTTTCCTTATATCTGTATACAGATAGGAAAGTAAAAAACATATCAAAAGCCAAAAGGCACATGCGCTTCGTCGTTTTTGTCTGCTTTTCCTAAGATACTGTCTATTTTTTATTTATCGGTTTATTCTATCGTCCGTTGCTCTTATTTTTTAATATTGTATCTTTTGTTAAGTGATAAATAATTATATGTAAAATTCAATACCTGTCTCTAAGAAAAATATGTACATAAATAGTCATCTGATCAGAAGGAAAACAGGCAGAAATGCCTAGGTTCGATGCTCAATGTCTTTAAAGAATTTTTTTTATATAACTATTTTTTTTACTATTAGGTAATGTATTTTAATATTTAAACAAATAAATTTGATTTGATTTTGATTTGATAGTGCAACTGTAGTTTTACTGTAAGGGGTCAGGGGTGCAGCATAGGGATCCACCCTTGTATGTTATAGAAATCGTTGTAGTGGCACGATCCTCTACTTTAAATAATCAGCTCGTATATGGATAACCGATGAGTTTATTCCACGCACGAGCTGATCTATCTTTCATTAAAATTTTTATATACAAATGATATAAATAATAAAACAAATTCTTGACGGTGATAATAATAATAATTCTCACAAAAACTGATAAAACCTGCACGGCCACTTGACAGTGCACTGAAATAAAAATACAAGATAAAGTTAATATACAATAAATTGTGACGGCACATTCAGAAGCGGTTCTAGAAAGGGGCAAAATAAAATTTAAAAATCATAGAAACAAAATTCTTGTTTGTCTCTTAAACAAATAACATACTTCTATTTTAATTTTTGGATATACTAGATCATTGTATTTTACGAGTAAAACACAAACTTAATACCACATAAGCTCGCACTAGTCTTATAAGAAATGGATTTTCGTGAGATTCTTTTGAAATTCAGATTTATGTTGTAGATATCGACCTCCATATTAAAAGCTATCATTGTCGCAACTTCCTATCAACAACCGGTTGGATAATAAAATGTGTTGAATATCAACTTTTTGAAATTGGACTCAAATTTATTTTATTGCATTGTGTCCAATTGAAGAAGACCAAGTTTTTTGCAATTACCTATTAATGTTCAATAACATTTCTTTAAATATGTGATACTTATTGTAACAAAACTGGTTTTTACTTATATCTAGGGTGTTAAATTATAATTTGTCTAACTTAAGGAAAATCAAATTTTTATTTAAAATGTATTTCCATAAAACCTGTCGTTGGATATTGTTTATTTTTTCATATGTTGTTGTGATGAATCTACAAATTATTTTAGTTGTCTGCAAGAAATCTAGAATTTCTTTTCGGCATTAACGATGCGTCGGGATAAACTGAAGAAGAGTGATAAATAACTCCAAAGACTCTGTCGTTCACGAGATGGTCATGCAGATATGATGCCTGCAAGGGTTTTTTAGGGTATTGGAAAGATCTTTACGATACTCTGAAATCAATCTCAAATGACAGTTTAGATAAGGCGATTACGGCAGAGGCAGGAGGATTAATTAGGTGAATGACCAGATTTAAAACTGCATTTATGAGTGTTTTTTGGAATAGTATTCTAAATCGCATCAATGTAGTCGTAGTCAATAAAAAACTATAACAGGATGCCGCACGTATTGGATTGGTCATGTAATAATCTTAAATTTAATTCATTTCATATTCTCTTTTATGCATGAATAGGAGGCCAATGAGCTGATTGGTAGGTAAAACTAGACTGCAAGGCAAAATCGTACTAGACAAAGAAAGTTATCTTTCGATCAAAGCGACGATGATGAAGAAGTTATGTTCAGTGATAATGATGATTTTAAACTAAACGTTTTCCTTACAAGTATGGATCGATTAGGCTAGGCTGCTGTTCTTTGTGTAGTAAATTCAAATGCCAGGCTGAATTTCTACCTAATATAGCGCTAGTCTTAATATCAACATTTTACTGTCGAAAATATACGTAGGACAGAGTTTTTGAGATTTTCTACGCTCTCTTTAAATTTTTGCGAACTCTCTGTTGGAAAAATAAATAATAAGGCGTTAAAATTGTAAGAAGTTTATTTGCATGATATTTCAAACGATGCAGTTGAAGAGATCTTGCACTTCAAATAGCATTTGACATTAAAAGACAAAAAAATGTACATACCAACAATATTTGCAACTGGATTTTTCCCAATATCGACAGTTTTAAGAGGGAAAGCCCACTCACGCGACATGTCGCGCGCGACTGATCGCGCGCGGCAATACTTTTGATGTTTTTAAATGACTCAAAGCCCATTAAAGGTAAGGTCTCTTTTGGACGAGTAGTCGAGACGTTTAGACGCGGCGTTTAATCGTGCCGATAGGTTAAATAGTGATATCATAATGATGGTCTGATTTAAGCGACAAGTCGATTCAAGTCGCCACAAGACGACGCGTCTTACGGCAAAATTGGTCGTCAGGCAATTTAAACGCGCACGTTTATTTAATCGCCTGCTATTGATGCAAAATGAGCTCCAAAGGAATTTGTTTTATATCAATTGATACAATATTTAACAGTTCATTAAACTGACTTTTGGTAAGCCTAAAGTATTATTTGAATTTAGTTTCGTCATCAATTACATGTCTCATTATTAGCGTACTAAAGCACCCTTCCTTTCTTCTTTGAAAAAAATGCCATCGTCTTTTGCTTCTTCTATAAGCAACTGTGCTGCAATCACAAGTTCACTAGTAGTCATTTTTGTCGAACGAAATAAAAAATACTGATTGGCGACTAGTCGATTACTTGAGGTGACGACGTAAACAGACCACTAGGTGCGATCAGGTGCGTCTAGACGTAAGCGATTAAGCGCCGCGTCTAAACGTCTCGACTACTCGCCCAAAAGTGACCCTACCATAGAAATAATATAGAAGACCAATATAAACATAACATTTAAGCAGAAATTGAAACCTACTGTGCATAAAAACGCGTCTCTGCGCCTGACATCGCAAAATAGTGTGTCTAGAAGCTTGCGCAATAAGCATGACTTGTCCCTGTA
This sequence comes from Psylliodes chrysocephalus, assembly GCA_927349885.1. NCBI lineage: Eukaryota > Metazoa > Arthropoda > Insecta > Coleoptera > Chrysomelidae > Psylliodes > Psylliodes chrysocephalus. The sequence continues at coordinate 47,238,378 of OV651818.1, read as the reverse complement.
GTGTTGCCAAATATATTAAACATACCTAACAGAAAAGAATTTTAAATTAATTAATTTTTAAATTATATGATTTAAACAGTTTATATCTACGAAATATCGCCACAAAATAACTTATAAACATTTAAATAATCAACTAATAATATTTATGTGTAATTACATTCCCAAAAATATATACAAATACCGTATTAATGTCATTAATACCGTATTTTTAATGTTCAATAAGCGATTCACCTACAAATTCAATATTGACCTGGCAATAGCAGTAAAATCCGGTGTTTCAAGGCTATATGACGCTGCCCTTACAGGACCGTTTGTAGTTTATTATTTATGCCGCGTTTAAGAATCCACATCGGATGCATCTGAGATGTAGTAAGTAGTAAATCTTTGATCACGTGATTCAGTATACGTAAATGTAATGGGACAGATGTGTCCGATGTGGATAAAAAACGCTCGAGATGTAAAAAATGCATCCGATGTGGATTCTCAAACGCGGAATTAATTACACGATGAAAGTGGCATTTTATTTTTAGTTTTGTGTAGTGTTTAGTCAAATCCTAGGTACAATAAAAGACATTTTTACATTGGCTAATGAAAATGTAATTAATGTATTAGGCAGCTGTTATATTTATTACAAGATTTATGTCTGCAAATCTAAACCTACCTAAGAATTATAATTATGTAAATAGAGATCTGTATATTTATATACAGGCTGCCCAGCGACGGGGAGACATTATCGATATCGGTTTTAAGGCATTTTAAAACATAAACCCGATCTCAACAATCTTAGGAACTCTTCTGTCACTCGATATTTTAATCGGTACTTCCTCTTCGTTTTTTGGCTGGCACAACAATTATTTACATTTCTTCATTCCTTACGGCGTTCGAACCAGTAAGGTTTAAAGAAATTTAAAAAAAAAACCTACTTTAAAAATAAAGATGTTAATGATTTTCTTATGGATCCCATCTTCAGATCTTGACTTAATGTATATAAAACTGTTTCCTTTTCTAACAAAAAGAATCCTAGAAATCGGGCAACGTGGTAAAGAATTATCGCTCAACATACATAAAAAAATATTTCAACGAATTGAGAATATCCTACCATTTTGAAGTATGTTAAAAAAAACTTGTTAATAAAGTGAAAAGTAGGGCATGAACATATATTATAAAGTATATAAAATGATAGATAAATCCAGTTTAGAAGGTATTATAAATAAACTGTGGAAATATCGAGAATCTCGATTTTGAATCGGAAAAATATTCTACGCAATTTAGTATGAAAGCTGATCAAAATGAAACACATGAACGACAAACTGTTATTGACAACTTTCTTCAAACGTTTTCTATTTTTCCGAAAACTAACTAGATAGTTCGAAAATCATTTCCTTCGTTAAAACGCCTCTTGTTCCGAAAAAGGTACACGCCTGTCAACATTCATCGTTCATTAAAAAAGTGGTAGATACAAAACGCTTCGTATTGTAAGGCCAAAATATATTTAGACATCGAAATATTCACGTAAACAAAAAAATCATATGAGTGAGATAACTACCAAATTAATGATTTACAAGTTTATTCCTATTATTTATAAAATAGGTTTGCAATGTGCTGGTGTGGAATGTTATCATCGACTAAAAACTTTAAATCTTTGTATTAAATTGATCGAAAACAAACTATAAATTGGTTTAGGCTATATAGAATGTTTCTAGTAAGCAGCAACTAATTTTTATTATGGAACCGAAAGACCCTTTTAAAAGGGTTCAAAATTAAAATAAAATATGTACCAAGTAAATGTAGTAGTATTTTTTAATTTTTTAATTTATATTGAAAATGGTAACATGAAAGGTTTTCTGTCTAACGACTCATAGTCTCGGCTGACAAAATGTAAAAAAATATCGAACATAATATTCCTGGGCCCTATTTTGCACTCCCCAGATTAAATTTAGTTGTAGCAAATGATATTATCAAATAAGATGTCAAATCACAAGCAAAATCTCGTGACTACAGTACTAATGATTGCCTGTTTGGAAAAGTATCTTTGTTTGTAAATATTTATATGCATAGTTATATTTAAATGCGCGAGTGTAATGTTAAGTATAAACAAAATCCGCCCATTATGTATATACGTTTAGTTACCGACCCTAGTAGATAGGCAATTTGTTATTGTTTTAAGTTTTACCGTAGGGAGAGAGAAAATCAATATTAGGATAAATGGTCCAGCTCCTTTCTGGTTACGTAGGTACCTAAAAAGTATTTTAGTTTTTGGTTAAGTAATTAATTATTGTAACAGTGATTTTCTTGTGATAGTACCTAATTTAGATTGTGGATTAAAGTTTTTGTATATAATTTCGCTGTTTAATAATAAACGTAGTCAAAACCGGAGCACGTGGTTTTTCTGGAAAGTATTTTTAAAATCACAAGCAAAATCTCATGACTACTGTACTAATGATTGCCGAAAATTAACTAATTCACATTTTATGCCATATCTTTCTTAATAAGGACTGTCAGAACCATATTTACCTTAACTTGAAATTTTTTTTAATCGTTTTTTGTATAGAATCATCTCTAAAAATGTATGATTGAAATATCGTGCGAACTATTTGTTCGATCAATAAAAAACTTGCACCGGTCCTGTTCGCGCCAGCACCGTTATACGCATGAGCTCCGACACACTATTTTCTCCTTATGGTTTCATTTTTGATATATGGAATCGGCTTTCTATACTATTTCTATGGACCCTACCTTAACGCGGTTCTGTCGCGTGGTCGCTTGGTCATTTAAAAACATCAAAAGTATTGCCGCGCGCGATCAGTCGCGCGCGACATGTCGCGTGAGTGGGCTTTCCCTCTAAGAATTTACAACTCAATGGCAGTAAGCAATAAATGTTTTTCATTAAGTTCGTTCTCATGCTTGAAACGAATTAAAACATGATTACGGTTAAATATGTCTGAAAACAGAGTAAACGTTTTACCAGTGTTATCAAATTGACACTGCGAATTCGATTTCATTTGACGATGTGAATAAAAATTTTGTTGAGAATAAATTCAGACGATAAGTGCAATGCGAGTAATAGGAAATGTGAGTGAAAGGAAATGCGATTTTGATTTAGTTGAATATCTATATAATATATCAATATTGCGGTGCATGCCATTTTCAACCAGTTACTGGAAATTTCTTTTGCACGCGGGTCAACTCGTAGAGAAAAATTTTCGAAAACGTTTAGGCATCGAGATTTTTCAAGACAGGACTGAATTTGTCTAGTGCGTAAAATATTTGTATATAAATGGATTCTTTTACCGTTATTTAGTTAGTTTGGAGATGAATATTGTCGAGTAAAGATTGAATGGTTAAATTAAATTTAAATCAGTAGTTTTGATTAAAAAATAAATTAGTTATTATAAAATTTGATGTATTTAGTATAATGTTTTTATGAAATTTAACTAGGTGTTCACTAGGCTGGGCCGAAATAGGTATATTTATAAAAAATATAAAAATGTTGATGTACCATACCTACTGAAAGTTACATTTTAGTGTTTGTATTCACACTGTTTATTTTTAATATTTTTAAATAACATCTTTAGCCCTTTACTACCCCTTTTTAACCAATGTTTAATCCTTTTATCTTTAAAAGATAAGGTGAAAATACTAGAACAACAAATAAATATTACTCGATTAAAACTAAACAACGCATTTATTTATAAAATAGTAAAAAGTACCTAAGTACATAAAAAGCTAACAAATCAAGCATAAAAGCTTACAAATTAAATATAAAAAGCTAACATATCAAGTACAAAAAAACATAATAAAAAAATATTTACTGAATTTTAAACTGTCGTTTACTTTCAAATGTTGGAATAATTTCTTTCGATTTGTTCTTGGGCGAATAAAGCCGTCTCTTGATTCTGGACCAATTACTAAAGAAGATGCATCTGTAACTAATTTTACGCATCTCTCCATTGATTGAGTATGACAAGGGAACTTCGGAAAATAAAAGTCTGGAATTTCGTTTTCGTTTATAAGTTCCCTAAGATTATTATCCATAAAATCTCTTAAAACAGGAGGCGCATTCATTCCAGCAAATTAACTCAAAGTAGTCCGTAGCACTAAATTTAAGTTATGGTACCACAAAGTGTCTTATTTCAACGGTTTCTGGACTGGTTTCTCTAGCTTTTAAGATTCTTCATAGAGATAGTTCGCGAACTCACTCACGAGTGTCTGTTAGCATAAACAAAAGAATGTTTTCAAGGTATATAAAATACTCGTTTCTTTGGATTACCGTATCCACAAAATTTTTTAAATAATCTCCTAAATACCATGACAGTTCGATCGTTTTAAATACATGCAAACTACCACTAGTGGACCTAAAATTTAGTTTAAATCACATTGGGGCATATTCTTTAATTATGAGTTCGGCCATATCCGTAAGGCTTGAAGTTGGCTTTTCTGTTCCAGCATAGAGCCATTTGCCATTGTGAGCCATCTAGAGTGCGCTTTCCTAGGATTATAGTGTGCTAAAGTTGATGAAAAATTGTCGCTTAATATTGCATTGCAAATGTCATATAAATACGATTGATCAGAACTTAAATCTATAGACATTACAGTTATATTTGGCAACTCACATTTGATTAACGAGAGCCCACTGTGCTGCCATCTAAATGTTGGAATAAATGTCTTAATGGCAATTTGTTGGCGTGTAGGTGGCAAATAAACCTCCGAGCAATTACTAATAGAGGGAGCGTGAAAACGAGTTTGTAGGCGATTGTTGTGTTAGCAACATCTGTAGAGAAGGTGATGAAGCGGGCACAAGGGGGAAGGTAAACATCCTTCTTGTTAAGTGGCGTATCATTTATCTATAAAAACACACATTGTCCAAACGTTTTAATTGTAAAAAAAAACTAAAACATTTGCTAATTTTACTATTTTTTTAAAATGAATACCGTCTTATATGTGTCTAATGCAGGAAATGAAACAAAATCACTGTAAAGGTCTAATTTTTTCAATTGAAGAATAAAACCATAAAATCAATTTTATTATAAATAAATACAGTAGTGACTAGTTTCGGCCTTACAGGAACATCTTCAGGCATGTAATACATTAATCTTTAATTATTATAATAGGTTGGTCACTTACGAATAACATTAAATAGTATAAACCACAAAAATGGATCCATATTGTATCATTACAGCATTATAGAATTAAAGCTGTGAAAATAAAAGAGCAGTTCAAACGTAACTAAAAATAAGAAAACTGAGTACGGAATCTACAAGAAAAGAGGTGAGAATGAGCAATTACGAATGCATTTAAATTGCTTGGGATAACTAATAAAGCTGATAATGTAGTGGTATAGTCCCCTTCAAAGAAGGTATGGATATGTTAAAGAGGACGGCGTTCTCTGTAAATCTGGAGAATGTAAGGATAAAGGGAAGACGAATCTTGCTGGCTCAGGTGTAGATGGATAAAAAAAGGAGCGTGTAGATGAAAACTCCAGTAAATATCGTCACTTTCGTCTAATTTTTTATTCTCACTCACCGTTTCGGCTTTATCTTCGAAATTCATTTTTAAAAGGAAATAAAAGTAATCATTCATACAAGCATATAATAAAATAACATAAATTCATTATATTTAATAAGCTAATAAACGTTTGTTTCAATGAAAAAAACATATGGGAATATAAAAATATATAAATAGATAAGATTAATATCAAAATTAATTTGTAAAATACAACAGATAATAAAATGAAATAAATGAATACAAGTACAAATAGAAAGTTAATAACACCTTCTAAAGTAACACATTTTAGGTAGATAAATGTTTAAAGAGTTTATTCCTGAACATAACTAATCTAACGTTTTTCCCCTTTTTAATATTATGAGGGTTTTTGTAGTTGAAATGAAAATTATAATTTATTTTGGTCCTAATAAAAATTTAAACATAGGTTATCAAAGAGTAAAATACATAATAGAACTTCATAATCTTAAATCGTTATCAAAACTTATTAATGGTAAAACTTCAAACAATAATTAGATTCTTAAACAAATTTCTAGTTTTTGTTTTGCAAAAGACTTTTTTGCCTTCTTCGGTAGCCTCTGCCACTTTTCTTTTAGTAGTTTCGAGGAGAATTTTCCTATGGAAACCAGTAGAACCATCATTGGTTGGTAAAATTTTGATATTTTGGGTCTGGTAAGTCTTGTTAAACTTTCTTCTTAGGAAGCTGTAACCTTATGGAGAATAAAAATTTAATGTTAGATCAGAAGCTCTTAATTGAGAATTATATTTGCAAAGGCCGTTTTAATAATATTTTCAAAAGTTTTTGGAATCGTTGTTAACAGAAACCTGCAAAAAAATATATCAATTTATTCCTAAAATATAAGATATCACACAATGCACATTCATATAATATCATTGTGCTAGAAAAATACTAGGTAGGTACTGAGACAATTTAAAAAAAGTATTTCGAGAAACTCAACTTTTAATGTCATCATTGTACTTAACTTTTTTATTGCTAAATTATTAATAATGTCATTTTGTGTAGTTCGTTGTGATTTGTATAATATATATTATAAAAACCTATCGTCAATGTTAATGTGCCAAGTTTTTTTAATGATTATGTCCTTGTTATAGTAAAAACACATTTAAACACATTTTAAAGTTTTCTGGATTTCTGCTTTACATTATCGTACAATTGAACTGACTAATTGTGTGTTTAAGTAAAGGTATATTTTTTTTTGTTATAACAGTCTTTCTATATTGTTCTAACTTTTTAGATAATCAGAGAAAACAGTAAGACATCTTAATATATCCTATTTCACCAACAAAAATGTAGAATAATTAATTTCACATCAGACGAAAAAAGTCATTTTAGGATGTCCTAATAGGTTTTAACTTAAAAACTAAATAAAATGTATATTGCAACTGTGTTTAAATAAATGAATGTTTTTATACCTGGCTATAGCACCAGACGAATATTTTTTTAGATCATAATGATCTGCATAACTCAAAATAGTCAAAATCCGCATTATTTAAGTTGTTCTAGTATTGTTTTAGCATAACGATGTAAACTCCAATAATAAATATTCACATTTTTTTGGGACGTTTTTTAAAGAAATTAAAAGAAACATGAATAATGCGATATTCTTGTTTAGTTTGGTACTATATAATATAGTTCATTAGGTAGTGATTTAGAAGCAAATTATGTTCTATTTATAGAATAAAAAATCACTCATAATATCTAAATATTTATACCTATTTATATTTTGGACAGGAAGACTATTTTATGTTTTTGACTCTGAATAGTTTTCTTAAGAATTTTTAAACCTTCCTTAGCTCTTTTGGGATATTCCATGCATATCCTAGAAGTTCATTTTGTTTAAACCTAAAACAAATTGAGTACAAAAATGAAAATTTAAACAATACACAAAATTAGTCATTTAGATTAGTTAAAAAAAAGTGTCAAAAAAAATGGCTATGCCTTTTTCCTTAAACATTCTTTTTGAAAGAAAATTAAGTTTCTCTACTTACTTGCTGTTTTAGTATTTTAGTAGCAGATGAATATAGTGTAAAAGTAGTGACAGGATTGATTAATATACTTCTTTCGTCAAAATTGCATTTCTCTTTAATATTCTCCTCCCCTGAGGTCTGTAATAAAAATGTTCATTAGCATAAAAAGTTATTCAGGTGGTCACTTGTTGAATTCCTATATTTTGGAACCATGTATTTCTTTCTCATATCAAGAAAAGTAAACCAAAAAAAAATAACAATAAACTTTACAAAGATGTGATATTAAAATAATAATAAGTAATTAACCTTTACTATAATCATTATGAGACGGATGAAGACGAATTTAGCTGGAGTTTACTTGCTCTTAATTTTAATTTTTCGATAAAAAAATAAGAAAGTTTAATTGCAAATTAAAGGTGATTGCCTAATGCACCGCCTCTGATTAGGTTGTGTCTGTACTTACTTATGATATTATCTTGAAGAAGCATTTTCAACAGGCCTTTTACACATAAAGCATGTTTTTACCATATTATTTGAGATAATAAATCTTAAATATACATTTACAACCCTTACAACGTTATAAATAATAATATTTTCCGTAAAATACAAATAAGAAATTGACATGTGTCAGAAAGTGTCAGAACTGGCGCTGTCAAACTTGGCAACGCTGATTAAATAAGCCAATTACAGAAGAGGTATTTTCCCCCTCGGGGGGAGTAGATGTTGCTAACAAAATTTAGTGCGGGGAAGGGGGGAAGACTCCCTCTAGTAGTAATTGCTCGGAGAAATAAACCATTGTAAAGGACGTTTCAATTCAGTCTCAATATTACCTACTATCGCAACCCATAGCCGCCAAATCATCTAGTTCCAAATTGTTGTTAGCTAAAAAGTCCAATATTGCTTTTCCAATTGACTTTGCCGTCTCTAAAGTTGGAGTTAAATGACCAATATAGATATATTCAGCTTCCTCGATAAGCGATATGTGTTCTTCGACAACAGTTTTCTTGTATAATCTACCGTTTTTCTTCCCTTGCAGTAAAGTTTTGTTCTTTCTTCCATCAAAATACAGACTTCTTATTCTTCTGTTATCACCTTCAAACTCCTTTTTTCTAGATTTCTTTCGCTCTCCTCACTTTATTTTTGTCAACTATTTTCGACGGATCTTCTGTGGTAATTATTTCTACATCTTTCAATACTACACTAGCAATCGCAGCAGCTGATCGATCAGATATACCATATTTATCGCATACAAGACCTAACGTAGGTAACTTTGTTCTCATTTGAGTGTTTTTTGAGGTAGAGGGTAAGTCTGGATTGATAAAGTCGTCATCTGAAGAGGATTGATATTTTGAGGGGTCAGATTTTGACCCTAACAATAATGTAATAGTTTCAGAGGAACAGCTGAGTCTTTATAAATTTACAAGATTCTGATTTAAATGTTGTTTCTTAGTAGGTAGTTTCCGGGTTTTTTCACACATACATGCAGAAAAACCGCATTTACAAGCAGCTATGTCAAGTAATTTTTTATGACAGTCTATTTTAAATGTACATTTACCTTTTCGTCATCATAGCTATTGTTTCCTTGCTCCTGGGATATCTTATTAAGTTATTATATTTTTCATCATACTTTCGTATTACTTGCACAATTATGTCTTTTGAAACAGTTGGAATTGACGCCTCTTTCCAAATGTTTTTAATTTTAGGCACAAGTTCATTGCAAACTTCTAAAAAATATTGTTGATAATATTTACTTGCTTTATATCTTGATCGTCTGTATGCTCTGCAATGTGCCTTGGAATGGCACATAGGCTTAAAAATTTTATATTTTTTAACCAACCTTAAAAACGTTTGATTATTTCTTCGGACACTTTTTGATCCCATGAAAGTTTTAACTTCCAAGTTGCCTGTAATAAAAGCTTTGGTAATAAAGTAACAGGTGCTGTGAAGCCAATGGGATCAAAAATTTTTTGAGCTGCGGGTAGTAATCCTCGTTTGGTTCTTGGTATTTCTTGAAATTTGCCTTAATTTTAGATATCGCATATAAAATTATCATATTTAAAATCCCTCAAAATACGTAACACTGAAACATTATGATTAGAATTACCAGGTTCAAAATTATTTTCATTTGTACTATTATATGTCCACCCTCTTAATTCAAAATTTGCCTTTTCTAATAAAACTTTGGATTGTTTGATAAACATTTTCAACTCTATACTGTTTCTATCACTATTTACACTATTATCTACATAAAAGGCATTTAATAGTACTTTGGTGGTTTCTTTAAATTCATTATCATTTTCAATCAACTTTTCTAAATGTAAATTAATGGTAGCTGCTAAAATAAAAGGACTAGGTTTAAGATCAAAAACAACTCTACAGTGCCTATATATTTTAATAATTCTTTCAGAGTAATTTTGCCACCACAAAAAAAGCAAATAATATCTTTTTTTCACTATACTTATTTGCAAAAAAGCCTTTGTAATATTCGCTGTAAGCCCAATTTTATGGATTCTAAATTTTATTATAACCGGAATTATTAATTCAAATTTGGACCTTTTTGTAACAAATAATTTAATGAGTTACCACTTTTGTCCTTTGCTTGAACCATCAAATACCGGTCGTGTCTTGGTTGTATTACTTGACTCCTTAACCACTGCATGGTGAGCCAAATAGTGCACATTTTCATTAACATTTTCTTCTGATACTTCTTCAATTATTCCTAGTTTTCCCATTCTTCAAACACTTTACCGTAATCTGTAAACTTTTCAAGTGTAATTAATCTTCTAGTGTTTGAAAATAACTTATTTCACAATCATTATTACTTGTGTCACTTTAAATTATATCTTTATTTTTCAAATACTCAATTATTTTTATATCATTTAGCTTTGGAATGTAGTTACATATTCTTTGTTGTTCCAGTACTGAAACACTTATGCTAAAAGGTTCATCTAACTTATGAATATTTGCACTAAATAATTGATACATTTTGGATTCGCCTTGGGATCCACCAAATACACCTCGCAATATATTTTCCTCTCCTAATTTTAACAAATTTATTTCATCTGCACATTTTTTTTTTTACCTAAGACCTTTGAAAACCTGAATCTAATAATATTCTAACAATTTTACATTTATTACCTGTATATATAATATAATAATATTTATTTCTACTAAATGATTTTGAAGTTATTTGTACCTACTTTCGTGTTTTTTTTTTATTATCCAAGTTAACACTTACTTTCAATATAACTCCTTTTTTCATGAATAACGTAGATATAGACAACACATTATACACTACTTATGATATTTTCAGTTTTTATATTTATTTCTTAAAATAGTATGATCGTAGAAAAAATATTGTGTGCATTTTGAGCGAAAAGTTCGTTGGCGCTTCCGACAAATTGCGGCGCTCCGCTACGCGTCACGCGGCAACTTTTGTCTCGAGCGGCAAAGTATCACTTTTCGCTCTTAATGCACAAATAGCTATTCTAAATGTTTTTTGTTGGCACGCAATCTTTATTTACTAGTTGTAGCCCCCGGGGTTTATTTTGCTTCTGTTCCGCCTATGGCCATTTAAACCATTCGATCATTATGTTATCATCCTATTACGTTAGTCATTGTCATTTATTTTTCCTGCTTTATTATATGCGAATCATTTTAATCATTTAAGTGGCAAAGTACTCCTTTTAATGTAAAATAAAAAAATGTAACCGGTTCGACTTGTTTGTCCCATTGATTGTTAAATTTTTCCACTGATTTCAGATCAGACACTACGTTTAAATCTTTTGTCCGGTCGAATCAAATCAAAAGTTGTGGTTTCGGTTATTTTTTGCGATTTATAATTTTTGTTTTATTCGGTTTTTTATCGTTGGTGTCGTTTTGTTTTTTATTTCATCAGAAAAAATGTCTCAAACTAAAACAGAAAAAAATTCTGATTATAATCAATTACCAACTACTATGGTTTCTATGGCAGAAGTTGATGAGGTAAGATATTTTTTTAATTTTAGTATTTTCTCCGAAAATTGTATGTTTTAATATACATTTGGTTCTTGTAGTAATAATTACTGTAGATGTACATAAAAATGTAACAAAATTATGTTTAAAAATTTTTTCGCTTCTGCTTTAATATACAAGAAATATGAATGAAAACTATTGGCCCTAAATAATTTTAAAGGTTAGAATGAAAAAAGACAAAATATACGGTCAAAAATCATATAAAAGGGAACATATTCCCAAAAAAATAGAAGAAAAACAAAAGCAACTTCCAAACGATTTACTTTACACCTCAGGATACCCATTCAATAACTCGTGGAGAATGCTCCTACACGACAGCTCCATCACTCTCTTGCTCACCGCTCACTGATGCCTTTTAATTTTAGGCGAGTGACATGCTCAGTAAGGCCAAATTGTGAGAGTCCTACACGACTACTCTAACAGTTACTGAATAAGGGTCAAGGTATGCACTTATGGAATCCAATATTGGAGAAGAATAGAAAATAGCAATAATATACAGGGTGTTCCAAAAACATGGGGGTTGATGGTCATGGATGGGATAGGGTGAAAGTTGCAACGAGTATACATAAGCAAAGAGACATCTAATTCTATATGAGTTTTGACTCTAAGAACCTAGTAGAACCTTCAGTATTTTAAGTAGTATCTTCAGTATTTTCAGTGGTATCTGAAGTATCTTCAGTAGTACTTCCAGCATTGGCTCTAGTAACCAGCTTAGTAGCCAGCCTGATGTAGCTCCAGTAACATCAAGTTATCTCCAGGAACGCAGCTTCCAGTCCGATCTAGTTATAATTGACCCAGGACCGGCTACATCGAGGGACTAGTAAACACCAAACAGCCAACAGGCTACAATGACATCATGAATCTTAAATCGTAAATTAAATTTTAGTATAATAAATCTTAAATCTTGAATTTGTCATATTGTAACCTCCATTAATTTTTGGTTTACTTAATATATGTATTAAGGACAGCGTCTCCTAGGAATTTCTGAACAAAATTATGTCAATTTAGATTCAATCAAGGAGGTGCTGTTACCTACCGACTAGAGATTGAATTAGTGCAAATTATTACAGAAATCTTTAAGTAACTATAAATATCAACCGACTAGCTATTAGGGGATATTGTATTATAAACCGGTTTTTAGTAGACTGAGTTCGAAGGATCATAATAATAGTCCTGAACATAAAATCTATTTTTCAATAATTGCCGGGATTTTACCAAATAAAAAAAATTATTTCGTGATTGTGAAAACGGTCCAATCGTTTTATATGCCATTTATAATATTATAAAAATGTTAACTCTAGGACGATATCTTGCCTCACATTAAATATAAATATTTCCTAAAACAAATAATTTGGTTTATATACGGGTAGTAATACGAGGGATGTTTATAATTTCAAGTCACGAATATAGAGTCGTTTCAAAATATATTGCCACAATAATTGCGTCACATTGAGTCGGAGTGGGACGCTTGACGTGTCGCAATTCGCAATATATTTTAAAACTATTCTACCTAATTAATAAATTGTGATTTTGAAGTATCGAATGAAAACTATATTCTCATTGGTTAAAGATGGAAGTTTTTGTCATTTGAATATTCAAGAATATTAATTGTGATTAATTGGTTAAATACCGAAGTTATCTGTTATCTGATGTTGGTACTAACCTAATGTTTTTGGTTAATTTTGACTGTCATTTCCTGGAATTTCCAGGCCCGCATAAATATTTATCCTATTAAAGTACAAAAACCCTACAATAGATATTATGAGTAGGTATTTAACATTCATTTATCTTATCTAAAGAAACTAAAAGGGAAAAATATATACATAGTCGAAGATTTGACAGTTGAAGAGCGAAAAGAACATAAGGTACTGGTACATCACCTAAAAGAAGCTCGAGGAAACAATCAAAAGGCCCACATATTTCGAAAAAACTTGTATATAGATGGCCAGCGGCACACATACAATGATCTAGTGCAGAAGAGTAACATACATAGTGTAAGAATAAATGTCAACGGCGACGATGAAGCAACCCAAAGTGACCAATCTTTACCTGCTGAGAAAAACTACGAAGATTTGAATTCAAAAATTCATCGAAGTAATTCCAGCTCCAGTACTAAAAGTGAAAGAAATTTAAGAAGCAGCAAAAAAGAAACCGTTTAAATCGTAGTCAATTAAGTACGTACTTTTTAGATATTTTAAACAAACTTTATTTTATTTTATTTTAATTCATGTATTGATTTTATTATTCATTGTTAAAATACTTAGTAGTAGATTGATAATTATTTTATACTGTAATTTCTTTGTATGAAATCAATAGTTACAATTCATTATCTTTATGGATCCTTATATACGAGATTTTAAAGTAGAAAAAATATCAACATATTCTCTAAACACTGCCAATGAAGCAAAAGAAGTTTTATCTATAAATAATAGTTCTAAAAATTTTAAAATTCTTAATACCAATATTAGTAGTGTTTCAAAAAATATAGATGAGTTAAAAATTTTTCTTGAAGGACTTGGAACATCTTTTGAATGCATAGTTTTAACAGAAACTTGGCAGGTTCCGGATACCTCTTTCCTTGATATGCCTAATTACATAACCCTTTATAGTGAAGGTGGATACAATCAAAATGATGGTGTTATTGTCTTTGTAAAAGCTAACCTGTACCAGAATCATAACCAAATTCAACTAAATGAAAGTATTTTACTTAAAATTAAATTAATGGTAGGTAGACAATCTGTTGGCATTTATGCCTTCTACAGATCTCCAACAAGTAGAATTAATGATTTTTTAGACCAACTAAATGATATATTAAATGAAGGCAATGATAACTTTCATCATAGTTTATTTATAGGAGACATAAACATTGACTTATTAAGGAAAACTGAAGATTCAAAAAATTATCTTGACATGATGAGTGAGTATGGGTTTCAATCAACCATAAATACTGTGACAAGGGAAAGAAATGGATCTAAGTCATGTATAGATCATATATTTATAAAAACAGAACAACAAAATTATGATAAACTAATACCAATCACTCTCTCTACTACAATCACTGATCATTACATAACTTTATTACAAATTGTATTAGAAAAAGGAAATGGTAATCTCATGCACAATAATAATGACAAATATTTAAAAAAAATAGATGAAACAATGTTACAAGAAGTTAGTAGACGTATTAACTGGGAAGTTGAATTATACCCAATACAGGATCTTGAATCTGTAACAAAGAAATTTATTGATTTAATAAACACTTGCATACATAAATCTACTAAATATATTAAAATAAAAAATAGTGAACGAAAAAGAAAAAATTGGATTACGAAGTCATTAATTAAACAGGTAAATGAGAAAAATAACTTATATTTATTATGTAAACAAAATCCAAATAACGACAATATGAAAAATAATTATTTAACATATAAAAAAGAAACTGAAAAGAATATAAAAAGTACAAAAAAGGAATATTATAAAAAATTAGTAGAAAATGAACAAAAATCAAGTAAAAAACTTTGGAACACGGTAAATGAAATATTAAGTATTAAAACAACAAAACAAATAAATAACATTAAAAACGAAAAAAATGAAATTGTTACAGATCCTAATGAAATTGCAAATATATTTAATAACTTCTTTGCCAATGTAGGACAAAACTTAGCAAAAAATATAAATAAAAATCCAAACTATAAAAGTAAAAAATCTACTAATAATAACTCAATTTTCTTAACCCTACAAATATAACTGAGGTACAAAACACCATACATGGTTTAAAAAATAATAAATCTCCTGGGGAGGATGGAATAAAAGCTGAAACGTTAAAGATTATTTCACATTCTATAAGCAAACCCTTGACAGACATCATTAATAAATCAGTTGAAACAGGCTACTTTCCCTCAATTCTAAAAATCTCAATAATAACCCCAATATTTAAAAGTGGAGATACCGAAAATGTCACGAATTATAGGCCTATCTCGTTATTGTCATCAGTTAGCAAAGTTTTTGAAAGAATTTTAAAAACTAGACTAAATGCCTTTTTATCCAAATATAATCTGCTGTCAACATCGCAGTATGGGTTTAGAGATAATAAATCTACACAAGATGCAATACATTCTTTAACAAAAACCATCTATGAATCTTTAGACTCAAGCACTCCATCTATAGCAGTTTTTCTGGATTTAAAGAAAGCCTTTGACACAGTGGATCACTCCATACTTCTAGATACACTGGAAGATATGGGTGTACGAGGTACAGCGCATAAGTTGTTTAAAAGTTATTTAACAAACAGAAAACAGAAAGCAAAATTTAAAAATATAATTAGTGGAGAGGTAGAAATCACGTGTGGCGTACCTCAAGGGACGGTGCTGGGGCCGTTGTTATTTGTAAGTTATTTAAATAATTTATTCATACAGGATACTATCGGTAAAATTATAAGCTTTGCGGATGACACTATAATATATTATACGAGTAACAACTGGTACAATCTAAAATTAAGCATTGAAAAGGATCTTAATAAACTCAAAGACTGGTTTGATAGTAGATTACTTTCAATCAATTTTGAAAAAACTCTATACATACCTTTTAGTAGCTATGACATATCTTTGCCGGAATACAGTCTTAAAATCCAACAAAACTTTTCAATAAAACCTGCGAAAAAGATCAAATACTTAGGGATATATATAGACAATCATCTCAGATGGGACTATCACATAGATTATTTAACAAAAAAACTACGTAGTATTTTATTTAAATTTAAACAAGTTGTAGGATTTTTGGAATATAAACATAGAAAAATTCTATATCATAGTTTGGTTGAATCACATCTTCATTATGGCATTATTGGTTGGGGAGGGGTATCAAGAACTTACCTTCGTGCACTTGAAGTCTCTCAAAAACGGTTTCTTCGAATAATATTCAATAAAACAGCAAGACATTCAAGCAATCTTCTCTATAGTGAATCACAAATGTTAGATATTAGGCAATTATATAGTATCCAGCTAGGGTGTCAACAGTACCAAAAACAAAAATGAACTTACCAGATTAAGCCATCAATATCAAACAAGAACAAAACACTTACACTGTATACCAATAACTTCGAAATCTGTAGGACAAAGAAGCTATGTATATTTAGGTCCAAAACTGTTCAATTACTTACCACAGAGAATAACAGAGGAAACTTCTTATAAGAGCTTTAAAAAGCAACTTACACTCTTCATAAAAGAAAGTGAAAGAACAGATATTCATAAAATAATAGAGAGTTGAACAAGAACAAAATAGAAAATAAAAAATAAAAATTTTTCCTCTTAGTCTATTCTTTCAATGATTTTAATTAATATTTTATGTAGCCTAGTAAATAAAAAAAAAAAAAAAAAAAAAAAAATATATATAAAAAAAAATAAAAAAAAAAATGTATAACTTAAATTATTATATATTTTATCAAGTTTTTATTTAATGCATTTCTAATATATGTATTTAAATATGTTCTTTTAATAATCATATTTTTTTTACCACAAACAAGTATTTTATAATACTTCAGTGGATATTTTTAGGTTTATTCATCCAATTGGATTGATTGTATGTATTTTTAATTATTGTATATATTTTTTTATTATGAATAAACATTATTATTATTATTATATTATTATCTTATCTTAGGTAGTTATTTCCTAGAAACATGTCCCTGATTGTCAATAACACATTACCGTATATCTGTGCCAATATGACGTCACGACTTTTAATTAACTTAATGAAGGCTGGGGGAAGGAGTTAAGAGTCTATAAATTTACAAACAAGCTTACGGGTATTTAGTCAAAATTACATCACAAATTTCTGAAGTGTTTTATTGTGCTGTTTGTTTTTAATAAGTGTTATTTTCTTTAATAGAAAATTGATTTATTTGTGCCAAGTGTCCTAGTGAGTTTCATTGTACATTTTAATCAGTTTTATTTTTGGATAAATTGACATCGACTTCCGGCATTAAAGGTAGGTAGTATTTTTTTTCTATCACTCTCGAGTTCGTCATTGAATAAAAAAATTAAACGCTATAATTTTAACATTCAAATATTTGCAATTAAAAAATAATATTACGTATTAAATTTGAAAATAAAAATAACGTGTTATTTAATAATAATGTTTCATTATTCTGAATATATTTTTTCTACGATCAATATCCAAAGTAGGTAGGCTTTTGCACATTAAAATCTAAATAAAAAGTTGACGTTTTCTGCGAATTGTCATAATTTGACATTATTGGCGCACATTACCTAATATTCAAACCCATTTCCATGCTTAAAAATAGAAGATGGTGACATTCATTTAAAAGAAAACCATAACTACTTTTACCAGGTGAAAAATTTCAATATGTTAAAATAATTCATGATTTTAAAAAAATGTGCTAGAAATGATACTACAATATTAATATTCTTTTTATGTTTGATTTTCTAATAATGATTTTATATACTTTTAGATTCAAGGACAGCTAGGTATAGCTCAAAGAAAATTGTGCTACTTTGTAGTATATACTGGAGATGAAAATCCAATATTTGTTGAAAAAATTCATATTCAACCCATTTTTTTTTTAAATATGGTTGAAAAATTAGAAAAATTTTACTCGGAATATATGGCACCTGAGATAATTTTAAATAGAAGAGGACGAGGATTAAAATGTCTGGATACCCCATATAATGAAACTTAAAGTGCAAAGATTAGCAAATTTATAAAAATAATAAATTAATGGACTTTAATGATACAAGTACTTGAAATAATGGTTTTTTTTGCGCAGAAGCATGTTCATACGTAATTTGCAATTGGTAATCACTAATCACAGATGGAAAAGTATATACGTCAACGATATGTTCTCTTATTTTTGATTTATTTTAACAGGTATAATATGTGGTATGTTACTTATAGTATAGATTTTTTTATTTCTCGACCTAATTTATTTGTTACGTCTTCAGCAATTGTCGCTTTCAGTTGACATAAACGAAATTGATAAAAAGTGTTTTTCGCATTTTATTTTGACTGTTTCTCTTACTTTCGAATAGAAACTGAGCTTTGTAAACATAAAATGACGGATATGTCAAACTAAAACTGACGGTAAAATGAAACATTGAGTATCGTTAAATGCAACTTTTGAACTAGTTTCAAAAATAGCATTATTATCATTCACAATGTACTAATTTCCTATACTTTTAGTTGATAAATAACCGATAATCATACATCATATAACAAATAGGCGCGTGTCAAAAGGTCACCGGCGAAAAAAGAGTGCCGATGAAAAAAGGTCGTTTCCAATTGTATCATATAAACAGTATCAGAGGCAGTATTATCATCTCGTATATCCCCCGTAAACACACATAATCTAAACGGAAATAATCAAATACTAGTCAAAATATTATCGATCGGAGCACCATCTTTATTACATTACATGAAGTAATTATTGATTTTTCGGGGTTGATTTAGAGTTAAATTAGACGCCATTTTTGGTCCAAATTCGTTTTGACATGTTTTTTTCAAAGAAAGTGACATAAATTTCAAATCTACATGTTTTGAAAAATATACAATATTTAAATATTCTGAGTGTACCAAATTCCAAGTAAAGGTTGAACTTAGGTCGTATTACATTTTTTTTTTTATTATTTGTTTGACATCGAGGTTAAAATAATTCTACACGGCACCTTTGAGATGAAATAAAAGGGGGTTATTTTACATGATTGGTTTTTATTGAAAATAATAAATTTATTAATTTTAAATAGTAAGGTGACCTAAATTAGACCTTTATTTTTAATTTGGCCAAAAATTTGATTTTTAAACACTACATATTCGGAAAACTGTCGATTTAACTTTTTGTCTACACATACACTCGTCCTTAATTTTAGTTCTATTTTTTTACCTACACATCCTATCAGGTTACTTTGAGGTACCAGAGACGGACTTGGATAACCAGGTCATTTAAATCCAGTTACTTCTACAATCTTTCTCAAAACTTGGAGACGCTCAACTTTTGTTTTGGAGTAGTATTATTTGTATTTTTTATCTTGTCGTAACTTAAAGAAGATTTTGACCCGAGAATAGGTCAAACTACTTCTGGATTTTCTTGCATTGGTCAATTCTGAAAATCCACGTCATAACATCAATTTTTAGTACAATAAAAATCATTTTCCAATTTTGACATATAAAGTCGCGGCATGTGTCAAAATGATCTACTTTATATAACTAGTTATAATATATAATATATAATTGAACATTATGTAACTGGTTACGAAAATTTAATTATGTAGCGAAAAGAAAACAAATGAAAACCTTTTTTTTCGTTTTAAATCAATATATAGGTATATTTATTTTGAAACTTTATATTGAAAGAAGATTGGCTATATAAAAATAAACGTTATTAGTGAACTTACGATTGGGTATTAAGGCCACAGTAGCACACTCCAATATTCGTAACATTAACTAATTTTGATAGATGTCATTTATGTGTCATATTTAAGAACCTTTTTTTTTTTCAACAGATGGAACAATATTCCATATTTAATAGTTATTTTCTTCAACAGATGGCGTAATAATTCTATTAATTCTAAACGGTAACTGTTATAATATAACAAATTCATGACCCCGAGGCACTACGCGATGATAGGTAAACGAGTTCTTGACCTTGAAAAATGTTTTGTATGTAACAGGTAAATAAAAGTTTTTGATTTAGATTCGGGACATCGGTATATTTCAGAGATAACAGTATATTTACTTAGTAGTTCATTGTGTCCAGTCAACAAAGGTCTTGGTATCATTACGTAGAGACCTATTATACTATACATGGTGTCAAGTTAAGAATGGGACACAGAACAACTGACGATTGTCTGATTAAAAATAAGACAACTAAACGAAGCATTTTTAGATAAAATGTTTCTCGTTTCTGAAATACAATGTTAAAATTTTAAAATCCAAAAATTATTTATGGCCATATTTTTGGTGTCATAATATCCAGCTATCAGCAAAAAAACAGTTACCTAAATTAACTGTTCCAGTGGCGTACAGCATTGGTACGTATAACCGCATCTCTCCTAAATTTTACGTCAATATCCAAAAAGTTATTTGGACAAAATTTTAAATTTTTTGATGTTTTTTAAATAAATAATGTATGTACTCTTAATTTAATAAAAAAAGTTTTTAAATTTCGGAATTTCAAAATATATTAAAATAAAGAGTATTCACTTTAGAGTGCAAATATCTCAAAAACTAACTCAACTTTATTTGAAAAACATCAAAAGTTTTTGGACAGTGGACTAAAATTTAGAAGGGGTGAAGGTATTACTTGCCCATGCCGTACGCCACTGGCAAATCTAATTTAACTGATTTTTTTGTAGATAGCTTTATTTTATTACACCAATAACGTTTGCCGAATTTACTGAAATTAAACTAAGTAAAAAAAATTGTAGCCATTCATAATTTTTCATTTTCAACTTCGGAAACGATTAATCTTTTATCTACGGATGTTTCGTTTATAACAGTAATTTTAGCCCGATCTACTGTTGTAATTTAATTTTAAGAGTGCTATAATCCTGTAACAACACCCCCTCTTCCCAAAGAGTAGTTTTACTTCCTAAAAGGAAAACTTCTGTAGATCAAACCTCATTGAACAACCAATTTACAAAAAAAAAAAAAAAAAAAAAAAAAAAATAACCCATCTCTGAATCGTTTTCACTCTCATCATCATCACCTGGAGTGTTATGTCCAGATTGATCTTTTAGTTCATAACTCCAGGGAGAAAGAATTTTTATGTAACTCCAGCAAATTTGGATGCTAATTTAGATATTTTTAAATTGTGGGCCATTATCGAGGATAATCCTGGTTGGAGCTCTAAACACAAGGAAAACTTGTTCCTCCAGGAGTTGGGATATATTTTCGCCGGTCGCTACGCGAAGGGGAAACAACAAAACAAATTTAGAAAAACTGTCACATATGGAGAAAATATATGTATGTCGGTAGTGGTCCAACAAGATCAATGGACAGGAGATCCCAGGGTCGAGTTACTGTTGGGGATTGACTCAACATCTGGCTGGCAGGTTTCATCTACAGTGGCTTAGTGCTAAGGCAGATGTTACACCTCCGGATGTAACGAGCCACGCTAGACCTCATTTTTGGCCAATAGTAGTGATTCATTATTCGACCAAGGGTTTTAAACACACCTAGATGACCACAGGTGGGAGGATCGTGGTTCTCTGAAATAATTTGGGAGTGTCTTTCTTTAGGGACTACCTTTAACCATCCATCCGCATCATCCATCAGCTCAGGATAGTTGGTTTTAGTCCTCCGGAACAAACGATTTCTCTCTACCCTCCATAACGGATATTTAACGGGTTTCTCTAAAACCTTCTTTAACATGCCATTGTACCATTTGTCCTTTCTCGGCGAATCAGAGGAGTTGTTTGGTGGTGCCTCGTCAGTAATGGTATTTATCATTGGTACCGATCGAGACAAAGTGTCTGGTAGGACATGGTCTTTACCTTTCCGGTGGATTATGTCGAAGTAATACTGTTGGAGTATCATTCTCCAACGATATATCCTTCCAACCGGATCCTTTATCTTAAAGAGCCATTTTAGCTAAAAATGGTCAGTTATTACCGTGAATCGAGTATCTTCGAGATGAGGCCTAATTTTTCATCGCCAAGCACTCCTTCTCGGTAGTAGAGTCTTTTTCAAAGAACGACACAGATAACAGATTATAACAGTAATTTTAGCCCGATCTACTGTATAATTTTATCAGGATATTTATTTTTGGAGTGCTATAATCTTGTAACACGTTTAATCGGCTTATTTCTAATCAGTTAATCTTCAGTTGCTTTATGTGTCATTTCTAATGGAATACCCTGTATATACCGGAAGGTCTTACAGCCAAAGAATCAAATAAAAAATAAAAATGTAATAAAAATAGTATATTGTTTAACGAGTGACGAAAGTGCCATTTTCTGCAAACGAGAGAACAGTTTGTTGCAGAAAATGCTTTTCGACTAGTAAA
The DNA here is from genome assembly GCA_927349885.1 of Psylliodes chrysocephalus. Classification (NCBI taxonomy): domain Eukaryota; kingdom Metazoa; phylum Arthropoda; class Insecta; order Coleoptera; family Chrysomelidae; genus Psylliodes; species Psylliodes chrysocephalus. Next base: position 47,215,856 of record OV651818.1, on the reverse strand, counting down.
ACACTATACTTTTTCTATAACCATGGCTTACTATATAGGATGTACAAGAAGTTTGAATGAGTTGAATTATCTTTAAAGTGATCTCGACGAAATCTGCGATTTAGGGGTAAACTCCGTTTTACCATGTTTGTTTTGGCATCTACCTTTGAACTTTTCCTTTATACAATCCTTAAAATGAATAATTTTATAATATCTGAAATTGCAACCACTTACTTTCGTTACAAGAGACGAAAGTTAACGTTATGGGATATTCTATCACTGGTGTCGGAATTGGCGTTTTCGGTGGAAGTAAAACGTGACGAAAGTTGTTGATTTTTAAATGGTTATAGAAAAAAGTATTTGTATTACCTTATTTACCCACAGTAATTTATTTAGATCTGAATCAGTAAAAATTATTTAAAAAAAATTTAATCTTATTTATGTGTACATTTATTTATACGTAAGTTGGCGACATACCTATGGAAAACTCTTTTATGAATTTTAGGAAAACACTTATTTTTCATAAACAGTTGCATGGTCTAAAACCTAAAATATGATTATCTAATATCAAATTTTATCAATTGTATACGAGGTTTATCAAATATAAAGGTAACTTTACTCTTTAGCAAAATCATTTTTCCTAATATGTGGATAGGTCGGGGTGGACCTTATCACTGGCCGGCAAGATGACCAAATTTTAATTACGTCGATTATTACCATTGGAAACATTTAAAATCATTAGTTTATAGTGACGAAATTAATACACCCGATGAACTTTTTCAGAGAATAAACACAGCATGCGAAGAAATACGAAATAAACCTGAAATAATTGGAGCGGCAATCCAAGAAATGGTCGAAAGGGCAACAATGTATTCAGCAGAATGATTTTTTATTTTGATCAATTATTAGGGTAGAATAGTTTTTTTTATTAATTAGCTTTTAATTGTGTCAACAATTTTTTTTATAAATATTTTGTTTATAATTACATTTTCTTGTCACCTAAAAAACAATATCAGACTCAAAGTCTGTTAATGTTTGTTATTATTACCTTTTAAATCTTCAATTTTCTTATTTTTCATTATACAGGGTATTTAAAAATAAATTAAATCTGAAATAGTATAAAAAAAGTAATATTTTTCGTGTTTATAACAATGTTGGTTAGATGTAGTCACAAAAAATTGATGATTAATCATTTTTTACCAAATAAAATTTAATAAATAATTTATGCAAAATTAGAAAAATCTTGTATGTAACACGTTACGAAATGCCTTTTTGTGTAACTCGTTCATTTTGTGGGACCTCGCTCTGTCCGTCCCGAAAATATTCATTCGTTACAAAAAATAAGGCAACTGGTTACATAAATAGTTATTACATCACAGAATTCATTAGAAAATGCAGTAAAAGTAACAATTTTTTATAAATAAATAAATATTAGCATACTCGTGTATGCTTATCAAAACAATTTTTTATCACATTATTTATTAATAAGCTATAAACCATATTTTTAACAAATAATTAATAATGAAATCTAATTTTGTTGTTTAGTTGATATTTTCAACCCATCACAAATTGATAATTAGACATATACATACATCTAATGATGTTGAACAAAAAACAAAATTAATATAAATTATTTGCACATCATGTAAGTTAATTGTAATAAATAAATTCTTTGTTGCCATACATAATTAATATTTAACATAGATTTTTAGGAATAAAAATAAATAGTAAATAACAATAATGCAAAAAATAACGAAATATATATTCACGTTCACTGCCGATCAGTTTAACCCTGAAGTCACCTAAGTACCGAAGTCGTACTCACAGAACACTTACTCTTAGAACGGAAACTCCCATGTTAAAAAACGGTGATAGAATTTTCAGCGACACCTGGTGGACGTGGTTATTTTTTTTTTTCAATTAAGTCCTTGTCTGGTAAGAGGCCATATGAAAGAAGAGAAAATAATAAAAAGAAGAAGAGAAGAAAAGCGCGGGGCTATTCAAATTTGACAGTAAAAATTATCCGCATTAAAAACTGTTAGCCAAATTAAGATTTGTTCACACAAACTGCATTTTTGCTTTATTATAGTGAATATCGTTATAATAAAGCAAAAATGCAGTTTGTGTGAACAAATCTTAATTTGTCTAACAGATTTTAGATAAACAAAACAAGCATATTCAAAAAATAAATTTAATAAAGAATATATATAATACAAATCCAATATTTAAAAAATGTAATGTATACGAAAATTGTATTATGTATGAAGTAGCTGGATGGCTGCTACATATTCCAGGATACAACACTGTCCATCATTTTGTGAAGAACTTTAGCTGTGAAAAAAGAAAGACAGTATAAGTACAATCTCATTAAAATAAATGTATTAATAAAAAAATTATAAGTCCGAGGAATACTTTAGTTTTTAATAAGTCCAACATCTACGATACAGCTTTGCAACCCCAAACGTCATGAAACAGAAATTTCACAGTATATGCCGCGTTTGAGAATCCACATCGGATGCAACTGAGATGTAGTAAAACTTTGATCATGTGATTCAGTTTATGTAAATGTAATGGGACAGATGTGTCCGATTTAAAATAAACTATTTGAGGCGCTGTTCTCCACATCTCGGCAAATGGGCTAAAATAATAATTTATAATACTCTTAATATTACCTTATTTTAATTATTGACACTATACTGTATTTGCTCAACCAGAATGAGTTGCAATGATTGCAAAAGTTGCAGAATAGAGGTCTGAGGATAATACTGAGCTGTTCGAGATTGGAACCAATCAATTCCATGTTGAATGTGCTTCAGTGGTTGCCTGTTAAAAAATATTTGCTATTCTATTCCCTGCTTTTTATATTTAAAATTAAATCAGGAATCTTCCGAGTATATTTACAAAATATTTTAAGTTATAATCAGGATGTTCATGAACCTAAACAGGTAACAAGAAAAATGTACACAAAATTCAGTGTTTTTTAAAGGTGTACAGGCTTTTAATAATTTGCCTGAGGATATTAAATGTTCTTCAAATGTGGCAATATTTAAAATAAAACTGCATGAATACCTGTTCACCTATTGACGTTTTTTTTTCTCTTTCTTGTTCTTTTATTGTTTTGTATAGTTGACATGTAAGTGTACTGTATCTTATGTATTTTTTATTGCATTTTAAATGTATGTTGATTCTATATTTATGTATTTTTTATATTTTAAACGTGAAGATGTATTGACATGTAAAAAATAGTTTTTTTGACTAAATAAACGTTTTATATATAGGTATGTGGATAAAAAAACGCTCGAGATGTAAAAAATGCATCTGATGTGGATTCTCAAACACAGCAATAAGTATAAAATAAATAAGTACTAACTTTCCTTCTCGAAAAGAAGTCCAACATATATTATTAGTCTGCTTCTTCTTCTACGATACAGCTTTGCAACCCCAAATGTCATGAAACAGAAAATACACAGTATAAGTATAAAATAAATGAGTAGATTACTAACTTTCCTTCTCGAAAAGAAGTCCAACATATATTATTAGTCTGCTTCTTCTTCGAACCTTTACTTGAAGTAGGTGTTTGATCAACATATTCAATTTCTACGTTATTTGAGGAAAGTCCATCCGCTACTCTTCAAGGAACTGCTGGTAGGAATAGCGTTGGAAATGCTTCAGGTGTTAGACCTCGACGAGAGCCAACTACTTTATACTTCTCTTCAAAATGTTTATGACATACTACAAAGGTGGAATAAATTTGTAGTCTTGTTTTATTATTAAATCTTGGACAACGAACAGCAAGTGCACAAATATCAAATAAATCGGGTGAATTCGTAGGGTGAGGCAGGCGATGCATCTTGTTGTCCACAACAAGGCAATTCGGTACACAACATTTTCTATAATTACGCATCTTTATGAAAAACCACAAAATAACAGCGGAAAAAGCACAAATTTATAATGGAAAAACAAGCTTATTAACAGTGGTAAACTAAATCAATTAAGCAAATTGGAAATGAAAACAACTGAATACAACAGTCACCAATATAAATAAACAAAGTTCACGTTTGGTTTAAGCCAGGACGCCATGACACCCCTACAAAAATCAATATTCACCTGTCATTTACACTCCCACCACCTACCCCACCACCCGACTGCAGCGCCACGCGGACGTGGTTGATTGATCCCAGGCCTGCGCATACCAGTTTCCCATCCCTGGAGACGGTTTGTTGAAAAGGAGGACCCCATTCCTAATTTAAGGATATGTAAGGAAATTTGAGATACAATAGTAGTGCAGGTAAATGAACGTTTTAGTTTTACTACCCACCTAACAATTGCAAGTTTATTTGATAGTGGAAAATTTAAAGACTACCGAGGTTGTTTTCCAAATGAGGACGTTAAAACTGTGTGTAGTTTATTTCCAAACGTAAACAGCTTAAAATTCAAAAACGAACTGTCCATACTTTACACCCGAGATGACTTTGTGCAACACAATGGAGCCGTACCGTTATTACAAATCTTTTTTGAGAACAATTTGACAATTACATTTTCGGAATCTGTGTAGCTGCTAACTATCCTATCTACAATTCACATGACCACAGTGGAGAGTGAAAGATGTTTTTCGACACTAAAACGTATTAAAACATTTTTAAGGAATACTATGTGCCAAGATAGATTGTGCGCGTTAGCCATGTTATCCATCGAAAAAAAAACTTATTCAGTCCATTCCAAATTTTAATAATCTGATCATCGATCACTTCGCTAGCCAGAAGAATGGGCTTCAACTATAAGAAATAGTATACAACTGCAGCGGTACCTAGCAGTTAGTCTTCAATTTTGTAATATTTAATTTGTTTTGAAATATATTTAATTTTCATTGAGCGGAGAACTTGTTTTCCTAAGGGAAAAACGAATCCCGGGATTGCTTTCCAGTGTGTGCTCCACTGCCGCTAGTGCCCACGAGCCGCCACTGATTAGAAGTACTGTAGAATGCTTGGTGCGCCAATAGTACCTACCTACCACGTCAAGAAAATTGTCATCATTTATATTACATCAATGACGATATTGTTTGATCTTTTATGTTTTAACATTGTACCATTAACGATAATAAAAATGGTACTATCATTAATGTAATTATTTATCGATAAGAACAGTACTTTTTTCAACTAGGAATATTTTTAATAGGAAATCATCTAATGATCTATCATTATAGAAACCTAAAAGTTTTACAGTGTTTTTCCATTTGAATGGAACAAGAAATGTTATAGTGAAAAATTACTTTAAACTAGGAAACGTAACATATTAAAATATATTTTACTTTGTCTGTATACAGATAAGGAAAGTATAGGAATCATGATTTTTTCGACTTCGAGTTTTCGACGGATTTTGTGTGCGTGTGTGTGTCCTCGATAACTCATGAAATATAAAGAAAAACACCAAACTTTATTCCGGCCTGAGGTAAACTGATTATATTTTGGGCAGAGTCGGAACATCTGGGGAAGGTACTTTTTAAGGGACCATTTTTATATTTCATGGAATATATCTGTTAGTTACGTTTGGAGAAGAAAATTGTTTAAAAAGTTACTTCTTATATATATACTGGGTGTTCTAAATTAAAGCGTTACAGCTATATACCGCTTTTTATAAAAAAAAAACGTTTCTGACGAAAGTTTTATAGTTTTGTAGGGAAAAACTTTTGGCTAAAATCGTTTTTTATAGCTAACCATAATATGGCCAACTTTTTTCGCGCAGCAACATTTTCAAGTAGCTGTTACTCAAAAAGTAAAAGTCCAATAAAAAAATATTTCCCTCAAAAGTTTCTTATTTTTTTATGTACTTTAAGAATATGTAAGAAAAAAATGGGATTCCCATTTAAAAAAACAAAGTTCACTTCGATATGGCCATATTATGGTCAGCTATAAACAAATGAATTTAGCCAAAATGTTTCCCCCAAAAAACTATAAAACTTTGTCTGAAACTTTTTTTTCTAAAATGCATATTTTCAACGGTATTTAACTGTAACACTTTAATTTGAACACCCGGTATATATATATATATATATATATATATATATATATATATATATATATATATATATTGTAATGTATTTTAAAAAACTATCAAATTTAAAAGAATACTAAAATTAAAATTTTAAATATAATAAATATGATTTTGTAGAAATATTTTGATACACCCTGTAACATGAAATAGTTTGACACTTTAAGGATATACATTCTGGTAACAGGGCTACCAACTGGAATTTCAAATGACATAATTCTAAATTTAAAACACAATTTTTTAAATAAAACTATTTAAAAAAAAAATAATAGATTACGATTTTCAATAAACTCTAGTATAAATATAAATAGTCAAAATAAACTTACTTGTATAAAAGAGAATGTTCAAAATTTCAAATATCTCCAAACAGCATGAATTTGATTGGCCATATTATTTTTTCCAAATAACTAGATTAGATTCTTGGCAAAAAGGAAGTTTGTTGACGAAACAAAAGGTTGCGATAGAAATTTCGAGACGGGAAGACGTAATTTCTTCGGTTCTAAAAAAAAATTATAAAAATTTTACATAAAAACAGAGAAAAAAATTACCTAAATAACAAATATGTCCCTGTAAATATAGAAAGTATTTTAAACAAGTTAAACATAATATTAAAAGTGAAAAGTTAAACTAAAAGTGATGTTAAAGAACATACCTACGAAGCAAGGGCAGTCCAGGCTTTTTGAAACTTTTAGTCAGGAATTCATGCTGCAGGTGGAAACTATCTCCAGTCAGACGTCGAATATTTCTTAGTAACACCGAACTAGGAAAAAGAAAACTCAATGCTAATTACTTCACAAGGACAACATCAAAGGTACTCATTATAAAATACTAGTGAATTAATTCAACTTACCAGAACATATTTAATATAATATAAAACGGAAATAAAAACAAGCAGATCATTTTACATCTGAAAACTAAACATAAACCCTTTCATAGTTCGTTAGTATTCGATAATATGTCGAAATTCACTTACATTGAGATCAACTCCATCTACTAGCAAGTAGTGAGAGCAAAAGATACCAGAAGTTGTTAGTTATCCCTCTGTCCGCTGGGATGTTCAGTTTTCAGACTAAATGTGTATTTCTATTTTAAGAAGAAATCTATAAAACATAAATTTGTATAGAATTCTAATTTTTTTTTGCATGAATGGTCCAGAATGAATGTCAAATCGTTCCTCCATGGAATGTCATTTCTTTAGAATATTAGGATTTAGATTATTTAAACAAATAATGTGTTTTAATTTATTCACAATATGTAATAAATGGTTACATTATAAATGAAATGTACGGTGTTTCTTTCTCTGTTTATCTAGGTATAATTTAAATAGGTTACAAATGTACGTCAACAAAATATAGTCCAAGGGCCAGATGAAAGAATTAAGATATTTTTAACAAAATCATAGGTAGGTGGTTAAATGCTAGATTCTTTTGGGTGAATAACAATACTATTATATTACGTAACTAGGTATACACAAAATATATAACATCAC